>VDFB02252616.1:13949506-14033407 GCA_007258455.2 Sequoia sempervirens | reverse complement strand
TGAACAATGTCAAATATTGTATTTAGTCAACCCAAATGTATAAATGAAGAAGCCTTGCATATATAGGCAAGGGAAAGGAAATCCACCTATCATGTAGATCGACAAGTGCCCCATGATGTGCCACAAATGAGAAGACAAGTTTCCAATAGGTGTCAACCAAGGATCACTATGAATGTGCAAACCAACAACCTATTTGACCAAGTCAATGGCCTTGATAAGTGTTGAGTGTTCTTCGAGGTGAAATGGAAAGTCTTCAACCTCGTGTAGTACATGGTGCTTTACCATCAAACTTGGTAACCTCTAGAGACCTAAAGAAATGATAACTTTAAGAAACACCCCTAAAAAAAAAGATATAAAATCCTACGTAATCATTCATTTTTTTGAGAAAATATTAATTTATTGAAAACCTTTTTTTTTTTCAAAAAAAAGATATTAATTTTATTGGAATTTTTTTTTACATCACTAAAATTTTGTAGAAAAAATTGGTGAATCTTAGAAAATAATAGGAAAAAGAATTAATTATGATGGTGAATCCTTCCAATCGAAAAATAACAATTCTTATGGAAAAGTAGGGGCCCAAGGGTGGATAGTATTAATGGGCTCAAGGGTAGAATATAACATTTACGTGCCACCATTGATTTAAAATATAATCTAATGGACCTCATTGTATTCCACAAGGTAAAATGTACCCATAATCTGTAATTTTCATTACCCTCAAAATTGCTTTTGGATTGTTGATCTTCCAAGATCAATGATCCAAAAGAAATTGTGGGCCCCATGAGTAGTATAGATCACGAGTATACAAAACTAATAAAATTTAGTCAAATATGATTTAATCATGTATCAAATATTTTGGTGAATTTTTGAGTTAATTTTTTCTATAAAATAAATTCTTTGACAATTTAAATAGGACTAAAACAAAATTTTGTAAAAATGTGGTGATTTTGGTCATGTTAAAACTCAAACTATTAGTCAATATTTTATTCCCAAATTTCAAATATTAGACAACTAATGAATATTAGCCACTAAAAAATTCACTAGCCTAAATGTAGCACATTCAGTTAGACAAGATGTTGTCTAACCTCATCAACTTAAGTACAGTTAAGTATAGTGAATAGATAAATTATTCACTCTAACATCTCACCTCGTACATGAAAAGTATAGTGGATATTATCTAATATACATATCATAGGTAAAGTAGTGGCTAGCTCCAACACATCACATATATAGTGGCTAGTTGACACATCCACAATGGCTAACTAAGACTTGTCCTTAGTGCATCCTACATAGAAAAGGAATATCAAAGCATTGTGTATTACACTGTGGGTCCATCCTTTTCTATGGTCTTCTACACCATTGCACAATTGGGAAAAGGATTTGGTGTATCACATACTATACCATGGGTTCACCCTCAACCCAATAAGGCCAAGTATACCATCTGACAATTAGGAAGGGGATTTAGTGCATCCCTTACTACATCAAAGTTTCATCCTCCATCTAAAATCTTTCCACAAGTAGTGAACTTATCTAGCTCAATCGATTCCAAATTCAATTTCCTGTAAGCCACCAATGAAAAGTTTATCCACCTAGGAAAACATAGTTTCTGACAAATACCATCTTTTGATGCTAGCAATATTTTCATCTATATTCAATATAACTTGGGTAAAATTTGGTATTGATCATCTCCATGTTATAAGTGACTACCAATGAACCCTCTTGATAGAATGGTTAGATCTTGTTACCATTACCCACATGGTAGGATCATTATTCATACGAATATTATCGTATGAAGTCTCAAATATCCCCTAGCAATCCACCTCCATGAAGCAAGTTAATGTTCGCTAATCCAAGAGATGTAACAATAGCTCTAGCCATCCACCATTGGAACAATCCAATGACAACTTGCTAATTGTTATTTTAACTATGGTAGCCCCTAGTGATCCACCTATTTGAACCAAGTGAATGTCAAGTAATCCCTAGTAGTACCCTAGACATTAATCATTGAGATGGTCTAATGATTTCCTATCACTTCTCAAATCTCTTATAGTTTCACACATAGGTAGGCAATACATAACATGAGTCACAATATTGGTCTCATGGCTTAGATTAATATATCACTATCAACAAATCCATGGGCCTATACATAGAGTCCTCTAGGTTTATATTTGAATTAAAAAAACACATAACAATCATGTTAAACCTATGATTTGGAATTTTAGGATTTCATGTTAAAGATATTAAATTGATTAAACTAAAACCCCAATCAAGCAACGAGGAACAAATAAATATGAAAACTTAAATAATGCAACAAAGTTACCCAAAGTCTTCATATCATCAATGCTTCACCACTGTTTCCCTTATCTATTTTTTTGTAGCTAATTAATGTCCTTAAATTATTAAGTATGCACTAAAAATCCTATGGCTAACACAAAGTAAAATATTGAAGTATTATCTCAACAACATTGTAGCCTATATTCTCTAGATCTCTGAAAATGATAAATGATAGTGGTATTTATAGAGATGTGAATGTGAAATGGAAGGTCGAGATTGATAGATTTTTAGTTCAATCCATGGATGCAATTAATCGGGACAGGACAGGATAAGATTAGAAGTGAATGAGCAAGAGGGAATTAACTGATTTCACAAAAAATCACTTCAATTTGAGAGGGAAATTGCATTTTGAAATAATGGAAACATTATCTCATTGCAAGAGGAAAAGACGAGTAAACTTTTTGATTAAATAAAAATTTAATTCAAAAGTGAGGAAAGATAAGGTATTTAATTAATTCATGATGAAAGATGACAAAAGTGAATAATTAAATAATTGTCATAATTATTTAATTATAGTGGAAAATGAAAAATGATTAAATAAATATAAATTTATTTAATTATAGAGGTTAAAGATATTAATGACGTAATTAAATAAATACAAATTTATTTAATTAATCAAAAGAAGACATAAAAGGATAAAATGAATTAATTAAATTATTTAATTAATAGAAGGCTTTGAGACATTAGATAATAATTAAATAATTATGTTAATTATTTAATCATCAAAGATGAAAAAAGGGATTTAATTAATTCACATGCCTAATGATAATTGTTTAGGTATCTACATTTGCCCCTCTTTGATACAATGTAGTTTACCACATTGTGTCAAAGAAAATTAATTAAAAATATGTGTCAGTGAAAGTAGGATGAGGAAGGATGATGAGGTAGTGGTATGCTCCCTTGAGAGGACATGAGGGTTCAAAGAACATGAGTGTGCTCTCGAGATGGATGAGAGCACTAGAAGATGAAGGATGAAATGATAGAGGAAAATAGATAAGGATGATGAAGATGCAAACTAGAAGAAATGTTAGAACTTAGAAAAAATGAGTGTTAGCGCAAAACAGATGGATGTTAACATAAAAGACATGGATATTGAGATAGTGCTAGTTAAAATAATTTGCAGATATATATTTTTCTATGCAAGGCTTTGCATTTAATCCTCATTGGGTGCTAAAATATGAAAAATGGACAACAAACACCATGGTATGACATAGACCAAGGTGTGAAAGGTCATACATCTATAAAATAGACAATCACAGACAAAGAATGTCCTAACTCATACTAAGGGCAAAGTTTCCCCAATCTTTTTTGTCAAGAAAAAATGCACATAACAATCAAATAAAAGATGATTCATGAGACATCATCGCTCCTCTAAATCACTCATGTGAGACATCCTCATGGTGGCTAGTGACATGACTGAAGTAAATCCAAAAGATAACACAAAATATACCAACAAGGTCAACAACCATTTAGATTATTTTCCAAGAACTGTGTGCCAGTGTGCTAAGGAACAAAGTGAGTGATGGGTGGACTATTTTGACAAGGCCTAGTTTCAAGAGAAGAAACATGTCGTATAAGATGTCGAGTCTGGTTTCGATCATGTAACTACATGTATAAGGTAAATGAAAAGGTGATAGATACAAGGTCTAGTTTCAAGGACACATCCTGTATAAAACTTGTGGACACCGAAAAAGTACTCAATTTTCCTTGCTTGATTTGGGAATAATTAATGATAAATTGGACTTAACATCACCTTGTTCTAGTGTTGTGAGGTGTTTTACACACCCACATTAGATCTTGGGCCCATTTTAAGCTAGATTAACTTAAATTTTCCCTAGTTTAATATTGTAAAATGTATTTATTTGCATTCTCACATTAATCTAGAAGGCTTGTAAATTAAACCTAATCTTAATCAAGTGTTTTAATGTGTTTTACACATTCACATTGGATGTTCTTCCTTTCTAGGCTATATGGACTTCATTTCAATATTGTAGAGTGTATTTAATCACACTTTCACATTGAAATTTGTGTCCCTAGCCCTAATTACCATTTACATCATCATTAATAGGCCCATATGACCCCATATTGTGCATCCTGAGGATTAATTTGATCAAAGACCTGACTAAATAATCATATAAACCTGATCACTCCCTGACATCCCAGCTGGCAAAAGAACCCCTGTTGGACTCATTTGCTACTTTGGGTGAAAGAGTTCCATCTAGGTGGGACTAAGTCACCCATAGTGGTGAATTAGTCCCATTTGGACCATTTTCGAGGTTTAAGTGGGAAAAATTGGGTTTTAAGTTTAATTTTCCTCCATGTTGGCCTTGGGGATCAAATTAATGAGCATTTTAGGTAGATTTCCTATATAAACAAGCTTTTAAACACTAATTCATAATTAATTCATAATCCATCTCAAGTCAAGTAAGCTAGGGTTATGTCAATTAGAAAGCATTCAAGATCATTTTTTAGACATTCAAGGGAAAACTCTTCATCCATTGTTACAACAATTCAAGATCTACCATCATGGCAAGTTTCTAATTCCTTTATTTCCTTTTCATGCTTCATCTTATTTATTCATTTGGTTTAATTACCTAAAAGGGGTTTGACCAAAGCAAACCCCCATTCCCTAACATTCAACATTTCTCTCTCTTTCTTTGTGTGGTTATAGATTTAGGTAATTTGAAGGGTTGGAGATCACTGAAGTATAGGTTGAAAACTTGTTGAAGACATCACTTTGTTGGATAGGTCAAAATATCCACAAGAAGTCACTTATAGTGCCAAAAATTAGGGTTTCAAATTCAGACACCTAGAGGAATAAAAAGTGCAGACCGAGAGCTTTCGTTTCCACTTTCAAGTTTTTAGAAAATCCAAAGTGGACTCATACACCATTAGTGGCATATGAGTCCCAATGTACATGGTTTTTAGAGATTTTTACAAATTCAGATACCCATTTGGCTGAAACTGGATTTGGTGTAGTTTTCCAAATCTAGGACTAAGTTGCTTAGAATGGCATATGAGTCCTAGTAGGTCAAAATTTTATAATCAACAACATTTCTATTCTTCAATACATTTCTAGGTGCACACTTTCTATTTTTCTTACCTATTCTATTTTACTTGCATTTCTATTTATCTTTTTTAGGTTTTTTTGCATATCACATGTTTTCAAACATCCTACATTTTCCTAGTTTTGCATTTTTAGTCAACTTTCTTTTTCAACTTTCATCCTTAAGAACATTCCCCTTTGATAGATTTCAATCTCCTTTTTATTGAAATCTCAAGGGTTTGTTCTTGATTGTGAACTTTGTGAAATCAAATCCCTCTTCCTTCATTCCCCTTTTTAGGTGTGAACAAGGAAGTTGTGTACTCCATTTCCATAGTCCACATTTTGGTGAACCTGATGTTTGCGCATAATAATTATGATTTGGATTCCATCATCATCCTAGGGTTAGCTCTCATTAACTTTTCATTAGGTTTTACATTAGTTAATTAGCATCTAGGGTTTCTAAAATTTTGCATTAGTGAAAGTGCATATAGGTTGCATTTTTACATCTCAAATCATAAAAAACTTTCTAAAATTTTGCATTTGCATCTTAGGTCTGCATCCTACAATACATAAAACATAAAAACCAACAAAAAAATCTAAAAGTTCTAAAAAAAATCCCCACTCGGACTCATTCGGCACCTTGGGCGAATTATTCCCTTTTCACCCTTAAAACTGCATTTTACATCACTGAAAACTATGTTTCTACACTTTTGTTTGCTACCATTAACTATATGTATCAATTGGTTAAGTTCTTGTTACATACATTTCACTAGATCTAGCTTAATTTGGCTCATTTCATGCATTTCTTAATTTCAATTTTACATTCACAACATTTCATTTTCAGATCATTGCATAAAAAAATTAGTACATTACCTTGTGTGAAATCTGAAAAGTTGCATTTCATTCTAGGTCTTTACATTGCATTTTAAGTTTTCATACATTATTGTTCAACAATGTTACTTTCGGTCTTTTCTAAGTTTGCAAAGAAAAATTTAGTTAATAAGAATGTTAGTCATTCATTCAATGTATTTCCTAGTTATGAGAGTCTCTTAGTGCAAGAGAGTGAAAATGGTAATACTTTCCTTAAACTTACAACCCCCTACTATCTCTCCTATTTGTGTGGATGATGTGATAGAAGAGCATACAAACAAAGATATCCATGATAATCATATTTGTTCTTCTCGTGATACCTCTTCTTTTAATGACAAATGTATCTTGGTGAAAGAAGATACAACCATTGTGAATCATGAGGATCTTGTTTTTCCTTCTCTTCATCCCCTTTGGGAAGATATTTTAGCACAAGAGAATGAAATTGTAGACACATTCTTAAACATCACCTTACCTAATTTCCATTCTGCTTTGGCTTGTGAGAGTGATTTTGAGGAAGATGAGATTATAAATGATGAGGGTATCTTTGTGTTAGATGATCAAATAGTTAAGGTCTATAACAACCCTCTTTTGGAAGACATTAGGGAACAAAGGAATGAATTCATACATGATCATGATAATCATACTTGTTCTTCTCCTAGTATCTCCCCTAGTTGTAAGAAAGATTCTTTAATGTTAGAAAATACAACCAATGAGAGTCATCAAAATCTTAGTTGTCCCTCTTCACCTAAGGAGACCCTTATTGAGCAAGATCATTCAACCATTGATCATTCCCCTACTTGCGATGAAGTCATTCTAGAATAACCAATCCATGAATTTCAAGAATATTTGATTTGTAGTTCTCCTAAAAACTCTTCTCCTCGGGAGAATATCATGGTGCAAGAAAATGGAAACAATAGTAATGTGTCTTCCTTAGATAATGATAAAAAGGTTATTCTAGATTGCTCTTTATTAGAAATACATCAACCCAAGATCCTCGAGGTTATGAATGCACAAGTTTCCATTATATCCCTCTTGATTAATGGGCCTCCTAAATACCCCATAGGACATCCTAAGAATCCTCTAAGTCTTTACCCACCATCACACAAACCTCAAACTCATAAAAACCTGAGCTTATCCTTTACCCACCTAAGAATAATGTATCATAGAAACTGAGTCATAATACCATTAATCATACATATAACACTAGAAACAATCTGCAACCAGTCAACCAACCCCAACAACCTTAAATTTTCCTAATCCCATCTTACCTGGTCCTCCTCGTTTGTCTTCACATAGTGGGAAGGAGTATGATCTTGTTGAACAACTTAAGAATACTCCTATGAAGATATCATTGTGGGACCTTATTCAAGCATCCCTTCACTATCATAACATGATTCAAAATTCCTTGCAACAAGTTCATATCCCTTCTAGTTTGCAACCGAATGACATAGCAGTTATGATTCAAGGAATAAATATTGACATTGTTTTCCACCAAAGTGAACACCCCCCTTTGGAAGTGCAAAAAAAATGATATTTTCATGATCATAGTTCAATACAATAGGATAGGGATAAATTGAACCCTTGTTTACAATGTCTCCACCCTTAATGTGTGTAGCGTAAACCTTTTGGATAGGCTTTGTGTGGAAAAGTCAAAAATTCAACCTGAATCTCTATCTATCACGAGATTTGACAATGTAGGAAAACAACCATTGGGTGTGATTACTTTACCTATTATAGTTGGAAATGCCACATTACAAACATTGATCCATTTTATGCCCCATAATCTTTCATATAATCTTCTTTTAGGAAGACCATGGATTTATGGGATGCATGCAGTGCCTTCAAATCTTCATCATAAAATGAAATATGTCTACAACAACACAGTCTACACACTTGACGTTGATCATGAGCCTTATAGTGTCTTGCAACTTGAGAAAAACAAAGATAACCCATTGAAAACCTTAATGCCAACTACACAAGTGGATCACGTACAACAAAATGACAGAAAAACACATTAAGGAAGTAACAAAGCTATTAGATGATGGTTGGGGTTCTTATATTTCACACCAACATTCATGGGAGAATAGAAGATCACAATAAAAGACTTTGCACAAGGAAAGGAAAAATCAATAATGTCAACACAAAATTCAGAAGACCCTTTGAAAGCATCCACCTCAACTACTAAACAAGAATAAGAAAATTATACAAAAACCTTTAACAACATTGACTATCAACAACCATTGAATCCAAAAGAAATTAAAAAACTTTATGGAAGAGGTTATGAGCTTATGAAACAACTTGGTTACAATGGAAAAGGATGTGGTGCTAGAGAACAAGGCATTTGTGTCCCTATAGAGCCTCACATACAAGAAAAGAATATTGGTCTTGGTTATTTTCCCTCGAAAGAAACAACCAATCCTTCACTCAATATCAACACTATTACAAATCATCCTCTTAAGCCAACTTTAACAGTAGTGCATCTTGAGTTGATGGATACTAGTGTTCTCGATTTTCATTCTTTGAAAGAAATGAAACAAACAAATAAATCTTTGTTTAATGTCAATGTCATCACGCAAATCACTAATGATTTGAATTTGTTATATTTTACACCCTCTAGTAAAGGAGAGAACAAAATATCACAATCTAAAGCATTTTGTGTAGGTATGACATCTTGTACTAGGCATGAGGTATCTTTTTCAAGAACTATAGGAACACCTTCTACCATTGATCAAGAGGTTATCTTTTTGAGCTCCTCCAAGATCACTTGATATCTCTCCCTCCAAGAACTTAAAAGAAATTTTATTACAAGAATTCATTTTCACATATCATAGAGTTCATGGACATTATACTAATGAATGTAAGGCTTTGAGTAGAAAAATTCAACATCTTAAGGAGTCTGGTGTTCTCCCTTATGTGGGGGCACCTAATTCCTCTAATTGATATTGATTTTCACTCTACCATACATATTATCAATCATTTCGGCTCACGCTTGTCCAACACTAAGTGGGGGCACAGGGTTAGGTTGCATTATCCTCATATGTCACTTGTCATTGTCTCTTTTGGCTAGTTGTTAACATTTCATGTACATATAAGAGCAAGCTTGGGATGTGGATGGCATGCCTTAAGTTGGCTTGCATGTGACACACTCCCTTTTTTATGGCGTAGCTTATAGGAAACATATGACTTAGCATAAGGCTTTCCTAGTTAGCTCTCATGTTTTCTTCTTCTACTTTAAAGCAATTTCTCATAGTAATGGTGTTAGTAACCACTTTAAAGTGGGGGAATACATCGACACTCATATTTCATTGTGTTATTTTCTTTGTTATTGCAATTTCCTCTCTTGGAAACATTAGGTACAATGTTGCCCAGGATGAAACCTTACACTTTTTCTCTCTTGGAAACAAGATGAGACCATGTACATTTATCCTCTCTTGGAGATATTAAGCAGGATGTTCCCTAAGATGAGACCTTGCACAAACTAAGCAAAATCCTTCTAAACATTCCTTACACAATTTTGCATTTACAATATCTAAGAGTTTTAAGCATAAAATTTTTTGCTTGCCTCATGGAGCTCAAAGATCATTTTTGTGTGGTGCCTTATTAAAGTTATTAGGAGGTATAACTTTGGTATGGTTCATGTGGGAAGCCCATTCCAAAGAATGACTTTCCCCATAGCCACCTATGTGTGTGTGAGTGCATACCAGCTATGAGTGTATGTTTCTCACCTTTTAGGACTTCTCACCTAGCGGACAACCAAGAGTTTCGTCGTCTCATAGTGAGTATGAATTTTTGTACAAACAACCTAGAACTGATCCACATTGTGTTGGAAAAATGGTTGATGTTTGATCCACCTTTTTATTTTTGTTCTTCTCTTCCTTCTAGTTATTTCCATTGCATGATCTCGTATCTTGTTTTGCTACAAATCATTCACCTTGTCTGTGTCCTTTTGTGCTTATGTCAATTTGACTTAGGATCTTGGATCCTAGGGGCTTGATCACTTCCTTGATCTTTGTTATCCTAGACCATCTGCATTGGTACAATTGGACCCTTCTTGAATGTCTAATTTAGTGTGAGTTTGAAATAGGTTCATCCTCTCACTAAAGTGGGGGCTAAATGTGGACACCAAAAAAGAACTCCTTTTTCCTTGCCTGATTCGGGAATAATTAATGATAAATTGGACTTAATATCACGTTGGTCTAGTGTTGTGAGGTGTTTTAGACACCCACATTAGATCTTGGGCCTATTATAAGCTAGATTAACTTGACTTGTCCCTAATTTAATATTGTAAAATTTATTTAATTACATTCTCGCATTAATATAGAAGGCTTGTAAATTAAACTCAATCTTAATCTAGTGTTGTAATGTGTTTTACAGATTCACATTGGATGTTGTGCATTTCTAGGCTATATGGACTTCATTTTAATGTTTTAGAGTGTATTTAATCACACTTTCACATTGAACTTTGTGTCCCTAGCCCTAATTACCATTTACATCATCATTAATAGGCCCCTATGACCCCATATTATGCATCACGAGGCTTAATTTGATCAAAGACCCTACTAAATCATCATATAAACTTGATTTCTTCACTCCCTAACATCCTAACTGGAAAAAGAGCCCTTATGGGACCCATTCATCACTTTGGGAAAATGAATCCCATCCAGGTGTGACTAAGTCACCCAAAGTGGCGAATTAGTCCCATTTGGCCTATTTTTGAGGTTTGAGCGTGAAAATTTGGGTTTCAAGTTTAATTTTCTTCCATATCGACCTTGGAGATCAAATTAAGGAGAATTTTAGGTGTATTTCCTATATAAACAAGCTTTTAAACCCTAATTCATAATTCAATCATCATTCATTATCCATCTCAAGTCAAGCAAGCTAGGGTTAGGTGATTTAGAAAGCATTCAAGATCATTTTTCAAACATTCAAGGGCAGAATCTTCACCCATTGCTACATCAATTCAAGATCTATCATCATGGAAAGTTTCAAATTCCTTTATTTCATTTTCATGCTTCATCTTATTTCTTCATTTGGTTTAATTACCTAAAAGGGGTTTGACCAAGGCAAACTCCCATTCCCTAATATTCAACATTTCTCTCTCTTTCTTTGTGTGGTTGTAGATTTAGGTACTTTGAAGGCTTGGAGATCATTGAATAATATGTTGAAAACTTATTGAAGACATCTCCTTGTAGGCTAGGTGAAAATATCGTCCAAAAATCACTTATGGTGTCAAAAATTAGGGTTTTAGATCCAAACACTTGGAGGAATAGAAAATGTAGACCGAGAGCTTTTGTTTCCACTTTTGAGTTCTTAGAAAATCCAAAGTGGACTCATATGCCATTAGTGGCATATGAGTCCTACTATATATATTTTTTAGAGATTTTTGTAGATTTGGATACCCATTTGGTTGAAACAGAATCTAGTGTAGTTTTTGAGATCTAGGACTAAGTAACCCAAAATGGTATATGAGTCCTAGTAGGTCAAAATTTTAGAATAAAAAACATTTCTAGTCCTCATTCTAGTCTTCAACACATTTGCAGGTGCACACTTTCTATTTTTTTTTCGTATTCTATTTTACTTGCATTTTTATTTATCATTTTAGGTCTTTTTGCATATCACAATGTGTTTTCAAACATCTTAGATTTTCTTACTTTTGCATTTGTAGTCAACCTTCTTTATCAACTTCCAACCTTAAGAACATTCCCCTTTGAAAAATTTCAATATCCTTTGCATTGGAATCTCAAGGGTTTGTTCTTGAGTGTTAACATTGTGAAATCGGATCCCTCTTCCTTCATTCCCCTTTTTAGTTGTAAACAAGGAAATTGTGCTCTCCATTTCCATATTCCACAAGACAATTAGTTTTGATCTGACTAGTTTGATTGATTTGACAAATGACTATTTTTACTTGAAGACTTGTTAGCTTACTTGTCTTGTTGATCTAGGATTTATGTTTGAAGTTTAGATGATTATTTCTCATTTGAGTTGACAATGTCCCATTTATTTTGATTGACCCAACAAACCCTAAAAGACAAACCATGGGGGCCTTGGGGGATCATCAACAGATGGCCTTGCTTATGTACTAATGTGTAGATACCTCATAGTTTGACATGACCCTTGACTTTGTTTTAATAACAAAGGACCGAATCATGATTTTATTTGACCATACCTAAAGGAATTGATGGCACCTTCAAAATTTTCAAATTTGAAGTGCCCATGATGGTGAAAGTTGATTGCACACTCAGAAATTCCCCTGAAAAATCTATCTCAGTGACCTAATTTGGATGGTCATAATCTACAACCCATTTACTTTCATGCCAAATCCCTTGGTGAGTGTATTTATTTGACATATTTGAGCATGTATGTTTGATTCCAGTTTCTTGTGATGAGTTTTGATAGGGCTTTTAAGTGACAAGTTGGAGGGTTCTAGGACTATTTTGTTGTTTGCATACTCCTAGGCATGTGAAGTGACCTCTATTAAAACAAATATCTCATAGTTGGATGATCATCATGGCAAATGGATTGTTACTTGTAAACAAATATTTTGGCTTCAAATGGCTTTCTTGCACTTCTAGGATTTTTTACCTAGAAGGAGAAAGTTGGGCCAAAATGGGCAATGTCTACACTCAAAATAAATGCAAGGATAGATGAATTATTCCTAAATGCAATAAACTAATAAAATAAATGACTTATTAATGCAAAACCTAAGAAATGCAAATTGTTTGAAAACACATTGTGATATGCAGAAAGATAGATTAAATGCAATAAAGAATAAGATAAAGATGCTAAAAAGAAATTGTGCACCTGGAAACTGATGAAGGAAAACATGAAAACTGTAAATGTCTTTGAAATTCTAGAAAATTTGATTTTCTATCCAATTGGGACACTTACGCCAAGTTGGGCGACTTACTCCTAGATTAGGGAAATTGCCTAGAAATCTGTTTCCACCAAATGGGTATCTAGAGCTACAAAAACTTCTAAAAAACTAGTACAGTGGGACTAAGTTGCCACTATTGGTGACTTAGTCCACTTTGGATTTTCTACAAATTCGAAAGTGGAAACAAAAGCCCACAGTCCGCACTCTATTTTATGATGGAAACCTGGATCTAAATCTGCAAAAATACCTGGAAAATATAATATAATTTGGTTTCTAATGGGGGGTTTGCCTTGGTATAACCCCTAGTTGGTATTTAAACCTTGAAAGAGATAAAATATTCATAAAACCCTAGCCCTAAGTGTGTTTAAGACTAGAAATTCTGAAAATAAGATGCAACCCTATTCTAAAGTGCAAGAATAAGATGCATAAATTGATTTAGAACAATGCAAGACTCATTCTAAGAGACACTAAATCACATTAGAAATGAATCTTAATGACATGAAAACCTTTCTTAGGCTGAAGATAGAGAGAAAATGGAAGATGGAATCACTTTGAAAACAAGTCTTTAGGCTTGATTTGATGGCTAGTTGCATCTCCTCAACCTAGATTTCTCCATGATTCTCCATAGGCATCCATGATCAACCCTTTGCAATGTGATATCTTGAAGAGAAATCAAGCTTGAAGAACTGAAAACACCCTAACTTGCTGCCCTAAAGCTTCAACTTTATTGTCAAAATACTAATGAATCTTCTTGTGAAAGATATTTGACTCTTGACTCTTGAATTTGCTTGTTGAAAATGACTTAATGTTGTGAAAAATGACCTAAACATATATATTTATAGGCATAAACACCTAATTATTCATTATTTTAACTTCATAGGCTAACATCCATAAGAAATTTGAATTAACTCGGTTGTTTTCCTGCTCAAAAGTGAAAAGTACCTCAAAAGGGACTAAGTCGCCACCCTGGATGACTTAGTCCCACAAGGGGTTTTTGAGGTTGGTTTTGTGAAATTTGAATGATTTGAATAATTTTTGTCAGGATTTGTATGATTTGTGAGTGGAATAGGCCTTAAAGTCCAAAATAATGAGCATTAGGGGCCTATAAATGCAATTTTTAAGGGGTGATTAATGCAAGGGTCTCTAAAATAGGAATAAATTAGACCACAAATTATACTATCTCCAAAGGAGTACAATTTCCATGTCCACAGTTAGCCCTCACTTTAGCACCCATATGACTCTATGTGCATATGTAAGCTAAAGGACTCTAAATAGTGCACTTTACTTCATAAAAGGATACTCATTCAAAAGATGGTAGAATGAAGCCCCAAGTTTAGTTATTTGCAAAACCAAAACATTAGGAACTAAATCCTACAACACAAATTTGTTAGTTTTCCAAAAATAATTTTATGCCACTTGTAGAAATCTAATTTGAGGGTAGATATATGGCCCTCTTGATTTTGCTTGCTTTACAAAGGTGGAATCAAGGTACCAAACTAGCCACAACAAATAAGGAACATCATATCATAGGAAATTTACAAGTACCATTCCACATAATGATAGAAAAATGATGATTTTAGTTGTGGAATCAACATTCCAACACATCAAACGATGTTGAAAACACAGTTCCCTAGCACCTGTTATGGTGTTTTGAATAAAAAATACTTTATTAACTCTTAAGATAGGAAAAAACCTATTTTTATACATAAGAGTATGTGCCATAGAAAAATGGCCCCTTTTCATTTTCATGGTATTTTAGGTCTTTCTCTCATGATGCTTGACCTATTTTGCTTTGATTTAATGTGGCTTAAAAATGCACATTAGGTCCTAAATATTCACATTAGGTGTTGTGAAGTTTTGTAAAAAAATTCTACTCTTCTAGACTCCATTCATTAAAATTCACCTAAAAATCACCTTTTCATCACTCATCAAATCCTATTTTGAATTGTTGTAAAGTCTTGTTACAATATTTCACACTTTTCTAGGCATAATTTCACTATTTACACCTTTCTTATGCTTTATTTGACCCCTTTTATGCCCTTATAAGGCCTAATTAAGTGTATTATTGAATGTAAACCCGACATGAAAAATTATATACAAGACAATTCCCAACACCCACTTTCAAGTCCAAGGTGGAACCCATTCACCATGGGTGGTGAATGAGTCCCCCTTAGCTCCAAATTCAAAAAATATTCAAATTTTCTTTTAGTTTTTAATTCAAAATTACTTGATGTCAGCCTGTGATGAGGTATCAACGAGTTACTAAGGCACAAGAGTGTATAAATACATGTTTTTCTCCTCATTTTACATCTCCTATAATCTCCTACATTCATTCAATCATCAAGTTCATTTACATTCATCAAGAACTTTGCATCATCAAATCAAGCATCAATCAAGCATCTTGGAGTAGCCATTGACATATCTTCAAATTTTGAGCATCAAAGGTGTGGTAAGTTTATGACATTTTCATGTTATCTATTTATCATACTCTTTTCATTTCATTTCATTGTTTAGGGTTTGATTACCAAAGTGGGGTTTGACCAAGGAAAACCCCTATTCTCTAACCCTCAACCATTTTTCCCCTCTTGCATGTGTAAATTTACAAACTTTTTTATGTAGATTAATCAATAAATTAGGTGTTGAAAGGTGGTGAACAAGTCAACAAGGTGCTTCAAGTCAAATCAATCTTATTTCAAGCTTGGAGAAGACATTATGCCTATTTTCTACAAAATTAACTTCATCAACCTAACAAGTAGACAACCTAAGATCTGGTGCTACAGAATTGGTTCCTGATTTCTCAGAACTTTGGGAGAGGATTAATTCACCATCAGTGGTGAATGAGTCCTACCTTAAGGCTAGAAATCCATTTTTTTTCGATTCTGGATCTTGACACTCAGAAACTAGTTTTTGATAGTTTTCATCAGAAGCAGGACTAATTCACCATCAGTGGCGAATGAGTCCCATTGGTGATTTTCAGTGATCTCATTCAGCATTCATAACATTCCAGAATCTCCATCAGACTTCTAGGTGCACTCTGATTCAACCTTTTTCCTTTTTGTTTTGCATTTGTTCATACCTTAGTTCATGTTTTCATATCTCATTTTGTTTTCAAATATTGCATAAAACTTAGATCTTGCATTAACAATCAATCACTTTCATAGCTTAATTTCACTTAGATCATTCCATTTAGTCTAGATAACATCATACATTTCATAATTTGAGTGAACCTACCTAGACTTTTGAGTGGGGTTTATCTCTCTCCTTTTAGGTGAAACATTCCTAAGAGTGCAAGAGTAGTTTATAAGCCCTACCCAAAAATCTACGGTTCATTTTGGTGAACCTGCATATTGAGCACTATTTCTTTCTAATTTCATTTGCATCCTATATTACATTTGCATCAACATTCAATTAGGGTATTGAACATTTTGTTTTTGCATCCTAGGGTTTCTCAAATTGCATTAGTGAAAGCCTCATTCAGACTTTATTTTTGCATATCATATCATTGAAAAACTAAAAATCTGCATTTGAATCCTTCATTTGCATTTGATAAGCATTAGAATCACTTTAAATTTTTTGAAAAACACAAAAAAAATATCATACTAGGACTCATTTTCCACCCTCGTCGAATCAGTGCACCTGCACATTTTAGATAACACATGTAGGAATTTTCTAGGTATTTCCTGCATTACAATTTTCTATAGTTGTTTCCTATTTTTCTTTATAGATTCTTTGTTTTCTTCTATTTCTTGCATCTTAGTTTACTTTCATACATTGTCATCATGGCCTTTTCATTTAACAAATTTTGGAATTCATTCAAATCCTTAGTAGACATGTCCAACTGTGCCTTTGGCTGTGATCCCAATGACCTTGAACTTACACATGCTCCTTCAACTCCTCATGGTTGTCCTCCTCGTGATGTAGAAATCATTAGAGAAGATTATGCTAGCATTAACAAGTTCTTAAATGAATGTATTGATAACCTTGAAGCCAATGTAGCCTTTTACCCATCCATGAAGTCACAAGATCTTCCTACCATTGCACCTCTTGACCACTTTGTATACTTGCATTCTAAAATCAATGAAGGACCTAAGGTTCCTACATCAAGTGGACCTAGTTCCTCTAAACCAACACACTCCCAACCATTTTATGATCACAAAGTTACAAACACATCAATCAATCTTGAAGAAACAAATGGTAAAGGATTTATTATCCTAAGTAAACAAGCGTGTGACACAACAAATGAACATAACATTCATCAACTTCTCGAACAACAACCAACCAAAGAAAACACAATAGGACTAGGATATCAAGGTCCTCCTCATGTTGATAAGCCTCCTTTTGAATATTGGAGACTTTGTGATGATGGTATAGTGATCTTCGATTCTCCTCCTTACTTGAACATTCTCCTTCCACGTGAATAACCTTTATATGATGTTGACAACAAGGATGCTAGGATCCCCATGGGTCCTCTTCCTCCTTCAAATCATGAACAAGGAGAGTCTAGCAAATGAAAAAAACCTTATAAATTGAAATAACTCAAGTTTCCTACTCACCCTCCACCTGAATGTGAAAGGATACTTCAACTACTTTTAAAAAAAGGTCTCATACTTTTACCACCTATGAACAAGTTGGTCATCCATCGTAAATATTCTAACATACCATATTGCAAATATCATCGTATTCTTCGACATCGAACTGAAGAATGTCAGACATTGAAGGACATATTGGATAAGTATCACTTCACTGATACCAATTGTTTCCCCATCATCCCTTAAACCAATCAAAATCCTTTTCTCATGACATAGTTGTAGAATTTTTCATTCTCACTATTGCATGATCTTTCACATCACCCACCTTGGCTCATTCTTACCTTACACTCAGTAGGGGCAAGAATTTTTTAGCCTTGTCCTTGTAATACATTTGTCTTTGTCTCTTAATCATGTTATTCATCTTCCACTTATATTAATTAAAGATCATAAAGTCACTAACATGGTTAATGGTTGATTTACATTTGCATTACTAGCCCCTTTTTCATTTTTTTCTTTTGTGTGTATCGTGTTCCCTTGTAATGTGTGTTTTATTTTCTCTCTCTTTGTCCACTTCTTCTATTTGTACCTATATTCTTCTATATATCGTACATTGTCTTTTTACCTTTTGTTTTGTGTTTCCCTTTTGGGGATGATGCAAAGTGTTGAGACTACAATGTCTCTTCCATGTTGACCCAAATGGTCCCTTTTACTTTTTTCTTTGTCTTTTTCTTGTTTTTTCCTTTTGGGGATGACACAAGGCATTGAGACCGAAATGTCTCCTTCATGTTGACCCAAAATATTGTTCATTGTCTTTCGTCTTTTCCTTTTCTTTTCGCTTATGTTTTCCTTTTGTTGATGATGCAAAGCATTGAGACCACAATGTCTTTTCCATCTTGACCCAAAAAAAACTTTATTTTTATTTTGTTTTTGCTCTCTTTGTGTCATTATTCCAATTCTATGTATTTTTGAAAATGATGACAGTTCTGAGCTCTTTCATATAAACATTACAGCAATGAACATACTGACCCCAAATCCATAGATCCCTTATGTGTTTGGTGTGTTCATTTTTTGGGGGGAAACTCCCTTTCTTTTATTTATTTTTCATTTACATGACGCAACCTTACTTAGAAACATATAACTTGACATAGGGCTTTCCAATTTGGCTCTCATGTCTTGTTTTCTTTTTGCATCTTTCCTTCACTACTTTAAAATAATTGCTCACAAAACATTGTGTAGCAATTCCTTTAAAGTGGGGGGGCATACATTACCATCAATTCATTTGCATTCTTGGTTCTTAGTGTAGCCTTCTCATTCATATGATGTGTTCGTCACTTTGTGGATGATATTGGGTGTGATGTCACTCATAAGTATGATCTATCTTATTATATTACATAACTCTTGGTGGTTTGATGTGACACACTGCATCCCCTAAGTTGTGAATATTTTATTCTTTGATTGGTCCTCTCTTGTAAACATTAGACACAATGTTCCCTAAGTGACAAAACTTGCATGAACTCAACAAGACCCCTTCAAACATCTTTTACATTTTTGCATATTTTCCACCTTACATAACACAACTTGCATGTATGTGGTACCTTCCTCTTTTTTCATGAGTTCTAAGCATATGAAGCTTTGCTTGTCTCATGAAGCATGAACTAACATTTTCCCTTTATGGCACCTTGTTAAAGTTATCTTTGATATGGTTGAGTGGGAAGCCTATTTAGCAACATGACTTTCCCCATAGCCACATTTGTGTTTGTGAGTGCATACCAAATAGTATATGTTTCTCACCTTTTTGGGCCTTCTCACCTAGTCGACTACCATGAGTTTTGTCACTCCAAAGTGAGTATGCATTCTCTTTTTCTCACAAACAACCTAGATCTACCCCACAACTGGTTGGATATATGATCGAAGCTTAATCTGATTCTCCCCTTTTCTTCACATGTACTTTCCTTTGTTTTTATGTTTAGTTTTTCATGGGATCTTCATCCTAGGGGCTTAATCATCCCTCTTGATCGTTGTCATTCCATCTTGCTAACATACATTTGAACCTTCTCTCTCTCTCTTGATATGCATGGCTACTTTAGTGTGAGTTTGAAGCAAATTTATCCTCTCACTAAAGTGGGGGCTAAATGTGTTGTAGAAAATGTGCCCCTTTTCATTTTCATGGTCTATTAGGTCTTTCTCTCATGATGCTTGACCTATTTTTCTTTGATTTAATGTGGCTTAAACATTCACATTAGGTCCTAAATATTCAAATTATGGCATCTTGTGAAGGTGTTGTGAAGTGTTGTAAAACATCTCTACACTCTTCTAGACTTTATTAATTACAATTCACCTAAAAATCACCTTTTCATCACTCATCAAATCCTATTTTAAAGTGTTGTAGAGTCTTGTAACAAGATTTCATGCTTTTCTAGGCATAATTTCACTAATTACACCTTTCTTATGCTTTATTTCACCCCTTTATGCCCTTATAAGGCCTAATTAAGTGTATTCTTAAATGTAAACCTGACAAACAACATTAAATACAAGATAATTCCCGAAACCCACTTTCAAGTCCAAGGTGGAACCCATTCACCATGGGTGGCGAATGAGTCCCCCTTGGCTCCAAATTCAAAAAATTTCAAATTTTCTTTTAGGTTTTTATTCAAAATTACTTGATGTCGACCTATGATGAGGTATCAATGGGTTACTAAGGCACAAGAGTGTATAAATAAGTGTTTTTCTCCTCATTTTACATCTCCTATAATCTCCTACATTCATTGAATCATCAAGTTCATTTACATTCATCAAGCACTTTGCATCATCAAATCAAGCATCAATCAAGCATCTTGGAGTAGCAATTGACATATCTTTAGAGTTTGAGCATCAAAGGTGTGGAAGTTTATGACATTTTCATGTTATCTATTTATCATACTCTTTTTATTTCATTTCATTGTTTAAGGTTTGATTACCAAAGTGGGTTTTGACCAGGGAAAACCCATATTATCTAACCTTCAACCATTTTTCCCCTCTTACATGTGTATTTGTAGACTTTTGTATGTAGATCAATCAATAAATTAGGTGTTGAAAGGTGGTCAATAATTCAACAAGGTGCTTCAAGTTAAATAAATTTATTTCAAGCTTGGAGAAAAAAATTTATCTATTTTCTCCAAAACTAACTTTGTTAACCCGACAAGCAGACAACCTCAGATTTGGTGCTACAAAATTGGTTCCTGATTTCTCAGAATTTTGGGAGAGGACTAATTTGCCATCAATGGTGAATGAGTTTAACCTTAAGGATGGAAATCCATATTTTGTTAGATTCTAGATCCTGACACTTAGACACCAATTTCTGACAGTTTTCATTAGAAGCAGGACTGATTCGCCATCAGTAATGAGTCCCACCGGTGATTTTTAGTGATCTTAGTCAGCATTCAGAACATTCCAGAATCTCCATCAGACTTCTAGGTGCACTCTGATTCATCCTTTTTCCTTTTTGTTTTGCATTTGTTCATACCTTAGTTCATGTTTGCATATCTCACTGTGTTTTCAAACATTGCATGAAACTTAGATCTTGCATTAACAATCAATCAATTTCATAGCTTAATTGCACATAGATAATTGCATTTAGTCTAGATAACATCATAAATTTCATAATTTGAGTGAACCTACCTAGACTTTTGAGTTGGAATTATCTCTCTCCTTTTAGGTGAAACATTCTGAAAAGTGCAAGAGTAGTTTATAAGCCCTACCAAAAAATCTACAATTTAGAGTTAAAAGAGGTAAAAGGGAAGTAATTGTCACTTAATATTTCATTTTACCTTCTTGTAGCATGATAGTGATGAGTGAAGATGGAAATATGCCGAGAAAATGAGACTACAAGCCTACATGATTGGACATTCTATGGGACTAGGTGGCACACAGTGAGTGTCATCACAACGCGAGTCGATTCTACTACCTTTTTTATGTGCTTAAATGCAATTATTTCATTATTTTTATTCCTTTTTAGGTTAATTTAGGATCTTGGAAAAAAAATTCATTAAGTGTCCCCTTTTTTTGTGAAGTGTGACATTTGTTCACAAAGTATCCCACTTTTTTGCAAAGTGTCACATTTCTTCGTGAAGTGTCCCAAAAGGATTATAAAGTGTCTAGGGCCTTTAGGAAAGAACACTAGATGAAATTTAGTACACTAGCATGATGAATAAAGTAAAAAATAAAGATATTAGATGATTTTTAGTGCATATATTTTGTGATTTTGATAGGTACCCACATGTTTGCGGCAATAGCTAGGGGGTAGGCAGTTGAGATTTTTGAGAGATTTGGCTCCATAACTTTTAGCAGAGGAGATAGAGCACCTCCAGGCCATAGGTATCTACTAGGCATAAATCATGTCCCCCATGAGGTACCAAGATGCTATGTTGATGGTGCTTTGTGAGCATTGGGATGCAAACACATGCAAATTCCACTTGCCAATAGGTGATATGATGATTATTGTGGAGGATGTACATTGTATTTTCTATGTTCCTATTCAGGGAGAGTTAGTACATTTTCAGAGAGAATACACCTTCTATGAGAAAAAGGCATATATGTAGTATTTTCTAGGTGGTCCAGTGCATGATGAGATAGTGAGATGGTAGATTGACCTGGTGATGTTATTGTATTTATGAGCACCAATGGCTAGATGGATCATGATGTATATAGTGGCACTAGTTCTCATCCCCAATGGGCAGGCAATGCACCTTGAGGGAGGACTAATTCATTTGATTTAAGGGATGGTGGAGCATCATACAATATACGCCTGGGGACATTGTACCCTGGCACATTTATATTATGATATTGGTTAATTTGTATTCTGGGAGGTAGATAACATGGTGCATTGCATGCTTCTATAGGTTTTGTTCTTGGAGCATATTACGTGTACCAGACCAGTTAGCTTCCCATGTGCTATAGCAGTAGGATATCATCAGGCCTTCGACTATCCTCTATGGTGGTTATGGTAGTATGGGGATTTACATTTTTTGAGAGTGAGATTCGACTGACTAGAGGAGGATGAGATCTTATGGAGACCTTATCAGCTAATGCTACAGTAGCCAGATCACACAAGACTGTTGAGGAGATTGCAACTAGATATATTTTTGGTTGGCCATCATGATCACATAGTACGTCCTTTCTACTACAATCAAGTCATGCGACAATTTAGATAGATTCAAATGTCACCCAGGGCATGATCTCCTTTTCAGGAGGTCAATGTGGAGTTCCCAAAGACCAGGTTACATAGTGGGGCTCACTCTAGACCATGTTGTCGAGAGTGACTCAAACTTCTCAGATCATGACCAGCCTCTAGTCTTTGATGTAGATGATGTCAATGCCACATGGGATTATGAGGAGTGGTGGAAAATATCATGACCAGCTCCTATATATCCAATGGATGAGCCTATAGGAGATGTAGGACCATTTCTAGATGAGGGAGATGACAGAGAGGATAGGGCCGAGGAGACATGATACAGGTCTACAAACATATTCATTGATGTCATTGATGATGAGAACAATGAGGATGTAGACCAGACTATGATGTCCAAGAGGGAGAGGAGGAGGATGAGGAGGATGAGCCACCCCTGAGTGATAATGATGAGGTAGTAGTTGAGGATTGACACGAGTGGGGAGATCCCTCTCCCATTTTTATGACGAGATCATGAGTAGCAGTTGTAGCATGAATCAGCACCCACAGTCATGGAGAGGCTAGCACATCTTCCATGCCCCTTGCATAGGATTATGTTGATATTGCTTAGCCTACTAGAGATATAGGTGATGATATTTTATTTTATGCATGTACATTAGTGCTTATGCTCTTTATATATATATAGCATGATGATGTGTACTGATTGTGTACTATTTCTACCTTACAGAAGTGATGAGAGGTTGGTGGGAGTTCTTCCGTTAAGCAGATGCAGAGATGGTGCTAGCATCCATCAACGAGGAGGATATAGACATAGATTATGTGCCCCAACCTATTGTGGAGCAAGATCCATAATCACTTAGATCATTCATGAGATTATAGGAAACATATGGGAGTATGAGGATATGACTCAGCTGAGCTGATAATGCAGGATAGTCATCTTGTACTCTAGTAGAGGTTGAGAGACAAGGCAAAGGTAGAATGGCTACAGGTAGAGAGGGAGCAGATAGCATGGGAGCATCAGGTGGCCCTTGGATGGATACAAGGCCTACAGTTTTCACTTAGGTATAGCAAATCACGGTCACGATCACATATGACTGTGTCCCAACATCCTACTACCAGATCATGAGTACTAGATCTCCTAGGGGTTGAGTACCCACAGACCTCAGTGATATTGTATATTTTGATGATATGTACATAAAAATTTAGATATATATATTTATATATATGATCATTTGAAGTTTTATTACTTGTCTCAATGCTTTTGAATGCTAAATGGCAATGTGATTAATTAAATAACTTTGGAAGATTACTTGATTAATGTCTTCATGATTTAACACAACTTATGTGATCTAATTAAAACTTATTGCAGTTTCTTTTAGATATGAAATGATGATTAAGTATGTTATGCTAAATTAAATGTATTAATGATCTAACTTATCATAACAAAAAAGAGAAGTGTGAATAGTATGAAACCTAATTAATTATAAAAAAAAATTAAATAATCACTTTAGTGCTCAAGACACACGCATAATTGATTTTTCAAGAACAAAGTAATGTGAAAGCATATAGGATATGACCCAATTGCTTTAAGAACACTAGTTTATCATTGATACTATTCAAAGGCGTTAGACATGATACTGACACAAATACGCAACATTGATAGGTTCCTTAAAGGGTGGGCCATCTAGTTCTATCAACATGTATGCACAAAACCCAAAAGTTTTGTCAACGATGTATGGTCCTACCAATTATAACTAAATTTATCTCTTTCATCTAGGTTGGCACTAATGTTGCGCTAATTAGCAGATAGAACTAAGTCACCCTTATGGAATGAGTGAGGGATAACATTAAGATTGTAATGGTGACATTTCATTTTGCAATAAGCTTGAAGATTTTCAAGAGAATTAATGCACTATCATCAAGCATCTCAAGCTGGTGTAATCTTTGTTTTTGATAATGTGTGTCGTCAACAAGTCCTTGAAGAGCAATTCTTAGTGTAGGAATTTCTAACTTCAAGGGAATTATTGCTTCACTACCATAGGCCAAATTATAAGGTGTGGTCCTTGTGGAAGATCAAACACTTGTGTGATAAGCCCAAAGTGCATAGTGTAATTGTGTGTGCCAATCCTTATGGCTTTTATTAACATTTTTTTTGGAAATTTGTTTAAGGACTTTATTATTTTATTCAGCTTGACCATTAGATTGTGGGTAATAAGGTGTCAAAAGACAATGTTGGATATTAAAGGTCTCTAAGAAATTCTTCACATAATTATTATTAAATGGTGTACCATTGTTAGAGACTAATGTGGAAGAGAGTCCAAGGTGAGAAAAATTGTGTTCTAGGATGAAACAACATATTACCTCAGCTATTGTAGAGTGAAGGGGAATTGCCTCTACCCATTTTGTAAAATAATCATTTGTAGTGATGATAAAGGTATGTCTAGCAGAAGAAGGGGGTGAAATTTTTCCTATAATATCTAATCCCCAAACTGCAAAGGTCCATATCAGAAGTTGAGTTTGAATTTCACTAGCAAGAACATGATGAAAAATTCTATGTTCCTGATAATTATGATGTTTTCAAACATAATCGAAGCAATCACATTCTATGTGGCGCTAGTAATACCCAATATAGATAAGTTTTAGAACCAATGTTTTCCCTCCAAAATTTCCACCACAAGCACCTTCACGTGCTTGGTGAAGTGCTAGAGGTATCTTAGATATTTTTAAGTATTTAATTAAGAGACCATTGAATGACCTTCAATACAACACACTGGTGAGAATTATATATTTAGATGCAAGCTTTCATAAATGAGCACAAACATTTTTGGTTGTTGGCTTGGGAAAGGTTCCACTTTTCAAATAGTTGAATATGGTATCATACCATTCACTCGAGTTTTCCTCATTTTTCATTAAAACTTCTTCAATTTTTTCGTCAATCAAAGGTTTAATGATAGAGTGAATAGTGAATGTGAATTTTTTTGAAGGATCTTGAGGGGAAATAATGGAGGCAGTACTTGCCATTGCATCTGCAAGCCAATTATATTTTCATGGGATGTTATCAATGGTAAATGTTTGAAACTTCTCTAACAATTGTATGATAAGATCTTTGTATTTGGATAGTTTGTGATTCTTGGCTTGATGTGTTCCATTTATTTGTTTAATTACTAATTACAAGTCACCAAAGATCTTAATATCTTTGATACCCATGATTAAAGCAACACTCAACCAAGCAATTAGTGCCTCATACTCAGTTGTGTTATTTGCACATAGGAAATTTAATTGATCCAAGGGAATAGGCTTTCCTTCAGGAAAAACCAATATCACTCAAGCACTAGAGCCTATTCTACACTTACATCCATCAAAGTATAATTCCCATGTAGCAACCTTTGTTGTCAACACATTTTCATCAAGAAAAGAATGATTGTCAGGTAGTGCCAAAGGAGGAGCATCAGCTAAGTGGTCAGTCAATGCTTGGCCTTTGATTTATTTTGTGAAACAAACTTAAGGTCAAACTTGGTCAACAACATTTCCCATTTAGCTAGGCATCTGGATAGGTCTGTTTTATTAAAAAGATATTTTAGAGAATCAAATTTTGTCATGAATTGTATTTCAACATTTAGTAAATAATGTCACAACTTACTAGTAGTGAATACAAGAGACAAACATTGTTTTTCGATTTATGTGTATCAAGTTTCATAATAAATTAAAGTTCAACTAATGTAATAAACATGATGTTATTTTCCATTGTCATCTTGTTGAGCCAACAATGTTGCAAGAGCATGGACTTATGTGGCTATGTAAAGGATGAATGGTTGTTTGCCATAGTGGGTTGTAAAATGGGTGGAGTTGCAAGGTATGCCTTCAAACTCTCAAAGGCATCTTTCCAATCTTCATTCCAATCAAATGCATTTCCTTCTTGAGGAGATGTGTGAATGGTAATGTTTGATCAACTAGGGAGGTGACAAAATGAAGAATGGCTTGGATTCTTCCTTGTAATGTGCACAATTGAGAAATGTTCCTAGGAGATGGCATGATTATTATAGCATCAATTTTCTTTGTGTCAACCTTAATGCCTCTATGAGATATGATAAAGCCTAAAAATTTTACACTATCTACTCCAAAGACACTTTTTTCTAATTTAGGCACATGTATTTACGCATCTATTCAAATATTTTTTGAAGGACATTCACATCAGTCTTGTCTTGTTAAGGATTTGGCAAGGATTTCATCAACATAATATTCATAGATTTTATGTATGTAATCATGAAATATTAATGCCATTGTTCTTTGATAAGTTGTGCCTACATTCTTTAATCAAAATGGCATCATAACCTAGCAAAATGTTCCCCAAATAGTTGTAAATGTTTTCTTATATTGATCTTTTGGGTTAATAAAGTTTTGATTATAACCATAAAATTTGTCCATGAATGACAACAAAGCATGTTCAGCAGTTGAATCCATGATCATGTCAATATTATGAAGGGGAAAATCATCTTTTAAAGAGGCTTTATTCAAGTCACAAAAATCTGTACATTTCCTAATATGATTATGAGGTTTAGGAACTGTGACAATGTTTGAGATCCAAGGAGAATAATCAATAGGTTGAATGAAACCTACGTCAAGGAGTTTTTCAAGTTCTCCTTTAACATGCAAGGATATATTAGGATTAATTTTCCATATCTTTTGTCGAACAAGCTTAGCGTTTTCAGCAAGAACAATGTTATGTGTGACTATCTTCAAGTATATTCCTAGCATATTTGAATATTTCCAAGCAATTTTTTAGGAAAAGCATCAAGCAAGGTGTAGACACATAAAGTATATTGATTGATCTCATGCACCTGATCCTGATTTACTAACATCAGTTCTCTCTAAATCATCTCCTTTACTAATTATTTAATTAAATAACCCTTATTTAATTCAATTCACCAGATTTTCATCCTTTAATTAAATAAATAAATTTTGTTTGATTAAAGAAAATTATCTTTTATTAATTAAATAAATCATTTTGTTTAATTAATCCTAATATCCCTCTTTTAATTAAATAATTCATTTTATTTAATTAAGTTCTAAAGTCATCTCCTTTAAATTAAATAAACTAACCTTTATTTGATATTAATCTAGCATCATCCCCTTTTAGTTAAATAAATTAAACTCTATTTAATTAAAGCTAATATTCATTATTCCTATCATTTTGATTTATTTAAACCCTAAAATCTAAGTCAAAGTTTCAAATAAACTAATTATCATCTAAGTTAATCAAATCATGATTAATCCTAACTCTAATCCCTCAAATCGTCTAGATTTTGCAACTTGTGCAAGTAAATCAGTTTAATTGATTTATTAAATATTTTATTTTCATTCAAAAAGGCATCAAGTTGGAATATTCTTCAAATTTGAATTCTCCCTCCCAAAGGACTTGTCCATCCAACAAGGAATTAAAGGCCTCGTACATGTCCTTTTTCTTGAGCCAAGTCACATTAACTCTTCTTTCTTCTTCCTCCAACATGTCACTTCTCCAATTTCAAATATCCACCTAATTGCATTAATTTGCACATTAATCAAAATGTGCTCCACCTCTCTTCAATGGCATGTTGACAAGTGGCACTTTGCTATTGGTTCATTTTTAGTCCCACAATCATCCTTTTATCCCTTTCCTCCATCCTTCTTTCCTATAAATGGAGGACTCTTTTATTGATTTTGGATCCACAACTTATGCAAAGTCATTATCTACACATTTTATGCAAGTTCATCCATTGTCCATCAAGTTTTTCATAATTTTCATCCACCATAGCTAGGATATTGAGAATTTCATCAAGGAGCACCATTGATCATCATCTAGCTTGCAAGGAATTGGGAAAGGGATATTTTCCACATCAAAATAGCACCAATTCCCCCATGGGATTGAGGGTTTGAGCATTTGAATAGGATTTATGTTGCTTTTATTTGGGTTCTTTACTTTATTTCTTGTTCTTTATGCTTCAAATAAATCTTATGGGGAATGATGGTTTTGATTTGCATAATTGACTAATATTGTGTTTGTTGTTCATGTTTGTGTAGGTCTAGATCCACCATTCATAGTTTGGCGCTAGGAGTGAAAATCTTAAGAATCTAACATGTTTTTTTATGAAAATTCCATTGTTTTTGAAATTTTATGTGTCTACAAGAAAGTGTGATGTTGCCAAGGTTAAACAGCATTGCTATCAGCCCACCGCCACTATTTAATGACGCTTGTAAACTCCAAAATATGACACTAAAGGCATTTTTCTAAGGGTACAGTCAACCAAACTCCAAAGTCTGCTACTGGTTGAAATAGTGACACAATCACGGTCTCTATTTCTCCATAGAGTTTTGTTGCTTTCACCAGAGCACCGCTAACCTGCTCCAAACTGTGCCACCTTTGAATATTGTGCCACTCGGGTGGGGTAAAAATCATATTTCAAGTTATTTTTTAACATGTGCTTTTTACTTTTGATCACCTTTGAATTATAACTAGTTTTGGGCTCTATTTTTTGTAGTTTCTAACTAGTTTTTGTAGGTTGGAGGGATCAAAAGGGAAATGAGGAAGCAAATACAAGACTTCCTATGGTGTCTTCTTTCTATTGTATCAAGTGTTTTTAAACACTTTGGGAGCAATTATAATCCCATTCTTAATGCTTTGTTCCCTTTAAATTTTTAGGACTCAAAATAAATTTCATTTGGGCTTAAAAAGAACAATCAAAGGGATTAAAAAGAACTTTATGAACTTACTAGAGTTGGTTTTGGATCTAAAAATTGAACAATAAAACTTCACACTTCATCTTGGTGCTTAAAAAGAATCCATTCTTTCTTTTGAGGTTAAAATGAACATGTGTAATTTGCGCTTTGTAATCTTTTTTACAAATTAATATCATTTAAAAGGCATATGCACTTCTCTCGAGCTTCACGACAATCTTCAGAATCAAAATTCTTTTGGTGATATTAAGTTGTATAAAATATTTCCTCCACACCTCAATTTGGGCTCTTAAAATTGAATAAAGCTTGCTATTGTGAGTTGAGTATATCGCATGTGTTCTCTCCCTGTTCATACAAACAAGGATTGATCAAACTATGGATATGCTTGCTCGCTTTTGTTTACCTTTATAGAGGCATGCCTAAGACCAATTCAAACGTGACTCCAACCAGTTTTTCACTCTACCCAGTATATAAATGGATAAGACGAAATTGTCAAGTCCTCATGGTATGTAGGCCTTAGTCGTATAGTGTCTTTTAGAATGGGGTACTATCGTAAAATTATAAGCACCCCTAGTAGGATCAATTAAATCCATTTGTGGCTTGTTGGAGGCTCGCAAGAAGTCATGTCCCTGATCACCATGACTAAGAACCAATATGTGTAGAAGTCAAAATACCTTTCTATTTTTTGATGCAAGAGGTCATACCTCTAAAGCCACCCCAAATTTTTGTGGTTCTTTGTAGAGATGAGAAGTATGCCATGGGAGTTTCATGGGTGTTGAATCTTGGCTGATCCAAGAAGTGTGTGCCGTGGCGGGGAGCTTGTGTGGTCAAGCTTCTAGTCATCTACTCTGAATAAACACAACTGTAATTATCTAAGTGGGGATTCAACAAATATTATCTCTTTCTATCCTAGGATTGTGTATCATTTTGAATCAAAACACTTTTCTTGGATCTAAAACACTGGAAAACAAACATTCAACCATAATCATCAAATTTCAAACCCTTTAGAGGAAGCAAATACCTTTGAAAAAATCCAAGTGCTATTGCTTGCCCTAGGGATTATATCCTTAGAGGCTTCTAAGCATTTGAATTTATATCTCAATTTTCTCTCACTAAAGTCAACATTAGGCAACTAGTGCTTTAATTTCCTTGATTTCCACATAATGGACTTTGTGGAATGAAAAGAAATTGGGACATTAGACATTTAGTTTGAAAACCTAATCAAGAAACTATTTGTGGTAAAAAGGATTCATTAGGAAAAGATAAGGAACAACTGAACCCCACACATGTACTCTTTCAAATGATCTCCCAAAAGATAAAAATATGAAAACCAAAGTCCAAAGGTCTTAGTCAAAAAGCTCACAAGAAAAATTTGTCTATGCTTTATGAATTTAGAGAAAGATTGAATTTCAACTTTTACAAATGTGCATCAAAGAAAAATCCCAATTTGTATTCATTTTACTATTGTCAAAATCCAAAACTTTTTCAAAGGTTTGAGTATCTGACATAGGAAGTATTAGCATATTCTTCACCACCTAGGTCTAGTAAACAAAAGTCTCTCTAAGTCTCTTAGGATCAAAATCAAAACTCGCATTCATCCTCAAACATAAAAATTAAATTCACCTCACAAACAACTCTTGGAAATCTTGAAAAAATCCTCCATACTAGGCTTTGGGAAAATCATTGAAACAAATCAAAATCATCTTTGTTTGACTAGCTATGTGTAGATGAATCCTTCTTTACACACAGTTAAATTATCATCTTGTGGACAAGTTTACTCTAGGACAACATCCAAACTCTTAGAGTTTTTGAGTTAATTATCCAATCAAAATCAAATCAAACCAAGTCAAAATCAAAATCCAAAATCAAATCCAACATCAAAAATCAAAAAATCCTAGAGTCTAGTATCTCCTTCAAGGTTCCTCAAGAGTTCAATCATTTGCAATCATCCATCTCTCATTATTTCATCACCATCCTTTGATCCTTAATAACTTAGACTTTCTTTTTTGTGCCTAAAGTTTAGATCAATCCAAAGAATTAGAGGTTCACCTCCTACATTCTTGAAAATTGATCCTTATTTTATGGTCCAAACTAGATCTCAATATAAGAAGAAAATGGAAACCAGCAAAGAAACATCCACTTCAAGTGATATGAGTCAAACTGCACTTGAAATCAATCCCATCAGATCGAGCAATCCTCCACGTAGTCCTCCTCAATTTTCACAAGATCCTCAAGGGGAAGGTAGCCAAGTGGAGGACGTCACCAACAACGTCCTAGGGATGACTCAAGATGAAATTATTGAAATGATCCAAAATCTTGAAACTCACAAAAATTGTCAATGCCATGATGAGACTCAATCCTTTGCAATACATGCTTGAATTGGAAAAGGAAGGGACTAAACTCCCTTCTAATTATGATGTGAGCATTATTGTGGAGCAACCTCTTGGGATTATGCTACCGGTCTCGCTCACACCTTCATTTTGAAGCATCATTCAACAAATCCCCAAACCCACATCATCCGTTGCTCCAACTCAACCTATTCTCAACAAGGGAAGCTCATTGCTTTAAGCTCTTCAAACACATCCCCTTGTTAACAACCAAGACTTGGATGTGAACACCATCTCAGTTCAATTTGTTCCTCAAAATCCACTATACCCATACGTTCCACTTGTCTTTCATGTTGGAAATTGCTGATATGTGGTTGTCATTGATGTCAACACTATTGGCATTAATGTCTTTAAGGCTATATATGTCGAGGATATTGAGAAAATTGTAATAAAATAATTTGTAGGTTGTCGATAATCCAGTGAAGTTCAGTATGGTGGCTAGCTCAATATATTGATGATAAGAGGTTGTGGATTAAAGTTTTTGTTGACGAGTATATCTAGTTTATCCACATGAAGTTTTAGAGGTTCGCATAAAGATTTGATTGATTTATGAGTATCTGTCTTCTAATAGTTGTTTTGTTGCTTTAGTTGGTGTTCCTAAAAGAAGATGATGTGATTCTAGTAATTTGAATTGTTGTGGATGCTTCTATAGTGATTCATGATGCGTGTGGATGTTTCTAGATCATGCTCTATCTATGCTATTGGTCCACATTGATCGTTGTGCTCGTGATTAGTGATTTTCTTTTGTGAGCTCATGTTTTTCATGTTCATGGATAACAAGGTAATTGTAGCATGTTGTGGATCTACGAGGAATAATTTTTGAATGTGTTGCATATTTGAGGATGTTTTTTTGGGTCCTCACTATGTTTGTGACCAACATTGTTTGGTTCACATTGATAATTATTTATGTTTTGGACCAACAGTTTGTACGAATTTTATATTTTGTTAAAGTTAACGTGTAATCGATGTTATCTCTAGTTGCAGATATATATGATTCATTGTTTATTCCATTGAGGGAAAGAATGTGTGAAGTATGTTGTGTGTTGTGTGTGAATAATGTTCTAATCTTTTGAAGGTAGAAGTAAACTATGAAGAAGAGTGAGCAGATGTTTATGTGCTTAACCAAAACTATAATCAAGCATTAGCATATGCTATTTTCTCAGTTCAAGATCTTCCAAATGTAATATGAATGTTACTATAAGATAGTGAGTCTTCTTTGGGCAGTAACCCTTTTTGTATTTGAGCTGTGAGCTCTAGGCAGTGTGCTTGAATGCATGTGCATTCCCCATTTAAAATACTTTTAATAGAGTATAATCTTTTGGATTAACCTCCATGATGGTTTCTCCCCTAACAAGGTTTCCACATAAAAAATCTTGGTGTTATGTGTGTTTTTGATGTGGTGATGGTTTATGCTTTCATGTTTATTTATCATATATGAGAATAAGTTTAATAAGTATAATTTTTGTGACAACTAATTCACCCCCCCTCTGAGTTGTTTTCCCTTGTGTTGCCAACAATTGGTATCAGAGAAGGTTCCTCAGAAAATGTTTAATAGCTTGAGGTGATCTGGGATGGTGACATATAAGAAGGATAGTATGAGATTTGATGGAACTAATTATTCTCTATGGAAGAATTGAATGGAATGTCATCTGAGATGCATTGGTGAACCTTTCTATAACATTACAAAGAATGGTTATATCATCCCACATAATCAAGGCTAAGGAATCTTTGTTGAGTGCTCTAACTGATTCTGAGATGACAAATGTAATGGAGTTGAAGACGACTTATGAGATATAGAAAATGTTGGAAACTTTGTATGAAGGTGATACCCATGTGAAGATTGCTAAGCTGCAAAGCTTGAATGGGAATTATGAAACATTGAGAATGGATGAAGATGAGAACATCAATTCTTTTATGCAAAGAGTGAATGAACTTGTGTGTAATATCAGATGTGCTAGTGGAACATTGTAAGAATCAGAGATTGTTGCTAAAGTGCTCAAATCCTTTCCTATTGCATACAAACACAAAGTTGTTGCTATTGAGGAGATCCGAACTGTGACAAATGTAACCAGAGACATGTTGATTGGTAAGCTTTGTAGAAGTTGAGAAATCCAACTTCACATGGCCCAAAGATCACCTGCATGCAAATAACATGTCATAGAAAGGAAGAGATGGAGACAAAAAAGAAAGGGTGCTCTACAAGCTTCAAGAGAGATTGCATTAACTAAATTGATAAAATACAATGATAAAAAAGCCTTTAAAAAGGAAAATAATGCACAACCCTAAACATAACTTGAGCAAAAAGATATCTCAACTAGATAAGGATTTATACTAAATGAAACCTAGGAATTAAAATAATGCCTAAGTAAACTTATGCAAGTGTAATTAATAATTAATTACACCAACACCCCCCATAAGTGTAACTTAGGGAAAAAATTATTATGAAAATGATGCAAAGATAAAAAAATATGGGTTCCGACAACAAGGCCATGTTAGGTACCCATGCACAAAAGCATAATCTCTCAAAAATGGAGAAAAGGAGAAAAAACCCTATGGGAGAAAACTCCTCTCCAAAAGAGAGAAACACGAGACATGAACAACATCACGGAAGCAGGAAAAGGATGCAAACAATTGTCAAAAGATGATTGCTATGGTGCGGCCTCCTCTAAAGATAGGATGATCAAGATCAAGAATACAACAATCTGCATGAGTGCCCCCAACAACACTACTCGAATTAGATGGAAAACAAAGGCAAACACCTAGAACAAAGATACAAATGGCACAAGTACCAATAGTCTGAAGAACACTAATCAACTAAGAATGGAAGATTCCTTCCAAGGTAAAACCAAGGAAGCATTAACATGAATAGTATAACACCCCTCATAATGTTGACTAGGAGAGCTTGAGAGATCCACTGAAATGTTGTGTAACACCCTGTAGTGCATGAAGGAGAAGAAACAACATCTGAAAGTGCATAAGAAATCCCTGCAGCTAAAAAAGTGATGTGCAAAAAAAAGCACACATGCATGAGGCTGGAATCATATGGATCCACTGTTGTCATGGAGGGACACTCACTAGACAAATGTGTGATTGCAAAAACAAAGGCACTACACAACCCCCCCATGGAATTTTATAAGTTAGTGCAAATACAAAATATGGCACAACCTTATGTGAAAAATCCCCAAAATACATGTACAATAGTGTGGCACTTTATCTTAGTGCATTTACATAGAATATTGCTTACAAATGATGTGTACAGTGTCCAAATAGGACATAAAAAGTACATAAAGAACAGCCAAAAATGAAGCATCCCATGCAAACAAGAAGTTCCCAAGAGATAATATGTCCGGGTAATTCACTAGAGTGTGAAAACACAAAACACTAAATAAAAAATGCCTAGAGTGAAATCTAGAAAAATTGCATGCATGAAACTGAAGAGCTCTGAAAGACAGTTCCAATGCCACTAAGATTGCAAAAAACGAAGAAAATAGTCAAAAGTTACAAGCTTGGGACTGAAATAGATATTTTGACTTCAACTGACTATATAATGCACCAACAATAGAAACAGGTGATGAAACCCACACCACTAGAAAGTTGACGAAACCAGCTTTTTGATGATATCTCATTTGTCAAAAAATGACATTGTATGCCCTAGATATGGCCAAAAGAAAAAAATAGCTCCTTGGAGGCCAAAGAAGGGACAAAGGAGCCCAATGTATAGTCTATACTACTGATGTTAGCATGACATCATGCTGATGTCAATGAAATATTGTGAGAATATTTCCTTCTTTTACAAAAAAATTCGGTCCCCTGTGCAAAAAATATTTATCGAAACATTCTCTACCTAAAACAAAATATTCCTTGCCTGCCTTGAAAAAATCAACACTAGTTTGGAACAATCGCCAATCACCGGAGAAACAAAAAGACTCTAGAAATTTGGGATTGCTAGCCGAAAAAAATAGAGGATTGCCACTGATGAGGAAATTGGCTGTTGGTCAGCTGGTGAAGTCCGGCGGTTAGGGAAAGGTTGTCGTCACTAGAAATGGGTGACCATCGAGCCTTAAAACACAGTCGCTAGTTATTAGAGGAGGTGGCCAGATGACTTGTAGCTATCACCATGGCTAAAAAAGGGACACGCAGGAATTAATTACCTGTGGGTACCTTACAAAGTCTTCCCACTTAAAAATCACCCCCAATAAAAATTAAATGCACCTTAAAATTTGTGTAAACCCTGCTCTAGCTTTTATAAAAAGCTCTTTGAATGATTTTTTGTTAATTTCTAAAATAAGAAATTAAAAAAAAATGAAGGCCAACTGATTTTCTTACATTTTTTTCAATCCGCATGCACATGTCTATACGGATGCCGTACGGGCCCTGTGCAAAAAAATTTTGCCTCTTGGATCAATTGTGTCCAAAATGGATGAATGAACAATTGTTTCTAAGGTTTTGAGCCGCTACGAACTTAATGGTGAGGTTTGTTGGGACTCAAAAAACTTCGATCAAATAGGTATGCCTTGGATCAAAATAGACAAACCCGAAACCCTTGAAGCTCCAAAAATCCTTCAAAACATGAACAAGAAGCAACAGGTCTGGAGCTCTGATACCATGTAGAAGTTGAGAAAGCCAACTTCACATGGCCCAAAGATCACCTGCATGCAAATGACTTGTCACAGAAAGGAAGAGATGGAGACAAAAAAGCAAGGGTGCTCTGCAAGCTTCAAGAGATATTGCATTAACTAAATTGATAAAATACAATGATACAAAAGCCTTTAAAAAGGAAAAGCATGCACAACCCTAAACCTAACTTAAGCTAAAAGATAGCTCAACTAGATAAGGATAACTAAATGTAGCCTAGGAATTAAAATAATGCCTAAGTAAACTTGTGCAAGTGTAATTAAATAATTAATTACACCAACAAGCTTGCTGCTTTTGAGTTAAGTGAGTTTGGTGAATCTCTTCCTAAGGAAAAATCTACATTCAAAGGTACTATCTCCAGAAAAGACAAGCAAAGATATGATCAAGGAGAAAGTTCTTTTGAAAAAATATTCAAGTATGAACAAGAAATGAGAGAGATTGAAGAAGAGAGAAAACAAGAAGAGGTTGAAATGCTTATTGTCAAGAGGGTACCCAGTGGAGAAGGTAAGTATAAAGGGAAATTTCCTCTTAAATGTTTTTCTTGCAATAAAATAGGTCATTTTGCCTCAATGTGTCCAAAAAGAGTCCCTAAACCAAGACCTAACAAGCCTAGATTCCAAAGAAAGTGTTATTATGCTACTAATGAAGGTGTGACAAATGATGAATCTAGTAAAGGAAATTTAAGTGAGGAGGAATGGGTATTTATTCCTATCAAGGAAAATGATCCAGTACCTACTGAATCTACTAGTTGCATAAATGTGGAGAAAGCTCTAGCTTCCAGAATTGAAGAAAAAGATAAATGGGTGATTGACAGTGGATGCTCGCATCACATTATAGGTGATAAAAGTAAATTTGTGAGATTGGAAAAGTATGATGGTGGTGTTGTAAGATTTGGTGATGACAAAGCTAGTGTAATTCATGGCATATGATCCATTTCTCTTGATGGTAAGCATAATACTGATGATGTTCTATATGTGGAAGGTTTGAAGCATAATCTCTTAAGTGTTGGATAGATGGTTGACGAGGGATATAATCTTCAATTCAACGATGGAAAGTGTAGAATATTGGGGAATTCTAGAAATATGATTGCATCTGGTTCAAAAACAAAAGGTAATATATTATACCTAAATGCTACTAGCAAAAGTTTTCTGATTGCTCAAGTTGATGAAAGTTGCTTGTGGCATAGGAGATTGTGTCATGTAAACTTTGACAATATTATCAAGATAAGTTCTACTCAGGTAGTGAGAGATCTTCCTAAGTTGATAAAACCTACTAATGCTATATGCAAGGAATTTTAGTTAGTGAAGCAAACTAGAATTTCATTCTGGAGCAAATAGTATTGTTCAAATGAAGTGTTGGAGCTTGTGCATACTGACTTGTGTGGTCCTTCTAGCGTTAGAAGTTTACAAGGAGACATGGATTTCATGTTACTTATTGATGATTATTCTATATTGGTAATGGTTACTTTCTTAAGGGAAAAATCTGAAGCTCTAGAGAAATTCAAGATTTTTAAGGGTATGGTTGAGACAGAGATAGGTCTAAAGATTAAATTTTTGGGATTAGATAGAGGTGGTGAACTCATTTCATGTGAGTTTAATTCTTTTTGTGAAGATCATGGGATAAAGAGACAATTATCTACCTCATGGAACCCTCAACAAAATGGATTTGTGGAAAGGAAGAACAAGACAGTTCAAGAAGCTTCTAGGACTATGATTTTGGAAGGAAATGTTCTACATATCTACTAGAGATAAATTGTGAGTACTACTATTTACACTTTCAACTGGGTACATGTTAAAGGTGATACCGGTAAGACTCCTTATGAGCTATGGTTTGGTCATAAGCCTAGTGTTAGATAGTTCAAAATATTTTGGAGTTTATGCTATATCAAAGAGATGAAGATATACGAGATTTTGATGCTAGGAGTGGTGAAGGAATCTTTCTTGGTTATTCTACTAGAAGTAAAGCCTACCAATGCTACAATAAGAGATTGAGGAAAGTAATTGAAAGTGTTAATGTCAAGGTTGATGAAGATACAGTTAGACCATCCAGAACATGTGGATATGATTCAAATGATCAAAATGATAGTTCAGATAAATAAAAGAAGGTTTAGACTCAAAATCAAGTTCAGATCATTCCAGTGAATCAAGAAAATCAAGAAGGAGAAACTAGTGGAAGTGCATAAGTGAGATCACAAGAGCCTAAACTTCAAGAACATCCTAAAACTCCAAGGTATGTAAGACTAAATCATTCAGAAGATCAGATTATAGTTGATAAGAACAAAGGTGTTCAAACTAGGAGAAGAATTACAAAAGAATATTGTTCGGTCTCAAAGACTAAGCCTAATAGTTTCAATGAAGCATGCAAAAATGAACATTGGGTGGAAGCAATGAAAGAAGAACTACTGCAAATTGAGAAGAATGATACATGGATTCTAGTTCCTAGAACTAAGGACAAAAATTTAATTGGAACTAAATGGGTCTTTCAGAACAAACTGAATGAGCAAGTTGAAGTTGTTAGAGACAAAGCAAGACTAGTGTGCAAAGGATATTCTCATATGGAAGGAATTGACTTTGAAGAAACTTTTTCTCTTATTGCTAGGATTGAAGCTATGATACTATTTCTTACTTATGCCACTTACAAAAAATTCAATGTTTATCAGATGGATGTCAAGTCAGCATTTCTAAATGGTGAAGTGGAAGAAGAAGTGTATATTGAGCAACCTAATGGATTTCAATTGACTGATCAGGAAGATATGGTTTACTAGTTAAAGAAAGCATTGTATGGACTCAAGCATGCCCCAAGAGCATGGTATGCTAGATTGGATAGGTATTTGTTGAAGCTTGGATTTAAGGATACTTTTGAGTATCTCTGAGGGAAGCTAGGGGTGATTATCCCTCCTAATTTGAATTAAGATGCATTGAATTGCATTAGTCCATGCATTTCATAGTCATATCTTGTGATCTAAATTGATGTTGTGGTGGCTGCTACTCAGGGGGAGTAGTCAAATGTTTAGAAATTTTGTTCAAAGCTTGTGTGGAGAAAGATAATGTGTATCTTTGTTGTTGATGTCAAAGGGGGAGAAGAGTCTTGTGAAAAATTGTGAAAGAGTTAAGGAGAAAAGAGTCAAAATCTAATGGGGAGAAAGTGCTAAGAGAAAGTGTCATTGATGGTGTTTTTCACATCATATGTTTTCATCAATGCCAAAGGGGGAGATTGTTGGAAATTGCTGATATGTGGTTGTCATTGATGTCAACACTATTGGCATTAATTTATTTAAGGTTATATATGTTGAGGATATTGAAAAAATTGTAATATAATAAGTTGCAGGTTGTCGGTGATCTAGTGAAGTTTGATATGGAGGCTAGCTCAGTATATTGATGATAAGAGGTTGTGGATTAAAGGTTATTTTAATGAGTATATCTAGTTTATCCATGTGAAGTTTTAGAGGTCTGCATGAAGATTTGGTTGAGTTATGATATCTGTGTTCTAATAGTTGCTTTGTTGCTTCAGTTGGTGTTCCTGAAAGAAGATGATGTGATTCTAGTAATTTGAATTGTTGTGGGTGATTTTGTAGTGATTCATGATGCTTGTGGATGTTTCTAGATTGTTCTCTATATGTATTTTTGGTCCACATTGATCGTTGTGCTTGCAATTAGTGATTTTCTTTTGTGAGTTCATGTTTTTCATGTTCACGGTCGATAGGGTGATTGTAGTGTGTTGTGTATCTTTGAGGAATAATTTTTGAAGGTGTTGCATATTTGAGGATGTTATTTTGGGTCCTCACTATGTTTGTGGCCAATATTTTTTTGATCACATTGATAATTATTTATGATTTGGGCTGACAGTTTGTATGCATTTCATGTTTTGTTAAAGCCGACATGTAATCAATGTTATCTCTAGTTGTAGATATAATTGATAGATTGTTTATGGCATTTGAGGGAAAAGTATTTGGTGTGTTGTGTGCGAATAATGTTCTAATATTTCAAAGGAAGAAGTAAACTGTGAAGAAGAATGAGCAGATGTTTATGTGCTTAACGAGAACTGTAATCATGCATTAGCAAATGCTATTTTCTTAGTTCAAGATCTTCCAAATGTAATCTAAATGTTACTGTAAGATAGTGATTCTTCTTTAGGTAGTAATCCTTTTTGTATTTGAGCAGTGAGCTATAAGCAGTGTGCTTGAATGCATGTGCATTCCCCATTTATAATACTTTTAACAAAGTATAATATTTTGGATTAACCTCCACCATGGTTTTTCCCCTAATAGGGTTTCCACATAAAAGATCTTGGTGTTATGTTTGTTTTCATGTGGTGATGGTTTATGCTTTCATGTTTATTTATCAAATCTAAGAATAAGTTTAATAAGTATATTTTTTGTGACAACTAATTTACCCACACCCCTTAGTTGTCTACCTTTGTGTTACCAACATTTCATGACCCCACTAACCCATCCTCTTTCAACACAACATCGACATATCATCTTAACACACAAACCTCTCTCCCTATGACTTCACAAGGAGGTGGGCTAGTTGGAGAAGGGGGAATCTTTGACTCCTCATCATCATTATCAGTTCCTCAAGGAAACACACCACGCATTTTTCAACCACTTCCACCTCTACCATTAACATCCACATCACTCCTTGGTTTACGGAAAGGCCCTTTACCTACCCTCAATCAATAGAATCAAAAGAATCCACCAATCATAAATCAAACCATCACACCAAATCCTCCAATCATTCCATCAATATCACAACAAAAGGTGGCAACCATCCAAGCAACACAAGTAATCGCAACACCATCTATAAACATGGTCTCTCAAGAACCAAGCATATCAATCACACCATATACCACGAAAATTCCTATCATCAATTATATGGTACCCCTCATCACAACAACGAAGACCATTCCAAATCCACCACCACTTCCACCAAGACCAAACATGGCCAACTAATATAGCATCACTTTGAAGGTAGCACAATAGGTCTATCAAAATGCACTTCAATAGTTCCAAGGTCAACAAACACAACAAAACACACAAGTTGCTCAACAAGTGCAAGTAGTCCAAGCCGCACAACAAGTGCAATAAGAAAAACAAGCTACCCAAGCTCAAGTCTTATTGCAACAATAGCAAGCTGCCCAAGCTATGCAACAAACTCAAGCCGCATAGGCTGCCCAGGTTGCAAAAGCTGCCCAACGGACTCAAGCTCAGGCACAAACCCAATATCAAGCTCAACAAGCACAAGCGCAAGCATAGTATCAGGCTTCTTAGGAGAAAACATATCAGTAAGCCCTGTAATAGTACCAAGCACAACAAGAAGCAACCCAATTACTATCCCAACAACAAGACCAACAATAGGCATTGTTGGCACAATAGCACCAAGACCAAAAACAAGCATTGTTGGCACAACAACAAATACAGGCATATCAACAAGCCTTGATCACATAGCAGAGCTTGCAACAAACTTCCACCAACATACCTAGCACTCCACCCATCACCCAAATGATCAAACCACCTCAAAACATGTTCACTCCACCTCTCGATCCACAAAACAACATTACAACACAAAGAAAATTGATTTTGCAATAGGTGCTAGACCTCCAATCAGGGAAAACAACCAAAACACCAAGCAATTTTTTCCCCTATCGATTCAATAGGAGTCTTGTGATGGTACTATTCCCAAAAGGGTTTGAAATCCCTAAATTTGATAAGTATCATGGGATGGGAAACCCTAAAGATCACATCAGGGAATTTTAGGTACATTGCATGGAGGTTGCATATGACGATACATATCTAATGCAACTATTCCCTCAAAGTTTGGTTGGCCCTGCCATGGAATGGTTCTCTCACCTTCCTTCTAGAATCAAGAAGTTCCAAGAGATCGTGGATGCATTCATAAAGAACTATGCATTCAACATAGGCATGGATATGAGTCTAGAGGAACTATCTACTCTCAAACAAGCTAAGGGGGAAACATTCACTTCCTTCTTACAATAAAGGAAATCCAAGGCCAATAGGAGAAAATGGGCCATGCCAGAGGAACAACAAATATGCACTATCATTGTTAATCTTGAAAAAACCTTGGCCTTCCATCTAAAGATGCAATGTATCACCACATATGAACAATTGATCCCCAAGGTGCTCAACATCGAAAGAGCCCTTATTACACAAGGAGGGACACTCACTTATCAAGAATATCAAGACAATCACTCATCAATTAGCTATAATGAAAAACCTCGCACAGGTGCGAAGAACAAAAATATCATGAATTATGGTGTCATGGACGCCAAGGACATAATCATTGTTCTAAAAAAAACACCCAATCATACCAACAACCACAAGGAAACAATCAAAACAACACACAAGCCAACATGGAATCACATCAACCACCCAACAATCAAGTCAACAATCTAAATAATCAAGGGGGACCACCCCGAAAAACAAATATCCCACCAAGAAAAAGTACATAGCCCTTGGGGAATCAATTGAATCCATCATGAAGAAAATGTTAAATTAGAATCTCATCAAAATCCTCATCTATGAGAACTATGAAGAGCCCCAACTGAAACCACCATGGTACAATGAAAATCACCTCTACAATTTTCATAAAATTAAGGGGCACACCATAGCTGGTTGCATGAGGTTGAAAAATATGATCCAAGACCTCATCGATGAAAATATCATAAATGTTGAACAACGCGAAGAGAACCAGGCCCTCAAGATCTACACAAATCTGATGTCAAATCATAATAAAGGGAACAATAATGGGAAGACTAAGTATGACAATGTCAACCATGTTTTTGACCATGTTGTTGCATCCTTCGATGAAGTGGTCGATGTTATTAATGTCAAGGGAGCCAAAGTTGATTGTGGATTCACCACACGTGGCAGGAAAGTTACCATTGTTGGACCATCACATCCATCCAAAGCACCAACCTCTAATCCAAAATCCATTCCCAATGGCTACAATGTCTTGGACCAACTGAAAAGAACCCCCACTCAGATCTCCATCATGGATTTACAAAAGATATCACCCACACATAGAAAAATCCTAAAGGAAGCATTGGCTTCATCCACTATCCCCACTAATCTTGATGCAAGCCAGTTTCAAGCTATGGTTGGACACATCATCTCACCTCATCTCTTGACATTCTCTTATCAATATCTCCCCACCCAACTATCTCATAACTATGTGCTCCATCTCAAAGTTTTCATCCATAAAAAAAAAAATCAAAAGAGTTCTAGTGGATGGAGGTGTAGGTCTAAACATTTGCACCCTCAAGCTAATAAAATTTTTGGGGTTCTTTGAGGATGCCATTGAAAAGGGAAAAGGCATAACAATCAAGGCATACGATGATCAAGAAAGAGTGTCTCAAGGCACTATTGAACTCCCTATTTAAGGAGGGCCAGATATTATGGAAACCACATGCCAGATCCTAGACCTTGAATTACCATACAATATCATTCTAGGGTGCTTGTGGATTCATGGGATGCAAGTTGTGGTATCCACCTTTCACCAATGCATCAGTTTTTCATATCAAGGTCATACCATCCATGGGGATCCTGAGCCCTTTTACTACTACAAGAACCTGGAAGAAAAATAGTATAAAATCCCTCAAGTCCCAAAGAATGATGAAGGCCCTTCAACTCCATATGTAGAATGACCTACTTTAGCCTCCACTTCTGAGACAAAGGCACTCACCATTCATAATATTTCTAAAATCAAAGTTATTGTCCAAGACAATGGTTGTGGGGGTTACAAAAAGAAGAAAAGTTCTTTTGTGGTAGGAGAGTTACCTCAATATCCTAGGTCTCATAGGTAGCCCCGACCAGCTAAAAAATCATCCCAAACCTTCAAAGAAGACCCCTCCATATTTAGATGTTGGGGGGACCTAAATCGGGAAGTAGTAGATGAAAGAGACATATCCAGTCTCCTATACCAAGATGAAAGGTTTGTACCTAATTTTCCCATGCATGAGAGTAGCAAAGGACTACAAATGATGCTTATCATGGGTTACAACAAGAACAAGAAATTTGGAAAAAATGACAACAACCTATTAGAACACATCATTCTAGAGAAGCATTTAAGAAATCTTGGCCTCAGATGTACTCTTCTAAAGGTGACCATACTTGGAAAAGGTTCCCCAGTTAAAAAGGTCAAAACTCCCCCTCAGTTATCAACATCCTCTCTTCAATTACCCATTTCCACAGGTTGAGGCATAGATAGCTTCACCTTTGACATAACTGATGTATGTAGTAGTGATGAGGATCCTATAACTAACTTACCCATGCTATTCAAGCATTCCTCCCTTCTCATGATTAGTACCTTATCTTTTGAGTCAACCAATCAAGCCCATGAAATAAACCTAGTCTATCCCCAACTCATCAATTACAACCAATGAGGACCACCAATTTTGGACACATTCTAAAATGATGAGGCACTCTCGAAATTCATGGGATTGTGAGATACTATACCATGTAGAGATCACAAGGTTGGGTTTGACATCGTGCTAGAAACACATGCTTACTATGGGGAGACGATTGAATCCTTTAGTCACAAAAGTGAAAATCTAAGAATAATCTCTAGGTATTTGAGTGAAAACCATTCTATGGAACTCTCTGACCCAAAAACAGTAAAAATAAAGGATGTATCCAATGGTGAAAAATTGTTTGAGGTGCCATAGGATGATGGATTCAATCTTCTCCTTAGTTCCATTCATTTGGAGAAGTTAGCGGTCTTAGTAGAGAAGTGCAATCCAGTCAACCTGGGAATGGAGGAAATGCCACACATAATATTCTATGCAGAATCACTTCTGATAGAAGAACATGAACTCTTAGTGACATTCCTAAAAGAAACAAACAAAAAAAATTCATGGACTTATTTTGACATGCCTGCACTTGATCTAGAGGTTGTGGTTCACCACCTAGCTGTATATCCTGAAGCAAAGCCAGTGAAACAAAAGCTAAGAAAAATGTATCCCCATAAAAAATTGTTGGTCAAAAGCTCCTAGATGTAGGGTTCATATGGTCGATTGATTATCCAGATTGGGTCTCAAATCTTGTACCTATTTCAAAACCCACTAGGGGCATCTGCATCTACATGGACTTCAGATACCTTAACAAAGTATGTCCCAAGGATGATTTCCCACTCACAAGCATTGACATGATTATGGATATGATAGCAGGACATGAGATGCTATCATTAATGGATGAATTCTCAGGTTATAATTAGATCGTGATAGCAAAAAATGACCAACACAAAATGACCTTCACTTGTCCATGGGGGACATATTGTTGGAATATGATGCCCTTTGGGTTGAAAAATGTAGGAGCTACTTATCAAAGAGCCATGACACTAATCTTTCATGATAGGATCCAAAAAATTGTGGAAGATTATGTGGATGACATATTGGCCAATTCAAATAAATTTCGAGATCATATAGTAGCATTGGGCTCAAACTTTGATAGGCTAGAAAAATATGAGGTCAAACTCAACCCAAAAAAGTGTGTCTTCAGGGTACAGTCAGTAAAAATCCTTGGGTATATTGTGTCTATGAGAGGAATTGAGGTGGACCCCACCAAATTCAAGGCAATCCTCAAAATGGAGGCACCCAAAACATTGAAAAAACTAAGGGGTTTGCATGGAAGACTCCAGTCCATTTATCGATTCATAGTACAACTAGTAGAAAAAGCTATCCCATATTCTCATCTACTCAAGGGGGTAGCATACAAATGGGATGAGAAATATGATCAGGCATTCAACAAAATCAAGTACTTACTCATGCCACCATTTCTCATGCCACCAATTCTAGGAAAACCCTTGATCCTATAGATATTGACAATGACAGTAGCTCTCGACAGTCTCTTAGCACAACATGATGAAAATAGGAAAGGGGGCTATATATTATATCAACAGAACTATGGTGGGGCATGAGCTGAATTATACATCAATTGAGAAGGCTTGCTTGGCAGTTGTCTTTTCCGCACAAAATTTTAGACATTACATGCTAGCACATCAAATAAAACTCATCGCAAAGATAGACCCCCTCAAGTATCTACTTTCTAAAGCAACACTTACAGGGTAGACAAATAAGTAGGTCATGATTCTGACAAAGCACCACATTGAGTATGTGGAACAAAAGGCTATTAAAGGACAAGAAATTGTAGATCAGCTAGCAAAAGCATGGATATACTCAAAGAATCCACTTGTATCAGAGTTCCCTGACGAATAAATCTTCAACTTAAGTGTAGCAGATCACTGGAAAATGTACTTTGATGGATCCTACACACATGTGATGTAGGGGCATCCAGAAGCATTCAGAAAATTGAGGCAATTGACAGTGAAGTTACAAAGTATAGGATTAATATACTTGATTTCTAGAAGCTATGAATTAAAGGTTTTGTTGTTGAGTATGTCTAGTGTTTCCATGTTAAGTTTCAGAGGTCTACATGAAGGTTTGATTGAGTTGTGAGTATTTGTGTGCTAATAGTTGTTCAGTTGTTCTAGTTGGTGAACCTAAAAGGAGATGAGGTGATTCTGGCAACTTGGGTTGTTGCAGATGTTTTTTGGTGATTCGTGATGTTTGTGGATGTTTCTAGATCATGTGTTGTTGGTCCACATCAATCATTGTGCTCGAAATTGGTGGTTTTCCTTTGTGAGTTCATGTTTTCTTGCTCTTGGCCAATAGGGTGTTGGTAGCATGTTGTGGATCTTCGAGCAGTAATTGTTTGAAGTGCGTTCATGTTGGAGATGTTGTTTTGAATCCTTACTTTGTTGTGGCTAACTTTGGTTGGTTCACATTATAAATTGTTTATGTTTGGGGCTGACCTATTTTTGTTTGCAAGTTATCTTACTAGTCGTTGCATTTTGGCTAACATGTTAAGGGTTAGGTGATCAACAGGTGATATAAATAGAAGAGAGAGGATTTGTTACGACATGGATAGAAGGGAGATAGATCAATTAGGTACTCAAAGGTATGAAGTATGAAGCATGGTGATGAAGTATTCTGATATGAAAGAATCTCAGAGCAGAGGGAGTGTGGAGCAGGAAAAGGAGTCGATGGAAAATTGTTATGAAGATTGTTATTATTTGAGTTGTTTGTAATCCCTGGGCAGTGGCCTAGAATCTATTGAGCCCGTGAGGCATATGTAATGTTTTTTGAGATTATAATATAATGAGGAATGAGCTTTGAAGGATTGGTTTTTCACTATTAGGGTTTTTACAGGATATATCTTGTGTCCAGTGTTCATGAATGTATCTTATCTTTCTTTGGATTATCTATTAATTTCTATTGCATATTTGTGTGATCATGGAGATAGTAATTTAGGCTGCAAGGTTGGACAGTCCTTAATTCGATCCTCTTACCTTGACTGCATTAAATGGTATAAGAGATACGTTATGAGTCTGCTAGCTAGTTTTGGATTTGAAAGAAGTGTGAAACCCTAAGTTTCATCACAGAAGAAAGATTGACGAAATGGGGAAGATTGGGAGGAGGATGAAGAAGGAAAATGAAACCCTAATGTGCAAAAGGGATAATTTGGAGGAAGAATTATGCAAAATCAAGAAGTGTAATTCAGAATTGATAGAGAGGAGGAGAGAGGTATGATGCTCTTGAAGAAGAACTAAAGAATGCAAGAAGGAGAAATGAAGAACTAGAAGCAGAGCTGGATATGTTTGAGGATGGATTCAAGTTGTTTGAGAAGGTGAAAAGGAGGAACAAAGATCTGGAGGAAAGTTTGAAAGAGTTGAACAAGGAGAATAGTTTGCAGAAGAAGGAAATATTTGGCTTGAAGGAAATTGTTAATCAGTTGGAGCAATAACTTATAGCATGCTAGAAGGAGAATGAGAATCTAATATCTAAGCCAGAACTTTGTGATGTTTTGTGTGATACTGATGATTTTTGCGATGTTGCAGAAGTTTCTTTAGAAGGTGAAGTTGAAGGTAACAATGTAAGGAAGCCTACAATTTTTGGTGATGGATTGGTTTCAAAATCATGTAGAGAATGGGATATGAAGGAAGACTATTGGGAAAGAAACATCAAGGAATTATAGAACCTATTGAACTAGTAATGAGACCCAAAAGTGAATGCCTTGGATATGATAGAGGTAAGAATTTTATTGCAAGTTTGAATCAAAGAAGAAAAAGTATGTATTGTTCACATTGTAATAGGTAGGGACATGAAAAGGAATTGTGTTGGGGTATATATCCTTATAAGTTATGTGGATTAAGGAATCATTCTGGAAAGATGTGTTGGGATAACCTGAGAAGGAGAAAGCCTATGACAGATTGTAAGCAGATGAATTATGGATAGATTGATGGAGAAAAATGGAAACATATTACTTGTATGTTAAGAAGATTGTATAGATGGAAGAACTCATATGTTAGAGGAAAATAGGGATCAAGATGCAAATAAAGAAGACCTTATGCAGAGTAGAACAAGGACAGTGAAAGGTACCAAAGGAGTGAAAGAGGATTTGCTAGAAGAGGAACCTATTTTCAAGTTTAGAGGAAAAAAGAAACTAATGAAAAAGAAGCAATAAAGGATGCAAAGATAATTTGTATAGATGAAGAAGAGCCTAAATTAGTTTATGCAGAGGAAGGGGAACCTTTGAGGGTATCAGATTTCATAGAACTAGAAGAAGGTGAAGCATTGATCTTAAGGAGAAAGTGTTTGTACCAGAGTGAAGTGAGAGTGAATGATTGAATAGAAAATTACAATGATCCTGAGGCAACTTACAGGGTGGCTTGCTCAGACCACTGACTAGTGAGGCAGTACAAGGCTTGCAAGTAGAACACTGGACCTAGAGGAACTTGAGGTAGTTTGCAGGGTGGACTTGAACAAAATGTAAACTTTGAGGTTATTGCAAGTACCTATGGACAGATAGCCAAAACAATTCAAGGAATAATAGATCAAAGTGAAGAGGCTCACTTTTCAAATAACCCTGAGAGTTTGATGTAGGGACATCTGAAAGCATTCTAAAAATTGAGGTAGTTGACAGTGAAATTACATAGTACCAGATTACTATACTTGATTGCTAGAGGATGTGGATTAAAGGGTTTGTTGTTTAATATGTCTAGTGTTTCCATGTTATGTTTGAGAAGTCCACATGAAGGTTTGATAGAGTTTTGAGTATGTATGTGTTGATAGTTGTTCAATTGTTATAGTTGGTGAACCTAAAAGGAGATGAGGTTATTCTAAAAACTTGGGTTGTTGTGGATATTTTTGTGGTGATCTATAATGTTTGTGGATGTTTCTAGATCATGTGTTGTTGGTCCACATCTATCGTTGTGCTCACGATTGGTGATTTTCCTTTGTGAGTTCATGTTTTCTTTTTCTTGGCTGATAGGGTGTTGGTAGCGTGTTGTGGATCTTCGAGGAGTAATTGTTTGAAGTACATTCATATTGGAGATGTTGTTTTGGATCCTTAATTTTTTGTGGCCGACTTTGGTTGGTTGGAATCATAAATTTTTTATGTTTGGGGCTGACCTATTTGAATTTACAAGTTATCTTACTAGTCGTTGTGTTTTGGCCAAAATGTTAAGGGTTAGGTGATCGACGGATGATATAAATAGAAGAGAGAGGATTTGTTATGACATGAAGAGAAAGGAGATAGATTAATCAATTACTTGAAGGTAAAAAGTATGAATCATGGTGATGAAGTATTCTAATCTGGAAGAATCTCAGAGCAGAGGGAGTGTGGATTAGGAAAAGGATTCGATGGAAGATTGTTATTATTTGAGTTGTTTGTAATCCCTGGGCTATGTCCTAGAATCTATTGAGCCTGTGAGGCATATGTAATGTGTTTTGAGATTACAATATAATGAGGAATGAGCTTCCAAGGCTGGGTTTTTCCCTGTTAGGGTTTTCCTAGGATATATCTTATGTCTAGTGTTCATGAATTTATCTTATGTGTCTATGGATTATTTGTTAATTTTTGTTGCATATCTGTGTGATCATGGAGTTAGTAATTTAGGCTGCAAGGTTGGATAGTCCTTAATTGGATCCTCCTACCTTGACTACATCAACATGGGTCATGAGTAGGGATCTTCTTCATCACTCCACAAGGGGATTGCATACCAAAATCATATAAGATGTATTTTCCTTACATGAATATCATTATAGAATATGAGGCTCTTTTCATAGGGTTCAAAATAGTGATATAGTGGTAGATTCTCATCTCATAATCAACTAGGTCAATGATGGGTATCAAACAAAGGATGATAAGTTGAATCCATATAAAAAATTAGTAGAAAGCCTCAAAGAGTCCTTCATTGATATCATGTTTGAGTAGCTACCAAGGGAAAATAAAAAAGTATCACATGTTCTGGAAACAATCACGTCTCTCCTATATGTCTGACGCAATGTCCCAAAGCAAGAATTCCTCATAGAGAAGCCTCTCATACCAGCATTCAAGGTACTAGACTCTGAATTTATGTGTGAAATAATTGGTCTCGGTGGTCCGTGGTATCATGATATGTACACTTACTTGAGAATAGGAGTCCTCGCCATAGATATAAATCTAGACCTTAAAAGAGATTTTATCAAGAAGTCATCCCATTTTGTCACCCTAGGAGATACCCTATACTGTAGGAGCCTTGAAGGAATTATTTTATGATGCCTAAACACTTAGGAAGCTTTGACTACTTTAAATGAGGTACACAATGACAATTGTGGTTCACATTCGAGTGATATGACCTTGGCTAATAAATTGTTGAGGACTGGGTACTATTAGCCTAAAATGGAAAGAGAAGCTCATGACTATGTCTAAAGGTGTTTGCAGTGTCAACAGTATGGGGATCTCATCCATGCACCAGCTTAGGAGCTCCACCCAATTGTTATAGCATGGCCCTTTACAAAATGGGGCTCAATCTCATCAGAAAAATTACCCCCACCTCATCTAGTGGACATAAGTTCATCATCACCACCATTGAGTACTTCCCAAAGTGGGTAGAAGCCATTCCCATGACCTATATCACAAGAAAGCAGATATCTAAGTTCATCTTGAACTACCTAATTTGTCACTATGGTGTCCCTCAAGCCATCATCTCAGATAATGGGACACCTTTCAAAAATCAGGATGTTTCTGAAATATGCCACAAGTTTAATATCCAACATCACTTTTCCACCCCATACTACCCCCAAGGAAATAGCCAAGCTAAGGCTAAAAATAAGACCATCCTAAATATCCTCAAGAAGATAGTCAATGACACTGGTCGTGATTGGTATCTATAGTTGAATCCCACCTTGTGGGCCTACCAAACAAGTATTTGCACACCAATAGGTGACAACCCTTTCTCCCTACTCTGCAGATCAAAAGACATACTTCCCATTGAGATCGAGTTGCCTTCCTTGAGAATATCATTACAGAATCTCATCAAAGATGAAGAATGTCAGGTGTCAAGATTAAACGAACTGGAACTACTAGATGAGTGACACATGGATGACTTAAACCATTTGCAAGTCTACCAAAACCATCTCAAGTGGAGTTACACCAAGAAAATTAGGAGTCGGACCTTCCAAGTCAGAGAGCTTGTGCTAAAGGAGAATTAGAAGAATGTTCCAAATCCAAATAGTAAGGGCACATTTGAACCCAAGTGGTTGGGACCCTTCATCATCACAATAGGTTACAAGTTAGGGACATATCAACTATCAACACCCGAGGGAGAAGCTCTACAGGAGCCCATGAACAACTCCCATCTCAAAAAGTTTTATGCCTAAACTTCCAAGGTATAAATCCAAAAATACAAAAAATAATTAAAAAAAAGGATTAAAAATAGTAAAGAGAAAAAATTTGCTCTAGTGAAAACCACTTTGGTGGTGCTTTGGGAAAATATCTTAGTGAAAACTTGGCGAACAGGCACCTTGTGTAAATAAGCACTTTCCATCAACTAGGATATCCATGAGGCTATGTGGAGGATCATCACGGAAAGAATGGGCCCTTAAGTGGCAAAAAATTTAGAAAAATCAAAGTTAGGCAACTTGATGTAAAAATTTGAATAAGTTATCTATATTATTTCAAACATATGTAAGAATAGAATCTATAGCAAATTGAATATAGTTTCTAAACTACTAGGTTTTTTTTTTTTTTAAATCTATTTGGTGAAATTTTATAATTTCAATGCAGTGTACTTAAATTCAGGGAAAAAATAAGTAGGTGTCTGTCTGACCACCTAACCACAATAAAATGATAATATTTTTATAATATTTTAGATATAAGTAGAGGACTCATGTCCCAATGTGATCTATTTTTTGTAATTTTCTTCCAAGTAAATAATTAATTATTATTTTTTTATTACAACTTTAAAAAAATAAAAACTCGTATGTCTGGCCACCTTAACTTGGTCAAAACTTCATGAATTTTTTTTTAAAAAAATCTTATAATGTGAAGCATAGAATGTGATGCATGTTTTGGATTCAAAAAATGTGATAAGCAAAGAATCTCCTTTCAAATAGAAAACAAATAATAATTATTTATTAAATTCAAAGTAAAGATTAATTTATATTGGTGGAAAGCAAAGAATCTCCTTTAAAATCTCTTTTTGTTTCATCAATTTTGGGTAAAAAATGGTCGCTAGCTACATACCCATTATATCGCCACTTTTTGACCCATTATGATCCTGCACATACCCATGGCTTGTTCTACACCATCCATTCATTGCATCCCATCGCATCCTTCCATCATACTTCCATCACCCATATGCATCTTCATCATAGCTTGATCCAATGTTCGTATCATGATCCCTCCTAGTACTACTCGACCTATTTGTAGGTTAGTTTGTCCTACCTATATGAGAGTAGTCTGTTGTGTCACATTGGAGTTATGTTCTCATTGGATCATATTAATGTATATTCTTAAATTCTTCCTTAAAATCAAAACATACAAAAATATCAAAAAATCCAAAAATCCAAAACATTCATAAAATAAAAAAATTCAGAAAACATTCAAAACATTTCAAAATCCAAAAATAAGTCAAAAAGTAAAAAAATTCAAAAATAGAGTTGTCTTGTTGAACTATGTGTCTTTGAGCTCTGAACGTAGGCAAGGTTGATCTTTTATCATCCCCTAAGACACTTAGGTCAGTCCTTTAGGAGTCTATCATAATAAACTAGCAGTGCACATGTTCATGCCCATCAATAATCAAGTCTATGTCAGTTGAACTACTTAGTCTCTACATGTATAACATAGGAAATTATAATCTTTGATTATCCCCAGAGGCCCCTAGGATAGGTCTTTAGGTTAGTTTCTTGGTCAAAATCCTATAAAATCTCAAAAATATTGGAAAATTTGAAAATCAAAACATTTGTAAAACATCTTGAAAATACCAAAAATAGCCTTAAAAATATTTCAAAAAAATAAAAAGCATCCAAATATTTGAAAAAATCCATCCATCCCCATCTTTCTTTTACCCAAAATAAACATTTACTCATAATAAATCAATTATCACCCTCAACCTTTGGTGAAACAATCAGAAACAAGTCTAGCAGGTCAAAAGTGAAAACTCAAAATGTCAATGTCTCAAGTCTAGGTCAGTAAGTAAACAAGTTGGTCAACGCTTGGTATCAATAGTCTATTATCCAGTTTATCCCAAACCATTTGATAACATCATGTCCTAGGATGCAACCTTACTACAATGGACATCAACATCAGGCATCACCATAGTTTAGTCTTGGCTAGCAGTATGAAGAACATTACCTTGTTTGTTTACTTCATCTTTGTCTTTTGATTTATCTTATTGCGCTCATTCCAATGAACTCTTGATGATGTCCAAACAAAGGGATTTAAAGAGAAAGGAATGGGGCAGTGATCATTATCTTTTTATTTATTTTTCTTGTTGGATGTTCTTGTAATATAACATTGGTAATACTTACTTTGTTTGGTTTATAGGGAGGGTGTTTTAGGTGTCTTGTTGACCACATAGGAAGGCTTTCCTTTCTATGTTTTGGTTCGAGATGTTTGGAATATCTGAACTACATTCTGAATGAGGTTTTGTATGTCAGGTGTGAATAGGAGTACTATCTAATTATTGAGTCAAGGTTCATCACACTAGGTGCAACGCCATCCTGGTTCTTTATACCTTGATGAATCATTCCTATGTGTGTTATCAAACATAAGGTAAGTAGCCCTTTTAAAATCCCAATTCTTGATAAACATTGCATCATCATCATCATCATTGTCATCTCTAATAAAGTCTCGTAGATCATAGATTTGTTGGATCCTCTTGTCTTCATTTCATTTCTTTTGTCTTCTCTCCGTACTAACATGGTACCATGAAAGTTAATCAAAAACATCACTGATGCATCCATCTTGCATCCACAAACCATCAACATGATGCATATCATATCATATCATATCATGTAGGAAGAACTAATCATCTCGCATGGATTGCATTTTATTATTGCATAATATAGATTAGTTATTCTAAGCATCTCATAAACCACACATTGGCATCCATTACATAAACATAAAAGCATCATCATATCATCATATACATCATCATATCATATCATATACATCATCATATCATCCATTTGCATAACCATATAGGCATCATCATGTCATCCATACTTGCATCACCATATCATAGATATACTGAAAAAGAAAAGAGCATGTCATAATATCTCATACATCACATAACATACATTATCATCCATTAGGGACATATTATAGATCTTTTAGTCCAAGAATTTTAAAATTATTTGCATATCATAACATGTGCATCCATATTATCCATATATTATCATCATAAAAAGTGCATAGAAAAGATACTAAAAAAGAAACGCATTCATCCACCCATAAGCATCTGCATAATCATACATCACATAGTATAACATCATAAAAATGCATCACATAACATAAATAAAGTGACATTATTTCATCACATTGCATATAGAAAAGTAAATACATCCATCCATCATACATAAATAAAATAAGAAACATCTCATAATGAATCGATCATATCATATATATCCAAATAGTCTAACTGTCATGGTACAAAATTAGGATCAAATGTGTATGTATCAATCAATGTATAACAAATTCCCATGGGGCTATAAAAAAGGGAGCCTATGGATCTCAAAAATAATAGTGTCACTAATCAAAACTGTGAGCTATCCCTAGTGGCTGCTCCCCTCACTCGCCTACTTCTCAGGCTGGTCCTTTCTATGTCCTGTCTGTTGAGAGAAATTTGGCACCTGAGCCATTAGAGGCACTTCCTATTAATAGTGGACCCTATAATACTCGACCTCTCTCACTGGGTCATGGTACATCTGTATTGGGGCTATCCTGCCCTGTGATGTGGCTACCATACTCTCTAGCTACTGGCATATGCCAACCTCCTACGCTAGTTGCAGCTTTGTCGCTTGCTTCTACTGGAACCTCTCCTGATTTTTCTCTGATGTGAGGGCTTGGACCTATTGTTTGGCATTTTCCCTCTCTTCCATTAGTGTTTGTACCTAGACCTAGAGCTATTGAATCAATACATACCTCTGATCAAGCTGAGGAGGTGGTGGTGATGGCAGTGGCTGATCTCTCTGTGGGGGATGTTGGTCCCTCATAGGTGGCTACTGGTGCCTGTCCCCCTAATCTCTTTTCCCTAGCTAGTCTAGAGGTGGTCCTCCTCCTTGTCCTCTCTTGGCCATCCTACCCTGAGGTCTTCATCGTGGAAGAACTGTCCCTGGCACTATCAATCAAATTGGAGGTTGAAACCAATCATCATAGGCCTGTGTAGTACCTAGGTCTGCCTACCCCTGATCATAGGCCCGAGGCCTGGCTACTAGCTATCTAAATGAATAGACTACATCCTCTGTTGGGATCATCCAACCCCATGTCATCTCCCTGGTGGTCTAGGCAAAGATGACCACATACTGGTTGTTCGACCTAGGTTGGACATCTCTGAACTGTCTAGATACCCGATCAAACAAGTAGCACTCAATCATAGTGTGCTCATGTCCCTACATGAGTCGATCCTACCTCGCATAGAAAAATTGTTGCGCATCATCATACCATGTGGGCATCCCTAGCCAAGGCCTCCAATTAAATGTGGTCATCTCATCAATAGCCCTCCACTAGTGAGGAATGCCAGCTTGTCTTGTGTGCGTGAAGGTAAGACCACCCCTATACCAAAAAATTGTTGGGTCCTCAGGCTCCATGTCAAACATTGTGACCCTCAGTCGAAGCACAACAATGTGCTCCCAGGCCCAAATGTGTAGAAGTATGACCCCAACTCCAAGGGCTCTCTTGTCACAATACGCGAACTTGTGCAAATCATGGTAAAGTGAGGCTAGCATCACTAGTCCCTACACAAAACAACACCTCTTGAAGAGCATCTGCTTCCAAGCTACACCCCATCTAGGACTGAAATATCTGCCCCACCAATCTAGAGCTACAAGTCATGAAAAAATGGTTGCCACAATCAGTCGAAATGTTGAAACTTGACATCTATAGCGCTTAATCTTGATCTGGCCCTTGGTGAATACAATCTCATCCATCCCCATAATCTCATAGCACACATTAGTTTCAACATCAATGTCATATATCACCCTCTCGTTGTGGATGGGTAATTGTAAAATCCGCTAGAAATCCTCCAATGTGACATTCGCCTCACCAGTGGGAAGGTGAAATGATGATGTCTAGCTATGCCATCGCTTGGCTAGCGTGGTCATCATACCCAAGTGTGTCCTAATGGAAAGTGCATATGCAATGTACCATAGACCAATCGATCCAAGGTGCTCCTGAAGCAACTCATGCAACCTGCTCAATCTACTAAGCATCGAGGATTGGTGCTCATGCAAATGCATAGGCTCTCTATCCTCCTGCACCAATAAGTGACAACGTCAAGTGTCATAAATTTTTTTTTGATCCCCTTTCAAGTTTTTGCAACTGAAACAACAAAGGCGTCACTATTTTAAAACTCCAAACTGTGCCGCTGGAAGCCCCAAACTGTAAACTCAGTCATGGTATCATTGTTTGACCATAGAATTATTTGGTACAAAAACCCAAAACACCTAACTAGATCGTGATGGCACTATTTTCATATGCGTCACCATTTGTAGTTTGAACCCTAAATCCTAAACTGTGATGTGGTGTCATAGATCGCAATAGCGATGGGGTTTAAGGCCTAGTGTCACTGATTCTACCCTTTCAGTGGTGCCAAATAGCGCTACTGTATAGGTTTGACTTTAAAACCCTATTAAATGTGCACAAAAATAAAAAATATAAGTTGGGTTAGGGTCACATACTAGTGGTCCTGCGCCTGGAAGTCGCTGGTAGACTCACACTCGCTCGGAAATATGTTGGGGAAGCACTCTTCGTGCCATCTCACATGAATTTTAGAGTTCAAAAGAAAGAAATTCTAAAGGCTTGAGTGTGCAAATGAATTTAAAGTGACCCCTTGAGGGCTATTTAAGCATGAAAATTAAGGTTTTTTTACCTTGTTTAGCCATCAAACTAGGGTTTTGTGCCCCCGACCCCATTTTTTCCCAACCAAAGTTCATTTTAGGTCTTTTTCTCACATTTTGGCACATTTTTGGCATCCTAAAGGCTTCTTGGACCCGTTAAGCAGCTTATCCTCTTTTTTCACGAGATCACCCAAAAATTTGAATTTTTGTCCGATCTCTTGAGGGGGTAGTATATTAGTGTAATTCTTTCGTTGGGGCAGCAGTGGGGCATCCGAAAAAAAATAAAAAAATAGAACTTTGATTGTGGAAAGGTTATTCATTGAACCAATGCAACAGGTACATTGCTTCAAAGAGGGGAAAAATGTACACACGTAAAATATATCGATTGATCTCGTGCACCTAATCCTGATTTACAAACACCAGTTCTCTCTAAATCATCTCCTTTACTAACTATTTAATTAAACAACCCTTATTTAATTAAATTCATCATATTTTCATCCTTTAATTAAATAAATCAATTTTGTTTGATTAAAGCATTATCTTCTAGTAATTAAATAAATCATTTTGTTTAATTAATCCTAATATCCCTCTTTTAATTAAATAATTCATTTTATTTAATTAAGTTCTAAAGTCATCTCCTTTAAATTAAATAAACTAACCTTTAGTTTATTTTAATCTAACATCATCCCCTTTTTGTTAAATAAGTTAAACTCTGTTTAATTAAAGCTAATATTCATTATTCCTCTCATTTTGATTTATTTAAATCCTAAAATCTAAGTCAAAGTGTCAAATCAATTGATTATCATCTAAGTTAATCAAATCATGGTTAATCCTAACTCTAATCCCTCAAATCCTACAGATTTGGAAACTTGTGCAAGTAAATCAGTGTAATTGATTTATTAAATCTTCTATTTTCATTCAAAAAGGAATCAAGTTGGAATATTCTTCAAATTTGAATTCTCCCTCCCAAAGGACTTGTCCATCCAACAAGGCATTAAAGGCCTCATACATGTCCTTTTTCTTGAGCCAGGTTGCATCAACTCTTCTTTCTTCTTCCTCTAACATGTCACTTTTCCAATTTCAAATATCCACCTAATTGCATTAGTTTGCACATTGATCAAAATGTGCCCCACCTCTCTTCAATGGCATGTTGACAAGTGGCACTTTGCTATTCGTTCATTTTTAGTCCCACAATCATCCTTTTTTCCTATAAATGGAGGACTCTTCTATTGGTTTTGAATCCACAACTTATGCAAAGTCATTATCTACACATTTTAGGGTATGTGCAGGATCATGATGGGCCAAAAAGTGGCGATATGATGGGTATATTGCTGATGACCTTTTTTTAACCCAAAATTGATGAAGCGAAAAGGGTTTTTAAAGGATATTTTTAGCTTTCCACCAATATAAATTATGCTTTACTTTGAATTTAATAAATAATTATTATTAATTTTCAATTTGAATTACAACTAAAGTCCTGATTGATTGGCTGATTGAAAAACATCTATAGCTTTCAAACGGTATTACATTTTTTGAATCTGAAACATGCATCACATTCTATGCTTCACATACTATAGGATTAAAAAAATAATAATTGAATTTCATGAAGTTTTGACCAAGTTAAGGTGGTCAGACACACAAGTATTTATATGTTTTAAAAGTTGTAATAAAAAAATTATAATTAATTATTTACTTGGAAAAAAATTACAAAAAAATATGCATCACATCCGGACATGAGTCCTCTACTTATATCTAAAATCTTATAAAAAAATATTATTATTTTATTGTGGTTAGGGTGATCAGACAGGCACCTACTTCTTATTTTTTCCCTAAAATTTAAGCACTACTGCATTGAAATTTCAAATTTTCACCAAATAGATATTTTTTTAAATAAACATAGTATTCTAGGAACTGCATTCAATTTTCTATAGATTTTATTCTTACATATTTTTGAAATAATATAGATAACTTATTCAAATTTTTACGTCAAGTTGCATAACTCTAATTTTTCTGAATTTTTTGCCACTTAAGGCCCTGTTTTTTCCATTGTGATCCTGCACATACCCTTTATGTAGGCTCGTCCATTTTCCATCAAGGTTTTCATAATTTTCATCCACCATAGCTAGGTTATTGCAAATTTCATCAAGGAGCACCATAGATCATCATCAACCTTGCAAGGAACTGGGAAAGGGCTATTTTCCACATCAAAATAGCACCAATTCCCCCATGGGATTGAGGGTTTGAGAATTTGAATAGGATTTAGATTGCTTTTATTTGGGTTCTTTAATTTATTTCTTGTTCTTTATGCTTCAAATGAATCTTATGGGGAATGATGGTTTTGATTTGCATAATTGACTAATATTGTGTTTTTTGTTCATATTTGTGCAGGTCTAGATCCACCATTCACACAAGGTTGTATTATCCTCCTGTTCTTCATCATCAAGGTAACTCCCAATCTTAATGACCTTTTATTTATCATCTATGTCCATTGGTATATCAATTGTATCCCCTAAGGGGAGTGCATTTGACTTAGGAAATTCAGGATTATATGGTTCCATGCTTGTATTTGACTTATCACTGATGTCGTTTTGCTTGATGTTAATCATAGCATAGGTAAACATTTTCATGGGAGGAGTAGAGGGTGTCTTATCATAAACTCCTAACAGTTGTTTCAAATCTTCATCACTTTCAACATACTCCCATGATAGCGGTAAATCCATATCAAGGAATTCAAGATTTTTTAGTGTGAGATTGATTCTTGGTTTACATGCAATGGTGTTGATATTTAGCGATGGTCATTGAGTTGATTTTTTTATCTTAGAAAAAGAAAATCACAAACCAGTCTTTGTCTCTTGTGTATTACGCTCTATAGGAACATGAATGGCTTGTTCATTTTTTCCACATCCTTTACCATTGTATCCCAAATTTTTCATAAGCTCATAACCTCATCCATAAAGTCTTTCCATTTCCTTCGGGTTAGGTGGTTGTTGATAATATATCTCATCAAAAAAATTTGTGTATGTTTTAGTTTTTCCAAAGTAGATGAGGTATATGTTTGGGAAGGTTCATCCAAATTCTGAGTTGACATAATAGTGGGTTGTTCGTGTTTTTCATCCTCTTTTCATGTGATTAAATATTCACCCATAAATGAAGGTGTGAATTCTAATATACCCCAATCATCACCTAACAATTTAGAAATTGGTTCTTCTTCTTGTTTTTTAGTCTCAAGGGGTTCTATGAGATGTTGGAATTAATGTGTTTAGAGGACTTTTTGTTCCTTTTTCAAGTTGTAAGAAACTTTTAGGCTCAGGGTCTATTTCAACTTGATAAACTTTGTTGTGATAAATATATTTCATTATTCGATGAAATGTCGAAGGGACCACATGCATATTTTGAGTCCATGGTCTTCCCAAAAGAAGATTGTGTGAAATATCATAGGGTATGACATGAATAGGAGTTTGAAAAGTAGCCATTCTAACTGTAATAGGTAAGGTAATTACACCGAGTGGTTGCTTTATGATATTGTCAAATCCTCTAACAGATAAGGAATCAGATTTGATTTGTGATTTATCCACATGTAGCCAATCTAGGAGCTTTACACTGCACACATTAAGGTCAGAGCCATTGTCAATAAGGGTCCTTTAGATTCCTATTTGATTTAATTGAAAAATTATCATAAAGGCCTCATTTTGTTTCCTTGATTCTAATGGAGGGAGCTCATGTTGATGGAAGGTGATGTCTACATTAACTGCATTCATTCCTTGTACAAGAACTACCACATCATTTGTGTTTGCACCAGCTAGAACCACTATTTGTTGCAATGTTGTTTAGAGCATAGAGTGATAGTTTGGTGAATTCTGAAGAAGGTCCCAAAGGTATATTTTGTGGGAGTGCTCTTAAGTTGCTCAACAAGATCATACTCTCTTAATCGAGGAGCACTAGGCAGTATAGAATTGGGAGAAGGTAAGGAGGTTGGGGTTGGTTGCGAGTTATTTCTAGTGTAATGTGTGTGAGCAGTTCAACATCATGCTTAGGTGGGTAAAGGGTAAACTTAGGTTTAGGTGGAGGCAGACGTTTATGTGAAGGTGGGTAGAGGACAAGTTGAGGTTGAATTACATTAACATATTTTGTTTTAGGTTGGTCACAACAAACCTTGGTGGATCGATTTTGTGAGATGGATTCCTCAATGGCTTCATCTAACATATCAAAGTCATCTGAAAGCTACTAAAAGGTTTGGAAGATAATTTACCGTTCGTTAGTTTGGGTTTGTCATCACAAACCTTAGTGGAAGAACTTAGAGAGAGGAAGCCCTATACAACTTCATCTAACTTATCCAATTCTTAATTACTAAAGTGAAGCATATTTTTTATTGTTTCATTAGATGTTTTGAGGTTTTTGTTTACATTGTTTATGAATCTGATCTAAATGAACTAGGAACTAATGCTAAAAATGAACATTGTAAAAATATAATGCTATCCATAATTTCCATTAAAGAAAATAATGCTAATGCTAATGATTTGAATGTAACAGAAAGTAGTTGAACAAAAACATAAAAGTAACTGAAACAAACAACTTAAGAAACTGGAAACAAAATTATGAAAACACTAATGCAAAATGTGTATTGGGACTAAGTCACCCAAGGTGGCAAATTAGTCCTAGTGGGGGAATTTTTGAAGTTTTTCTAAATTTTATGATGGATATTGATGTGTTATGTACTATATCATGTAAATCTAAAGTTCAAATGCAAAATTTCACTATTGTGCAAGGAAATGAAATGCAATAATGCGAGCTTAAATGAGCTTTTCACTAATGCAATTTTTAAAATCCTAGTATGCAAAATAATGCAAAACCTAATGCAATTTTGATGCAAGTTAAACCTAGGATGTAAATGCACTTGAAATCAAAAGAAAAAATGTTCTAAAGTCAGGTTCACCAAAATGTAAACAAAGATTTTGGCTTCCAATGACTTTCTTGCACTTCTAGGGTTTTTCACCTAAAAGGAGAAAGGTGAGACACAATGAGCAACGTCTACACTCAAAATAAATGCAAGAATAGATGAAGTATGCCTAAATGCAATAAATTGATAAAAGAAATAACTTATTAATGCAAAACCTAAGAAATGCAAGTTGTTTGAAAACACATTGTGATATGCAGAAAGGTAGATTAAATGCAATAAAGAATAAGATAAAGATGCTAAACAAAAATTGTGCACCTGGTAACTGATGAATGATGGAATGAAGACTCTAAATGTCTCTGAAATTCTAGAAATTTTGATTTTCTAGCCAACTAGGACAATTATGCCAAGCTGGGCGACTTAGTCCCAGATTAGGGAAACTGCCTAGAAATTTGTTTCTACCAAATGGGTGTCTAGAACTGCAAAAAAAATCTAGAAAACTAGTGTAGTAGGACTAAGTCACCACTATTGGTGATTTAGTCCACTTTATATTTTCTACAAATTTGAAAGTGGAAATGGAAGCCCACAGTCCGCACTCTATTTTATGACAAAAACTTGGATCTAAATCTACAAAATACCTACAAAACATAATATAATTTGGTTTCTCATGGGAGGTTTTCCTTGGTCAAACCCCTAGTTGGTATTTACACAGGTCTTGAAAGAGATAAAATCTACATAAAACCCTATCCCTAAGTGTGTCTAAGACTAGGATGTCTAAAAATAAGATGCAACACTATTCCAAAGTGCAAGAATAAGATGTACATAAATGGATTTAGAACAATGAAAGACTCATTATAAGAGACACTAAATCACATTAGAAATGAATCTTAATGACATGCAAACCTTCCTTAGGCTGAAGATAGAGAGAAAATGGAAAATGGAATCACTTTGAAAACAAGTCTTTAGGCTTGATTTGATGGCTAGTTGCATCTCCTCAACCTAGATTTCTCCATGATTCTCCATAGGAATCCATGATAAACCCTTTGCAATGTGATATTTTTTTTAAAAAAAAGTGAGCTTGAAGACCTAAAAAAACCTTAACTTGCTTCCCTAAAGCTTTAACTTTTCTATAGAAATACTAATGAATCTTCTTGTGAAAGATATTTTACTCTCAAGACTCTTGAATTTGCTTGTTGAAAATGACTTAATGTTGTGAAAAATGACCTAAAAACATAAATTTATATGCATCAACACCTAATTATTCATTATTTTAACTTCATAGGATGACATCCATAAGAAATTTGAATTAATTCACTTGTTTTCCTACTCAAAAGTGAAAAATACCTCAAAAGGAACTAAGTCGCCACCCTGGGCGACTTAGTCCCAGAGTGATCCCATAAAGTTGGTTTACAATTTTTTGGGAGATTCTGATTTTTGCTACAATCACATATTTTTAGAAAATATAATGATTTAAGCCTTTAAAAGTTCCATTTAAAGTATTCCAATTGAAGATGGTTTGATCAAACTACCTTAGATCAAACCCCCTTGGATAGAACCCCACTAGTTTTAAACCATACCTATAACAAAGTCTCCTTTACACCTATCAAAATGTTGATAAAAAACCACTTTTGATTACCTTTTAGGGGATGAAATGAATTCATTTAAAATTTATTTTTTGTAAGTATGTAATCCTTATTATAAGCTTCCCAAAATGTATAATTTTAAATAAATTTAATTTTATTATTATATTTATTTTTTATTTCTTGTGAATGTAGGTTTTTCACTGAAAATCAAGCTCTTTGTTCTACACATGTGGAAAAATATAAGATTGTCAAAAAAAATTTGAAAAATATGAGTGCACAAAATATTGAAGTCCTTGATCCAACAAAGAAATTAAAATTGAATTTCGATACATACAAAACAAGTTGTGTTATACAGTCCACCTATGTCTAAATTGTAATTGGTTTGACTTTAAAACTTGTTTAAGGAAAAAATATTCAATAAAACACTATGAAATCAATTGGAAGCACTAGATATTGTAGTTACAAATCTAAATTTGAAAAAAATATAATTTTATCCTTCATGGAAAATAAGTTGTGTTATATGGGTCAATGCACCAATCTGTGACACAAAAAAGGTGCCACTTTTGCAAAAAACCTAAAATTAATGTTTTTGTGCATATAAAACTAGTTATCCATTTGGAAAGTGCCAAATTTGGCACTTGCCAAATATGAAAGCTCTTTAAAAAAATAGCCCTTTTCAACATATTTTTTCTACAACCCACACCTTGTTCTCCCATTTTCTACTCTCTCAAGTCATTCTCACCAAAAGGAGATCAAATTTTGCTTGCAATTCTTCATGAGGATGCTGCCAAAATGTCAATAGGTTGAAGAGATTGAAGAGGTGTGTATTTCTATTATTTTTATTTCAAATTTGAATTAGAATGTAGATTGAAATAGGTTTTTTCTTAAAATTTCTTTAATTTCCAGGGAATCAATCTCCAGCTCAAAACATTCACAATTGATAATCACCCCCTCATGAAGAGCCTCTTGAACAAGAACAACCTCAAACCCCTTCATTAGTTCGTAGCAATCCACAAGGAACCTAAGAAAATATCTTAAATCAAATTGAAAACAAAAAAATATAGATTGAACAATTGATTGGAAGATTATCTGAGCATGTTGAAACCCACCCTTATAGGAGAGGGATTTTTGAATCATCGAAGTCAATCATATCACATGTAGGAGAAATGAGTGAGAAAATCAATTTGTGGTCGATTAAGAGGGATGCATTATTTAACAATTTTATGCTACTGGTATTTCATATGCATATGTGAAAAAAGAAAATATTAACAAAGTTGACTTATGTGCCCTATTTACAAAACTGAGAACCAACACACCTTTATCACATGCATGCAAGAGGTTCCCCATCCATTGGTGCCACCATGAATTAATAAAAAATAAGTTTTGGCAGTGGTGGTGGATGGATTTTGACCAAACTCCATGCAATAACCATAAGGTACCACAATATTTTTTGAGGAAACTCTATTGTGAGTTTCTCCTCATTAAGGTGCCAAATTATTTTGACATTTTATACTTTTAGAGTAGAGATGGGGTCTCCACACATGATAGATTGGGTGCACAATGTAATCCATAATTGGAATTGAGACCCTTGTATAAAACCATGGTGGAGCATGTCATCATTCCTTTTATTGTGAAGGATAGTGTCGAAGTGGACACATTGGAGTCAATTAGCTCACTCACTCAGAGCATTGTACAGTGTGTGAGGCCTCTAGTAGAGCCTGATGTGGATGAGACTTCTATGCTCGGAGTTGCACCACACCATTTTCACTCTTGAGGTGTAGTTTGCACATATGATTATTAGAGTGCTTGGGATGTCGCTACACAATGTATATTAGTTACAAAGTAGATGGTTATAAGAGATGTATTGTTGAATGAAATATTCAACATTGATACTCAGGTAAGATTTAAAAAGTCCATTTAATGTTTATTAAATTCAATTTTGAAATGTAAGAATAACTAAATTAGTAGAATCAATATGATAAAAATTCAAGGTCAAAGTGTCATGATACATGCACCATTCCTACAAAACCTTATTTATTTTTGATGTCGATTCTATAGGTATGCAAATAGTTGAATGTTATTTGAATGATTGTCTCATAACATGATTTGGATGTCAAATAGTTTACTATAGACCTTCGAGCTCCACACCTTTCTATTCACATCATCAGAAAACTTTCACTCAAGTAACCTTTCTTCATTAATGGTGTTGTAAAATAATTTTAGCTAGTTTTGGTAATTTTGCACACTATAGAATCATTGTTAATAGCTTGAAAGGGGTGCTTGATAAGATGATCCTGTGAGCCAAAAAGGCTTTGTTAGAGGTAGACAAATTTTGGATGCAACCATTGTATCCCATGAGTATATTCACTCTATGGAATACTAGAAGAAACCTGGAATGGTTTTAAAATTAGATATTTTGATGGCCTATGGTAGAGTTTCTTGGAGATTTTTGTTTTTTTTTGTTTTTGGAAAATTTTGGTGGTTGTGGAAAGATTTTGAAATTAATCAAAGCATGTTTCACCACTCCAAGCTTCTCTATTTTATTAAATGGTGTCCCTAAATGGCTCTTTTCTTTTGGTAAGTGTTTAAGGAAAAGAGACCCTCTTTCCACTTATTCATAATAGGTGTTGAAGTTCTGGGAGGTAACCTTCAAAGAATTCTCGATCAAGATTTCCTCAAAGGAATTAGAGTAGCTTCTTCTCTCCCTCTATGTAACACCCCGCCATGCAACCCTAGAGGAAGTTATAATAAATACACAAACGTAATAATTTTTTTTTAATAAGTACAATTAACATGCAAGGTCACTACCCATTGCAACAACCTCTAAGGTTATGAGACTGAGGTTACTTTAAAACCCAAACAAGAAACATGAAATGAAACCATAACATTTAATTACTTAACCAATTAAATACACATGCATTCCATACATGATAAAATTACATCAAAGGCATAAGAGGTACTACATGTTTCCAATAATATAATTTACCATACGATTACAACACTCATTCCCTAACTGAGGTAAATCCAACACGTCATGGTTATAAATTACACCTTCCACCTTGATAACAAATGAGGGGTAATAAAATACAATATCATCTGAAATGAACAAAACAAGGAATGAAACTAGATCCCACGAACTCTCCAATTGAAAGACTCATCCACACAAACAAGAAGACGTCCCAATGGAAAAAGGTGCATGTTCCACCCAACCATGTGATACCTGAAGGCTCACCCCTTGTGCTAGGAGATAGTAACAAGGGATTCCTATACAAGACCATCTACCTCTAGACACAGGCTAATACATAACTGAACTTGAAACAAATAGAAATACAAATACGATATCACTTAACACAAAGGTTACAATGCTTCTAGAGAACAATGATCATCTACGCAATACAACAAACTAACTTCTGGTTGACATAGAGAGAGTGTCACACATCATTTTCTATGAGTTACCATGGCTCAACCTTCCTAGGCTACCGGACCCCCATCTTGGGTTACCCTGGCTTGCCTTTACCAACCACCGGACCCTCATACAAACTACACTTCTCATCTCATCTCAAGCCTTGAAAGAGAATGAGACATGAGAGAGGCATTTATTATCTTAGTTAGTTTGATAGTTTTTCATTAATTCTCTTTTTTTAAGTTATCACTTACTTAAACCCTATATGAGTTACCCTGGCACCCCTCTATGTGCCAGACCCCCACATAGAGCCACTCTCCTATCAACAACACATACGGTACAAAACTACAATTCAATGGGTAAACAAGAAAAGACAACCACTCCAATCCAAGGAGGAAATAATAAAGAAATCTAACTCCAAACAATGGAGGAAACATAAATACACAATCCACTCCTTCCAAAGGAGGCACAAACCACATAACCCTCTCCTAATCCCAAGGAGGCACAAACCATCCCCATTAATGAAAACTGGGTAAAAACAACAAGATACCACTATACACACTACCCAAGGAAAATTACAAATTGAGCCACCACATAAAACATCCCAACCTAGAATAACTCCTCTGGAAGACTTACTAGACAAATAACCTCATTCACCCAACATCGAGAAAGAACAAAAACATCATTTAGAAGGCATTTCAGGCAACTCAATAACTAATGTTAGGATTTCCTAAATCCAAGCATATCAATGGCAAATTGCATGTAACCATAGAAATAATTAACATTATTGCAAACACTCAAGAGTAAATAGATTACATGAGTAACATTGAGGAATTTAAATCTAACCATTTAATTCCATTTGCCTCAATTATCCATAATAATTAAAACTAAATTTTAAATAAATCAAAATATTTGATTATAAAAATTATAACATCATTCTCTTATGAAATTAATCTTTACATCAAATATAAAAGTCATTATAGAAACACTATAATAAAATATAAATAAATATATATACGTAACTATATATTTACTAAATATATAATTATATATATATATTTATATTTAAAAAAAACTAATTAAATTCCATTCTCCATTATTTAAAATATGAATATATATTATATGTATAATATACAGATATTATATATAATAACATATATAATGCATATATTAAATAAATGATTTAAAAAAAACATCATATAAATATATATGTATATAATATATATTATATATATACATAATAATTAATTATTATATATATAAAATATTTATATTATATAAACATATATATAAAAAAAAATGAAAATTTTTATTATTAAAAAAATATGAACCAATCAAAAGGCACGCAACCCTTTCCAAAGCAGGGGACGCAACCCTTGCTATGGAGAAGAATATTGCACGGCCTCCCACAGGAGTGCTGGGAAGGCAACAATGTTTCCTTTAGATTCACCTCCTATGGGTGGCTATGGGGCAGCCTCCCTCCAAGCCAAAAAAATTAATATAATTTAAATAAAAAATAAAAAAAATCTCCCTTGTCTTCTGATGGATTTCACAAAAGACCAAAATTTTTATAGAGGATTTTTATATAAAAAACAAAATTTTTAAATGAAACTCTTCCAACATAACAGCATAAAGTTTTATATGCAATATATATATATATATATATTCCATTTCACAGCCAAATTGGGAAAATTATCCACAAAAAATTACACAACAAAATTTAACTTCTAAGACATAATGAAAAATTATAGAATTCCAAGCACAAGGTTTTCTGATTTCATTTGTTCCTCTTTCAAATTTCTATTGCTAAAATTGAAGATTTCTATTGCAAGTTTTGATTTTTCAACAAAAATCTAAATTATTTTCAAGATTCAAACAAGGTTTCCAAAAAGATTTCCAAGAAAGTTTTCAAATTGACAAAGAAATTTTCTAAAACAATAACCAAATGGAACCTGAAATCTGAAGTTGGATGGAGAGTTTGAGAAGAAAGATGAGCTGCAATTTCCAATTCCTCCAAAGCTTTTCCAAAATCTTCTTCCAAATCCAGCAATGCATCAACAAAACATGAAGAACCCTCCTTTGATTTTTCTCATAGCCAAATTTTAAGAATGAAAAGCCTTTCTTTTTTTTTTTCCCCAAATTTGGTCAAATACCCTAAAATATCCTATCCCCATAGTTATTGCAAATTTGGAGATATTTTGGTTATTTTAAAATTTTAAAACTAAAATTATTTTCAACATGGCTTTATCATTTATTTTGAAATTTCTATTCCAAATGCATTTAAATGCTTTCAAACATTTCCAAAAATCATTCAACTTTAAAATTTTCTTTTTAAAACAACTTTAACACTTATCCTTTTAAATTTTCAATTCAAAAAGGAATTTAACAAATACAATTTCCAAAATGAATAACTTGATTTATTTCAACATAATTAATTTAATTAATCAATAAAATAAATCTAATCCAATATTAAATCATTTTATTAATTAAATAAAATTAATGAATAAATTAAATAACATTGATAGCATTGTAACTAGATAATTTAATAAACAATTTAAATACATAAATCCATTTATTTACCTTTTCCAACTTGCAATTTAAATGAAAACAAGGATAGATGAACAACAAGAAGCAACTTAACCCGACTAAAACCTGACAACACACTATGACTAGGGTGATGACTTGGCACGGAAAACCTAGCTACTATCTCCCAATTGAATACCATTGGCTAATGGACACACTCAAACCTGTGAACCAGGTGGAGTCGATGTCATGTACCTGTCAACCTACGAACAAATAGTATATCGAACATGCATATATACATAATATGATCAAACACACCATGAAGAGGAAATCTTGGAATCGTAGGGCACTCGCAAGCGAGTGGTACAATCCCCTCCCCTTCACCAATAAAAAATTACTAACTAATGATTCTAACATCAATAATATGATCAGAAGCATAAAACATCATTAATTCAATATCTGCGAAGCTAATTCAAAGCATGCCATAATGATAACATCAGAGTAAAATTCTATCACATCAAAATATAACATTCGCATTGCTTTACAGTTCACGATGAAATAGGAATCAAGTACCATAATCAAAGTAATTGCATAACAAAGCATAACAAAGAAAACCCTACCGATCAAAGAGCCAAAATGGAGGGGTGTTACATCCTCCCCCTAGGGTCAGGCTTACTCCTAGAAGCTTGCACACACACAAGGGATAGAGCTCCCTCAAAACCAACTAGACCCTAACCTACTCAGAACCTCGATCCACAAGGATCAACTCCTGAAGCCGAAGGACGAACTACACCCAGATGCTTGGCCTGACGGGTATCCACTGCAATAAATTCCCTATGCGATCTTCCCGCATCTCCTACTATTAGCTCTGAAGCTACCGACCTCTGACTAAAACCAGAAGTGCCCTGCGGAGGAAACTTATGAGCAAAGTGGCCCTGCTGACCACAAGAGAAACACCTTATCCCTCTACTGAAACCTTGAACTACTAGAGATACACTAGCTCATGGAAGACCACCTCCACTAAATGCCGACTAAGAACTCTGAGTAGGCTGATCATAATGATCATGATGAGCTCGCATCAAACTCTGATCTCTCTTCTTCTATCTCCAACTTCTATCGGGTTGGGACTAAGGATTCTTTTGCCTAGACTGTGAAGGCTACTGCTGCTCACCCTTAGTGGGTGACTGATGCCCTCTGGAAAATCCTATAGCCTAAGATCCAACACCAAAAGAAGGTGCACTAAAAACTCCTATTTGACCACCCAAAACCAAGCTAAATTATCCTCAACAATACAAGCCTTATCCACAACTACCTCCATGGTCTTCTACCTTGAATACCTAAACTCCACCACCGATCTAGGCATTTAAGTCCCTAATGAAATGCTAGACCAACATACCCTCATCAATACCTATGCTTGCAAACTATTTGAGCTCAAAAGAGATTCTCAAACTGTTCTACTAACATATCCATCCGTAGGGCATGGAACTCATCTCCATGGTGCTGACGCAATGATCAAAAAGGAATCAAGCTCAAATCACTCTAGGAACAATTCCCAAGATATAGTGTTGATATCCAAATGGAGCTTCGCCCTCTAACCTCCACCGTGATGTGAAATCCCAAATGCGATTGCACACCTAGCTTTGGTGTTGCTACCATATGAATGCATAGAAAAACACCTGCTCAAATCAATCAACTGGAGTGGAGTACGTCATGCGAACAAATAGTATATCGAACATGCATATATACATAATATGATCAAACACACCATGAAGAGGAAATCTCGGAATCGTAGGGTGATCTCAAGCGAGTGGTACAATTCCATCCCCTTCACCAATACAAAATTACTAACTGACGATTCTAACATCAATAATATGATCAAAATCATAAAACATCATTAATTCAATATCTGCTAAGCTAATTCAAAGGATGCCATAATGATAACATCAGAGTAAAATTCTATCACATCAAAATATAAAATTTGTATCGCTTTACAATTCACGATGAAATAGTAATCAAGTACCATAATCAAAGTAATTGCAGAACAAAGCATAACAAAGAAAACATTGCTAATCAAAGAGCCAAAATGGAGGGGTGTTACACTCTACTTCGCATCAGCTGTTTGTTGATGCCACGATATTTTTTGGTGCTTCCTATGATGTTGAAGCTGATAACTGGAAGTCTATCTTGTATGGTTATGATAAATCCTTAGCAAAGTATTGTGGTGTGAATAAATGTCTTGTACCTAGTATATTAACTCACTAGACATATATCATGAATATCATATCTCCATTCATGCTCATGTTGCAATACTTTCTTGTTCATGTGTGGATGGTCTTTCTTGGTTTGATCCTTTGAAGTGTTTGTAGCTTCAATTGTGTTATTTTTCATTCATATTTCCAACATTGTATTAGAGCTTAGGTCATGCAAAGTCCATCTCATATTGGGAAGTTGAGCTGAGGATATTTTCATTGTAGGTTGGAGGGCTTACATCAAGGGCTAGTTGTTAGCATATAGGAGGTAGCTAATTTTTTAAGCACATTCTATCAGATCTAACCTTGCCATTGCGATCAAGAGGTCCAAAAACCTAGGAATGGCTATCCAATCGTCAAGATTTGACACTTTTATATTGAGCCATCAAAGGTTTTTTTGCATCATTTGATAGAAATTTATTCTATACAAATCGTATGGTTCTGCAAAAAAAATTCTTCCCCCATTGGTAATTTTTCTTTTTTTTGGGTGCATAATTATATTAGCAGGTTAAAAAAATTTCAAGAAAAATATTATATAGTTTTGTAAAGGAATTGTGGGGTTTGAATGTTTTATTTCGTGGATAAATTATTCAAAAATCAAAAGATATTTATGGCAGGACATATTATACATTTTTAAAATCCTCGAACAAGTTTTCTTTTTTTAAATATTTCATTGTTAGTGAAATATCAAGAAATCCGGTAGGGGATGTAAGGTCCCAAAAATGGATTGATAAGAAAGGATCTATTTCTCTAATTTTTTTCAAGGAAATGAGATCCAAACATTGAAGTGACTATCAACCCTTAGGTGAGCCAAATCAAGGTATGAATTAGCAAATTTCCTCTCTATGTAAGGACAAGGGTAAGAGCTAACTAGCACTTCAGGGAGAAAGATTAAAGCCATAAAAAGAGCTCCAAAATGCAAGCTATAAAATGCAAATGAAGGACTATATTCATGAATGATTAAAATAATAATCAAAAGGAAGATCTAGAGAGGGGGAAATGAAGTGTACCTTTCACCAAAAGTCACTTTTTGAAGCTCACTACAGACCCATTTTCCCTATGGTGAATGGGTCTTGGCTAGGGCTCTGTGAAAATCCTTCTTGGGTTCTCTTATATTGTGCCTGCACTCCTAAATTCTAGAATTTCACTGCTAGACATCTGGAAATAAATCCTATAGAAGTTTTTTGTGAAATGACAACTTTTCTTGCAACTTTGACAATTGTGCAACATTCTTCAATTTTTCTCCTCTAAGGATATTTCACCTAAAATCTACAATCACACATCAAAGAGAGAAAATATTGTTTGTTAGGTTAATGGTGGTTTTCCTTGGTCAAATCCCATTTTGGTAATTAAACCTTGAAATGAATAAAAGCATGAAAGGAATGATGAATGAAAAACTCTATGTAACAACTCACCAAACCTTATTTGAACCTTGGATTGTAGATCTAAAACTTGCATGAATTGGCTTTAATGGATGTGGATCTTGATCATGAAACTTGATTAGAAAAATTGCCTTTGAATAATTGAATAGATCTTGAACTCTACATCACCATATTAGCTCAAACAACATGCATGATGCAATAAATATTTGACATGAAAATGGAATCTTGATTGCTGCAATAATATTCCACAAATATGCTCTTAAATTCTGTGAAATACTCTTGATAATGCTCTAACTTGATCTCATGAAGTCACATAAAAATTGTAGGATGCTTATAAAAATATTCTAGGTGAAACATAGTGAAATGACCTCTTATTTATACATATCTTAAGATTAATTCTCGGAATTCAAATAACAAGTTAGCATCTAAATATATATTTGAAATCATTGAAAAACCACCAAAAAATAATTTGAATTTAGGTCCTGGGTGCAAGTAAGGACCAATTCACCCTAGGTGAATGGGTCCTAGGTCACTTTCCTAGGACACACATTACTCAATGTTAAACATTATGTTATGGCATGAATGCTGGGCTTTATCCCTTAGAAATTGCATTTAATTAGGCTTGGGTTTGAATTAAAGGGCCAATTAAGGAAAATTAACCTCAATTAATTCATAAAGCCCTAGATTAATGTGAAAGTGTAAAGATACACCTTACAACACAAAAAATAAGCCACAATTAATTCCATTTTAATAAATAGGGCCCTAAACTTTGTTAAAAGGTGCAGGACAACTAAGAGGGGGGGTGAATCAGTTGTCACCAAATCTAATCACAAACCAACACACACTTATCAACTTCACAACCACACTAATATATTATTAAGTATGAACATGAAATGTAGATAACAGAAAGAAAAATCAACACAATGAATACCAGAATTTACGTGGGAAACCCAATAAGGGAAAAACCACAGTGAGGGTTAACTCACAATATAAAGTAGTAACAAAACCAGATGTATAAGACTCACTGCCCAAAGAAGGACTCACTGTTCAGATACATAAGCTCATTGCTCACACAAGGAGGCTCACTACCTACAAAAATTACAAAACAAAATTGACTTGAAAGTTGAAATGAACTAATGAGAGTTTACCTAACAAGTGTTGATACAGTTCTAGTTATTCTCAATAGATTGACTTAACACACTTCATAATTTTTTCACTTCTTCACATTCACATTCACTACTACTTCTCCATCAATACCAATCTTCAAAAAAAAATGTCAGCGTATATACCTAATCCACCTACAAGCATCAATTAGGTTGGCCTAATTAGATGCAACCCTTATTTATCAAAAATACCAACTGTCGGATTTAAGCATTCACAAGATCTTTCCGAAAATAATTCAAATGCTCCACACACTATACCATGTCAGCATGGACCTAAGATTGGTCACGAATATATCCATAAAACAAAATTAATTCACCATACCACCAATTATCCATGAGGTCGGCCAAAGATAGACCTAATAGCAAAAATGAAACAATAGAATAATGTGTATACACCATAAGAGAACCTAAGCATGAGAGATGTCGAATATGCATGCTTTCAATATCCATAAACTAATTCCCAAAACTGTAAGTAGAAACTATCAGTTGCGGAGGATTACAAATCAAAATGCTAGAGGATATAGACTATATACTTGTTCAAATACCAAACCAAAATACCGAATCAAACAGTAACTTAGTCTTGCAGTCAATCAACCCATATAACATGGTGACATCAATGACAACACAAAGTTGTATAACTATACATTCTTCTTCATTCTTCCAACAATATCCCCCTTTTGTCATTGATGGCAACATGTGCCACAATATTATCTCCCCTTATCACCAGTATTCTTCACATGACTCTCTCCCCCTTTGACATCAATGGCAAAGGGTGACCAAAAATAGGATGTAAATGTATGTATATGATAATATTGTATATACACAAAAAATCCAACTTCCCATTTCAAACATTCAAGTGAAAATTACACTTTTTACATGAAATATTTTCTTGTACTTGTCTCTTATGATCAGAAGAATCCTTTTCCAAGAAAGCACAACAAAACTCATCCTTGCACTCATACCATCCAATAAAGATAACTGTGTAAAAGAGGATGTTTGGTCTGAAGATAGACATTGTCGTTCATAATAAGCTCTACTAGATCATTCAGTAAAGAGTTAGACACATCTAAAACTGAAATACCTCTATTTAGAAAATAATCAACCAATACATCATCAATCTTAAGTCTTTCAATCAGAGAGCATGCACTCCATATTTCACCAACCTTCTTCATATCACCTTTATTTAACACCATCTATATATCTTCTGGATCAAAGGAGCCAGATCTAGGCAGAAATTCTTCTTCGTTCTTCTCTTCTTCCAAGATAGAGATAACATCTTTTGAGATAGTTTACTCCTTTTAGATTCCAAAGAGGACTCACCAATGACAACTTCCAAGTCTTTCTTACTAAGGAGGATCCAACATCAAACTGACTAGGCATTGACATACCAGATCACAAATTCATCTTCAGGTATGTGAAATAGGTTCTGCAAACACTTACATTTTCTTCCAATGATTCCAAATGCTTGCATACTTGTTTTTAGATAGGAATACTGGATTCCCACTCAACACTTTGTTTTCCTAGTAGCGAGCTCAAAAAGTAAAATATCAAACATATGAGTAAAGAACCAAACCCAAAAGGATAGCCCTCAACCAAGGACATTCTAACATGTTCTCAATTAGGTTTTCTAGTAGAAGGCTACACAAATAAAACTGCTTTTTTTTCTTAACCATCATGTGTGCAAGATATACAACAATAGCCGAAGTTAAACCTTCACAATTTCTAAAATAGATTTTATAAGAAATGTCATACACAATATACCTTATAGAAGAATCCACAATAGTATTTATAAATAGAGCTCAAGGGTCTTTTTCAATACTAGTAATTTCCTCCACATCACTGTATTTCATGGCTTTCTTCCCAGGGAGGTCCCTAACACTACATAAACTAGTAATTGCTTTGATTTCTTCCTTCGCGATCAAGTAGGGTTTGTCCAACATAATGTTTCCATTCTTGAATAGACTTAACAAGAACAAAATGAATTCCTTATCTGCAAACCAGGGAAATTCTCCCCATAAACCCATACCCATGGTTTTTATGTTCTGCAGTTCATTTGTCTTCAACCCTAGTTCCATTTCCTTCATCTTCCTATGATCAAATTCTTCCAATTCAACACCTTTCAGCTTTAGTGGAATATTGCCACTCAATCCTCTGTCCATCATCGTGCTTATCTTTCTTGAATTCACTATTTTTCAATGGAAAATTCTTCCTTTTCCCTTTTTCCCCTTTGTAAACTGAGAAATAACTCCTAATTTTCTATAATAATTCCTTCAAATTACCTTAGAATTGCTTCAAATCACGCCGGGATTGCTTCAGGATTGCTCCAAGTCATTTTTCAAACTTCTTCAATTGCACAAATGATCGAAGAGACATATGAATTTTACTTTATACACCATCAATTTTCCCTAATTCACATTAAATGTGGAAAAACTCCAAAAAGCTGATAAAACCCTTCTTTGCACTATAAACTCTAAATCAGTTCACAAAACAACATACTTGCATCTTTTCTTTTGGTTTGTTTTCCATAACCTCTGTTTACTCATTCTTTACAATATATCCTCGTGCCAACATCTAACACTCCATACATACAGGGGGTTTGTATTTTTTTTTGTTAATGCTTCCCCTAAGACCATGCCAGGTCTAATTCCAAGAGGATTTATTTGTACCAGATGAGGGCACAAAACACGTCAATTTTCTCTGGTTCTTCTTCTTTATTTTTCCATATCTTATTCATCTCTTGCTTCACCTCATCTTTGTCAATTTTCTTCGCTGACTCATTCTTCTCTACCGAAGTAGACTAATTTCTTCCAGGTTTTTTATAGTTATAGCAAACAACACTTTTCTGATTTGATAGACCTCCATTAACCCTTGATCTACATTGATTTTCTCTATGTCCAAATTTGTAACAAGTATAGTAGTATCCATTAAAGGATTGATTCATTCAGCGTCCATTAAACCTATTCACCAACACTTGACTAATCATTCTCACCTAGGATCTACATTCAGTAGCTTTATGTCCAAATTTCTTCCATGAGAAACACTGTCTAGAATACTCATACATTTTACTTATGCACTCGGTTTCCTTGTGACCAAATTTGTTACATGAAAAACAAACACCATTGAAAGATGGATACCTTTGTTCATTAGGTTGTCTCATAGGCGGTCTTCTAGCAAGGTTTCTTGAATTTATTTTTTGCTTCCCTTTGTCTTGAGTCTTTTGATTATCCTTTGAACTTTCACCTATTTCATTTCCCAAGCCACCTTTATCTTTACTTGGTTTATGTCCAGAAATCAACTCATCAAGCTTGTTGGAGCTAGATTTGAAATTGTTCTCACAAAGTTTTTCTTTTTCCAGTTCTACTTTCAAGTTCACCACCTCTTGTTCAAGTCTAGTGCATTCATCATTCTTTCTCTACACCAATGTATTCTGACATTCTTTAATTCTATTATTTTCTTCTACTAGCTCACTTTCAATCTAATGATATATTTTTTCAGCTACTCACTCACTTCTCTATGTCTTTTGTTGAAATTCTTCAATTTCTCTTTCAATTTTTGGACACATTCATTTGTATTTTCAAGATTTTCTTTCAAATCTCTATTTTCATTTTCAGCTTTATCAAGATCTTCAAGTGAAACCCAGATATCTTCTTTATAATCCATTTGATCAACCTTCAGGATCTTCCTCAAGTGGTTAGGCTTCTTTGGTGCAACCACGCTCTGATACCAATTGTTAAAAGGCACAGGGCAATTGAGAGTGGGGGGTGAATCAGTTGTCACCAAATCCAATCACAAAACTTCACACACTTATCAACTTCACAACCACACTAATCTATTATTAAGTATGAACATGAAATTTAGATAACATAAAGCAAAATAACACAGTGAACACCACAATTTACGTGGAAAACCTAATAAGGGAAAAACCACAATGAGGGTTAACTCACAATATATAGTAGTAACAAAATAAAATGTATAAGGCTCACTGCCAAAGGGCTTACTACCTAGAGGACTCACTATCTGGATACACAAGCTCATTTCTTACATAAGGAGCCTCACTACCTACAAAAATTACAAAAAAAATTGGCTTCACAACCGAAATGAATTGATGAGAGTGCACTTAACAAGTGTTGATACAATTCTAGTTATGCTCAATAGACTAACTTAACACACTTCATCATTTTCACACTTCTTCACATTCCCATTCACTACTACTTCTCCATCAATACCAATCTTTGAAAAAAAAATGTCAGTATATATACTTGATCCTAGCGCAAGCATCAATTTGGTCAGCCTAATTAGATGCGACCCTTATTTATCAAAAATATCAATTATCGGCTTCAAGCATTCACAAGATCTTTCCAAAAACAATTCAAATTCTCCACACACTATACCATGTCAGCATGGACCTAAGATAGGTCACACATATATCTGCAAAAAAAAATTAATTCACCATACCACCAATTATCCATGAGGTTGGCCAAAGATAGACCTAATAGCAAAAATAAAACAACAAAATAATGTCAATACACCACACGAGCACCTGAGCATGAGAGATGTCAAACATGCATGCTTTTAATATACATAAACTAATTCCCAAAATTGCAAATAGCAACTATCAACTTCAGAGGATTGTGGATCAAAATACCAGAGGATGTAGACTATATATCGATTCAGATACCAAACCAAAATACCAAATCAAACAATAACTTAGTCTTGCAGTCAATCAACCCATATAACATGGTGACATCAATGACAACACAAAGTTGTAGAGTTAGTCATTCCTCTTCATTCTTCCAAAAAACTTAATGTGAATATGTAAAAGAAATATTACAACACTAAATTAAGGCATCATTAAGCTCGTTTTATTATTAATTATTCATTCCCAAATTAAATGTGAAAAAAGGATACTTTTTCCTACACTATATTTAGCCCTCACTTTAGTGAGAGTATGGCCCCATGTAAAACTCAAACTAAAGTAGACATTCAAAACACTTATGTATGCATAAATGAAAAATATACACAATCCTACAACATCAAAGACTAGGAAGATCAAGCCTAGATTTTCTAATCAGCACAAAACACATCTAAGCTTTCATTTTTGTGCTCACTCTAAGGTAGTGGAACTTTAGGCTGTCCACTAGGTGAGTCTCCCAAAAGGGTGGAAAATGAGAGAATCATATTAGGCTTCCATACCATATCAAATCTATCCTCCTGAAAACTTCAATAAGGCACCACAAGACAAGGTTTTGTGCTCCATATGGCTTAACAAGCTACATTATGCTAAGAACTTGTGAACAAGGCAAGGCTCCATAGGAAAGCAAGGTTTGTTCTTCTAGGTGTCCTTGAATAGGGTTTTGAGCTTCATAAGGTTAAAAAGTTGCATTATGCTAAAAAATTATGAACAATAATGATAGTAAAGTTTTTTTTTCAAAGGGATTTTTCTTAGTTCATGTAAGGTATTCTTCTTAGGGAACATCGTGCCTAATGTCTCCAAGAGAAAACAAGTCAAGAGTAAAAGATTTGCAACTTAGGAAATGTAGTGCGTCACATCACCACTAAGAGAAAAGTCATATGCTAAGAAATATTTCACTCTTGGAGGACATCAAACCCTATGAAACCACCAATAAAAGGAAGAATCAGAAGAAGTAAGAAAATCACACCATGAAACATGAAAAATGTCAAAATATATTATCAATGTGTGCCCCCACTTTAAAACAATTGCTAACACCAGTGTTGTGAGAAATTACTTTAAAGTAGCCAATGTTCAATCCTAAGACATGATATCTTCCTCAAAAATCCCTATGTCATCATATACATGTTTTTGAAATGAAGCTACATCATGGAAAGAAAAGAGGGGTTTCCCCCAAAAATACATAAGGGATCTATGGATTTAGGGTTAGTATATCTTTTCTACAATGTTGTTATAGAGCTCAGAAATGTCATCATTCCCCAAATACTCATAGAATACCTAGAAGAATGACACAAAGAGAGTGAAAACAAGAAAAATATTTTGGTTCAACATGGAAGAGACCTAAATGTCTTGATGCCTTGTGTCATCCCAAAAAAGGAAAATACAAGACAAAGAAAAGATAAAATGTTTACAAAATAGAGAAGAATGTAAGTACAAATAGAGGAATGCACAAAAAGATATTTAAATCAAACAAAACATTACATGGGATCACATTATGCACATGAAATCACATAAGAAACCTGAAAAGGAAAATAAAGAAAAATACTAGTAAGGCACATGCAAGTCAACCTATAGTAGGTCATCCACATACCAATCTTAGTCAATATATATGGAAGGCAGAAAACTAACCAAAGGGACAACATCAAGTGCCAAAGCTAGTACAAGGATATCTAACCCCTTTCCCTCACTAAGTGTAGGAAAATGATGAGTCGAGATGGGTGATGAGAATGAGCTCCTTGTGATGAAGAAAATGATTTGCAATGAATGTAAAACATGTAGTTGTGAGGGTGTTATGACCCTACAACTATTACATGGAAAGAAGTGAAATGCATGTGTTAAGGGATTGTTTTTATGATATCAAACTCCTCAAATATTCTTTTTAAATAAAGAAACTCATCTATACTATGCCTAATTCCTCTATGATATTGCTCTAGTAAGACTTGTTTATGTTCTTAGGATTTAGATTTGGATTTTCTCAAATGGGTGGTAATGTTATGTGTCCTTGGTTTAGAAGTGTGTGTAATATTCTTTCATTTTTAGACATGGGACATGGAAATTTGATTTTCTTGAGTTTGTAAGGATTTTTTTTCTTTCTTGATTCATGAATTTGTTGAGATAAATTTTTAGGTGAAGGTCATAAGATTCCCTTATCATCCTTATGAGGAATTAGTAGTTCCTTAGGAAGGACACTTATGTTGGGAGGAGGATCTTGATATCCTGATCCTTTGGTTTCTTCAATAGAAATTTTATCTAAAATTTTATGAATTTAATACTCATTAGTTATGTCAAATCCTTGATTGGTTAAAATCTTAAAGCCTTTTCCATAAGTCTCCTCTAGGTTGATGTGTGTGTTGGTCACTTTCTTAGCATAAGATGGATATGTATGCACTTGATTAGAGAAGCTAGGTTCACTAATTGTTGAAATTTTAGGCTTGTTTTGTGACTCAATTTTAGGATGTAAAGGACCAAACATATCAAATTGTGTTGGTTATTTCATGGAAGGATAAAAGGATGTATTATTCTCAAGATTGTTAAGGAAATTGTTTATGAAATTGTTCATGCTATCATCATCTTCTCCAATGATGTCAACTTGATAGGGACACTCATTAGGAGTTGGTTTAGCATGGTTGGGGTCAATTGCATTAGGATCATTGCCAAAAAAACCTTGAAACAACAACCAAGGAGAACAAGGATTTCCACATATTGCTAAAACACTTGTCCATTCTCAGATTTTTCAAATTCTAAAGCAAGGTAATTTTCTAATTACACTTTTGTAAAAAATTGAAAATAAAGTCTTGTAAATGCAATTTTAAAATCACACAATGCACTAATTTTATCAAATTAAGATAAATATGATCAAATTGAAGAAACATAAATCCTACAAACAAAAAACAAAATATGAAAATAGTAAACAAAAATGTAGAAACAAATGTTTTAGTGCTCAAAAAATTAGGAAATGGACTTGATTAGGGACCCATTCGACCTAGGGAGAATGGGTCTTGGTTAGGGTTTTGAAAAGTGTTTTTACATATTTTTGAGTTAAATTTAGCGGTTTTCAGATTTTGATCTAAAATAGCAAGTTACAGTTTGATTTTTCTATGAAATTAAGGTTGAATGCAAATGCAAAATGTGATAAAATGACAACCTAGAAAACCTAGTTTGATATGCAACATTTTTTCAATTTTAAAATGCAAGTTAATATGATGCAATGATATGTAATTGATATGCAAAATGACTATATTTTTTAATATTTTTTAGGTTTAAAGAATGTAAATATGCAATCCTTAAAACCCTAGAGGGTACATATACTATGGTTCTTGGCTACCATTTTCATTTCTTAAATCACATTAGGTAGAAAGAGAAAATCAAAATTCCTTTTTTTTCTTCTTTTCTACTCTAGTGTAGGGACAAAGGGGCCTCCCACCATTGCATTAGTGCCTAATCCAAGGCTTTACAATTAAGTTTTTTCCCTAATCCCTCTATCGGGCTCGATAAAAATTGTAAAGCCTCTACAAATTCAAACCCCTGAAGGAAAATCCTTATCTACTTCAACTTAACCCTAGCTCTAGTACGAAGCCAAAATTGGCTACCTAGAATTATATTGCTTTGTAAGAAACCACCCCCTTGAATTATTTTGTTTCACAAAACCCTATAGCTGAAAAATTACAATCTACCCCTCCCTCTCAAAAAAATAATGCTCACACTGAACCCTTTATCTCACAAGACCTAGTTGTTCAAGATGAATAGCCTACCCCTCCCTCTCAAAAAAGGAAAGCCTAGGAAAAATCCTCTAACTCTAGACAAAAATGCTCTGACCCTGATGAATTAAGGATGGCTAAGAAGGTTACAATTTAAATTCTAGATGAGGTGGAGTAAGGCTATTTAGAATATTCCAATAGTGGAAAAGGTGAAAGGAGGTTGGACATATTGACCAATTAGAATGTTAAGGGGAAGGAGCTAGCTTTCAAAGAAGAGGAGGAAGGGTCATCATATGAATAGTATATATGTATGTAGGAGGATGTACTATATTTGATCCAAAAATAACTAGAAGTAGTATTAGGGGAGGATCTT
>VDFB02252616.1:13748859-13949406 GCA_007258455.2 Sequoia sempervirens | reverse complement strand
TTAATTATTTAATTAATTCATCTTCTATTAATTCTTCTATTAATTAAATAATATTAATTATTTAATTAATTCACTTCTCTTTATTCTATCTAATTAATTAAATAAACACTTGTTATTTAATTATGTTACTAATTAACCTTCTTCTTGTTAAATTAAATAAATCATTATTTAATTTACTCTTTATCATATTTCAACTATAATTAAATAAATTCATAATTTATTTAATTATTCATTTAAATCCCCTTCGTCATTTAATTAAATAAATCTTATTTATTTAATTATTCTTCAAATATCGAGTCTTGAATTAAATGAATTATTAAATTCATTAATTCTATTTTAACACATTCTTTTATATTTTAGATAATTATGTGAGTTATCTAAGTATTCACTTTTACTCGACTCGACATCTAATTTAATCGTTCAGTCAACTATTGATTTAATGTCTGAGTGGCATCTTCGAGTAATCTCTTCTTCAGATCATGCAATCCTCCAGTTTTAACTCATTTGCGTGCACATGCATATTAATTAAATATTATTATTTAATTAATTAAATGTTGTGCGTGCGTTCGAACAGAGAGTCGTTATAATCAATCTTTATCTTTGTCATGCAAAGATATTTCTTATGTTTTCGAATGCCGAACTAAAGATTAAATCATTTATTTAATCTTTAATTCTATTTTCTATATCGAATCACTCGTGTCAATTCTATCAATTATCTAAATGCATGACTAATCTCTCAATCTCAACCGTCCGTTGATCTTTCAATCTTGACCTGTCGTTCGAATAGTCAATTTTCTATAAATTGATTTGTCATTCTTCATTCCAATCTCTCTCGCTAAATCTCTCTCGAAATCTATCTCGCGAATTTGATAACTTTTGAGAGCACTTTTGTCTTGAATCTTTGATATTTTGCTAATCATTATCATAAGGCTATACTTGCACGAACTTGAAAATCTGAGGGCAATTATACTACACAAGCAAAATGGAGAAGGGCAATCGAGATAATTCATGGAAATACGTTTGGAATTGGTGAGATTGTTTCAATTTTAATTACGTTTTTACTTTCCCATGTTCTTTGTTTCTTAACGATTGAAATTTGCATTTTAGATTTAGTATTGTATGCATGTGTGCTTCTAACAATCTTGATTCTTTGTTGTCTATTGTGCAAAAGCTTGTTTCATTTTCAGACGTTACATATTATATGTATAATATACATATATTATATATAATAGCATATATAATACTTATATTAAATAAATGATTTAAAAAAAACATCATAAAAATATATATGTATATAATATATATTATATATATACATAATAATTAATTATTATATATATATAATATTTATATTATATAAACATATATATAAAAAAAATGAATTTTTTTATTATTAAAAAAATTCAAACCAATCAAAAGGCATGCAGCCCTTTCCAAAGCAAGGGACGCAACCCCTACTATGGAGAAGGCTATTGCGCAGCCTCCCATAGGGGCACTAGGAAGGCAGCAACACTGCCTTTAGAGTCGCCTCCTATGGGCAACTATGGGGCAGCCTCCTCCCCCAGGCCAAAACAATTTTTTTTAATATAATTTAAATAAAAAATAAAAAAAATCTCCCCTATCTTCTAATGGATTTCACAAAAGACCGAAATTTTTACAGAGGATTTTTATATAAAAAATAAAAATTTTAAATGAAACTCTTCCAACATAACAGCATAAAGTTTTATATGCAATATATATATATATATATATATATATATATATATATATATATATATTCCATATCACAACCAAATTGGGAAAATTATCCACAGAAAATTACACAGCAAAATTTAACTTCTAAGACATAATGAAAAATTATAGAATTCCAAGCACAAGGTTTTCTGATTTCACTTGTTCCTCTTTCAAATTTCTATTGCTAAAATTGAAGATTTCTATTGCAAGTTTTGATTTTTCAACAAAAATCTAAATTATTTTCAAGATTCAAACAAGGTTTTCAAAAATATTTCCAAGCAGGTTTTCAAATTGAAAAAGCAATTTTCTAAAACAATAACCAAATGGAACCTGAAATCTGAAGCTGGATGGAGAGTTTGAGAAGAAAGATGAGCTACAATTTCCAATTCCTCCAAAGTTTTTCCAAAATCTTCTTCCAAATCCAACAATGCATCAACAAAACATGAAGAACCCTCCTTTGATTTTTCTCATAGCCAAATTTTAAGAATGAAAAGCCTTTTTTATTTTTTTTCCCCAAATTTGGTCAAATACCCTAAAATATCCTATCCCCATAGTTATTGCAAATTTGGAGATATTTTGGTTATTTGAAAATTTTAAAATTAAAATTCTTTTCAACATGGCTTTATCATTTATTTTAAAATTTATATTCCAAATGCATTTAAATGTTTTCAAACATTTCCAAAAATCATTCAACTTTAAAATTTTCTTTTTAAAACAACTTTAACACTTATCCTTTTAAATTTTCAATTCAAAAAGGAATTTAACAAATACAATTTCCAAAATGAATAACTTGATTTATTTCAACATAATTAATTTAATTAATCAATAAAATAAATCTAATCCAATATTAGATCATTTTATTAATTAAATTAAATTAATGAATAAATTAAATAACATTGATAACATTGTAACTAGATAATTTAATAAACAATTTAAATACATAAAGCCATTTATTTACCTTTTCCAACTTGTAATTTAAATGAAAACAAGGAGAGGTGAACAACAAGAAGCAACTTAACCCGACTAAAACCCGACAACACACTATGACTAGGGTGATGACTTGGCATGGAAAACCTAGCTACTATCTCCCAATCAAATACTATTGGCCAATGGACATGCTCAAACTTGTGAACCAGGTGGAGTCGATGTCATGTACCTATCAACCTGCGAACAAAGAGTATATCAAACATGCATATATACATAATATGATCAAACACACCATGAAGAGGAAATCTTGGAATCGTAGGGTGCTCACAAGTGAGTGGTACAATCCCCTCCCCTTCACCAATAAAATATTACTAACTGATGATTCTAACATCAATAATATGATCAGAAGCATTAAACATCATTAATTCAATATCTGCGAAGCTAATTCAAAGCATGCCATAATGATAACATAAGAGTAAAAATCTATCACATCAAAATATAACATTCACATTGCTTTACAGTTCACGATGAAATAGTAATCAAGTACCATAATCAAAGTAATTGCATAACAAATCATAACAAAGAAAACACTGCCGATCAAAGAGCCAAAATGGAGGGGTGTTACATCCTCCCCCTAGGGTCAGGATTACTCCTAGAAGCCTACACACACAAGGGATAGAGCTCCCTCAAAACCAACTAGACCCTAACCTACTCAGAACCTCGATCCACGAGGATCAACTCCTGAAGCCGAAGGATGAACTGCACCCAAATGATTGGCCTGACAGGTATCCACTACGGTAAATGCCTTATGTGATCTTCCCGCATCTCTTACTATTAGCTATGAAGCTACCGACCTCTGACTAAAACTAGAAGTGCCCTACTGAGGACACTGATGAGCAAAGTGGCCCTGCTAACCACAAGAGAAACACCCTATCCCTCTACTGAAACCCTGAACTGCTGGAGATACACTAGGTCATGGAAGACCACCTCCACTAAATGCCGACTAAGAACTCCTAGTAGGCTGATCATAATGATCACAATGAGCTTGCATCCAACTCCGATCTCTCTTCTTCTATCTCCAACTTCTATCGGGTTGGGACTGAGGATTTTCTTGACTAGACTATGAAGGCTATTGCTGCTCACCCTTAGTGGGTGACTGATTCCCTCTGGAAAATCCTGTAGCCTGAGATTGACCACTCTAAGATCCAACACCAAAAGAAGGTGCATTGCCAAACTAAACTCCTATCTGACCACCTAAAACCAAGGCTAAATTATCCTCAACAATACGAGCCTTATCCACAACTACCTCCATGGTCTTTGCCTCGAATACCTGAACTCCACCACTAATCTGGGCATTTAAGTCCCTAATGAAATGTTGGACCAACATACCCTCATCATCACCTATGCTTGCAAACTATTTGAGCTCAAAAAAGAGATGCTCAAACTATTCTATTGACATATCCATCTGTCGTAGGGCATGGAACTCATCTCCATGGCACTGAAACCAATGATTGGAAAGGAATCAAGCTCTGAATCACTCTAGGAACAATTTCCAAGATATAGTTTCAATAGCCAAATGGAGCTTCTGCTCCTCTAACCTCCACCAGGTAGATGCGAAATCCCTCAAATGCATGATTGCACACCTAGCTTTGGTGTTGCTACCATATGAATGCATATAAAAAAACTTGTTCAAATCAATCAACCAAGTCTCAGCCTCTAATCCACTACCCAAACCATCAAAAGTGGCTGGAAAATCTCTAAGAAGATCTCTCATATGAGTAGCCATGACTGCCTCAGACGGAGATGGAACTTGATCTCTCTCACATATGACCTCCTGATCCCTATCCTGCCTAGGGCCCATATGAGCAAGAGTCTCCTCAAGCAAGCGACACAACTAAGCATCCCTGATCCCTAGTGGATCTTGATGCTAATTACCAACCTCTAGCACAAACTAAGAAGCTTGATGCTCCTCATGATCTGAAACATGGGGAACAATGGGAGGTGTATCCTGCTGATTACCTCCTCGACCACCTACATGGCCATGACCTCTACTCCGACCTTGCCTAGATGGAATGATCCTGTTAAGATAAACACCACAACATAAGACAAGGTACTCAAACAAAAATTCTATGTAGCTAACAACTTAATGGGTCCACATTATCCCAAAGCACCTAGTATTTAAACTCGGGCTTTGATACCATGTGTAACACCCCACCATGCAACCCTAGAGGAAGTTGCAATAACTACACAAACATACTATTTTTTTTTTAATAAGTACAATTAACATGCAAGGTCACTACCCATTGCAACAACCTCTAAGGTTACGAGATTAAGGTTACTTTAAAACCCAAACAAGAAACATGAAATGAAACCATAACATTTAATTACTTAACAAATTAAATACACATACATTCCATACATGATAAAATTACATCAAAGGCATAAGAGGTACCACATGTTTCCAATAATATAATTTACAATACGATTACAACACTCATTCCATGAATGAGGTAAATCCAACACATCATGTTATAAATATCATCTTCCACCTCGATAACAAATGAGGGGTAATAAAATACAATATCATCTGAAATGAACAAAACATGAAATCAAACTGGATCCCACAAGCTCTCCAATTGGAAGACTTGTCCACATGAATGAGAAGATGAACCAATGGAAAAAGGTGCATGTTCCACCCAACCATGTGATACTCAAAGGCTCACCCCCCGTGCTAGGAGATAGTAACAAGGAATTCCTATACAAGACCATCTACCTCTAGACATAGGCTAATACATAATTGAACTTGAAACAAATACAAATACAAATACAATATCACTTAACACAAATATTACAATGCTTCTAGAGAATAATGACCATCTACGCAGTACAACAAATTGACTTCTGGTTGACATAGAGAGAGTGTCACACATCATTTTCTATGAGTTACCCTGGCTAAACCTTCCTAAGCTACCAGACCCCCATCTTGGCTTACCCTGGCTTGCCTCTACAAGCCATCGGACCCTCATACAAACTATGCTTCTTGTATCATCTCAAGCCTTGAAAGCGAATGAGTCATGAGAGAGGCATTTATTATCTTAATTAGTTTGAGATTTTTTCATTAATTCTTTTTTTTAAGTTATCACTTACTTAAACCCTACATGAGTTACCCTGGCGCCCCTCTATGTGTTAGGCCCCCACATAGAGCCACTCTCCTATCGACAATGCATACGGTACAAAACCACAATTCAATGGGTAAAATAGATAAGACAACCACTCCAATCCAAGGAGGCAACAATAAAGGAAACTCACTCCAAACACTGGAGGAAATAGAAATACACAATCCACTCCTTACAAAGGAGGCACAAACCACATAACCCTCTCCTAATCCCAAGGAGGCACAAAACATCCTTGTTCATGAAAACTAGGTAAAAACAACAAGATAACACTATACACACTACCCAAGGCAATTCACAAATCGAACCACCACATAAAACATACCAACCTAGAATAACTCCTCTGGAAGACTTACTAGAAAAATAACCCCATTTTCCCAACATCGAGAAAGAACAAAAACATCATTTAGAAAGCATTTCAGGCAACTCAATAACTAATGTTAGGATTTCCTAAATCTAAGCACATCAATGGCATATTGCACATAACCATAAAAATAATTAACATTATTGCAAACACTCAAGAGTAAATAGATTACATAAGTAACATTGAGGAATTTAAATCTAACCATTTAATTCCATTGACCTCAATTATCCATAATAATCAAAACTAAATTTTAAATAAATCAAAACATTTGATTATAAAAATTATAGCATCATTCTCTTATGAAATTAATCTTTACATCAAATATAAAAAACATTATAGAAACACTATAATTAAATATAAATAAATATATATGTAACTATATACTTACTGAATATATAATTATATATATATATATTTATATTTAAAAAAATATTAAATTCCATTCTCCATTATTTAAAATATGAATATATATATTATATATATAATATATAGATATTATATATAATAACATATATAAGGCATATATTAAATAAATGATTTATAAAAAAACATAATATAAATATATATGTATATAATATATATATATTATATATATACATAATAATTAATTATTATATATATAATATTTATATTATATAAACATATATATAAAAAAAATGAAATTTTTTATTATTAAAAAAAAATGAACCAATCAAAAGGCACATAGCCCTTTCCAAAGCAGGGGACATAGCCCATGTTGTGGAGACGGCTGTTGTGTAGCCTCCCACAGGGGTGTTGGGAAGGCAGCACATCTACCTTCATAATCGCCTCCTATGGGTGGTTGTGGGGTAGCCTCCTCCCCCAAGCCAAAACAAAAATATATATATATAATTTTTTAAAAATAAAAATAAAATCTCCCCTGTCTTCTGACAAATTTCACATAAGACCAAATTTTTTATAGAGGATTTTTATATAAAAATCAAAAATTTTAAATGAAACTCTTCTAGCATAACAACATAAAGTTTTATATGCAATATATATATATATACATATATATATATATATATATATATATATATATATATATATATATATATATATATATATATATATATATATATATATATATATATATATATATATTCCATTTCATAGCCTAATTGGGAAAATTATCCACAAAAAATTACACAGCAAAATTAAATTTCTAAGACATAATGAAAAATTATCAATTCCAAGCACAAGGTTTTCTGATTTCATTTGTTCCTCTTTCAATTTTCTATTGCTAAAATTGAAGATTTCTATTGCAAGTTTTGATTTTTCAACAACAATCTAAATTATTTTGAAGATTCAAACAGGGTTTTCAAAAAGATTTCCAAGTAGGTTTTCAAATTGAAAAAGCAATTTTCTAAAACAATAACCAAATGGAACTTGAAATCTGAAGCTGGATAGAGAGTTTGAGAAGAAAGATGAGCTGCAATTTCCAATTCCTCCAAAGCTTTTCCAATATCTTCTTCCAAATCCAACAATGCATCAACAAAACATGAAGAACCCTCCTTTGATTTTTCTCACAGCCAAATTTTAAGAATGAAAAGCCTTTTTTTATTTTTTTTCCCCAAATTTGGTCAAATACCTGAAAATATCCTATCCCCATAGTTATTGCAAATTTGGAGATATTTTGGTTATTTGAAAATTTTAAAAGTAAAATTCTTTTCAGCATGGCTTTATCATTTATTTTGAAATTTCTATTCCAAATGCATTTAAATGCTTTCAAACATTTCCAAAAATCATTCAACTTTAAAATTTTCTTTTTAAAACAACTTTAACACTTATCCTTTTAAATTTTCAATTCAAAAAGGAATTTAACAAATACAATTTCCAAAATGAATAACTTGATTTATTTCAACATAATTAATCTAATTAATCAATAAAATAAATCTAATCCAATATTGGATCATTTTATTAATTAAATTAAATTAATGAATAAATTAAATAACATTTATAACATTGTAACCAGATAATTTAATAAATAATTTAAATACATAAAGCCATTTATTTACCTTTTCCAACTTGAAATTTAAATGAAAACAAGGAGAGATGAACAAGAAGAAGCAACTTAACCCGATTAAAACCTGACAACACACTATGACTAGGGTGATGACTTGGCACGTAAAACCTAGCTACTATCTCCCAATCGAATACCATTGGCCATTGGACACGCTCAAACCTGTGAACCAGGTGGAGTCGATGTCATGTACCTGTTAACCTGCGAACAAATAGTATATCGAACATGAATATATACATAATATGATCAAACACACCATGAAGAGGAAATCTCGGAATCGTAGGGTGATCTCAAGCGAGTGGTACAATTCCATCCCCTTCACCAATACAAAATTACTAACTGACGATTCTAACATCAATAATATGATCAAAATCATAAAACATCATTAATTCAATATCTGCTAAGCTAATTCAAAGGATGCCATAATGATAACATCAGAGTAAAATTCTATCACATCAAAATATAAAATTTGTATCGCTTTACAATTCACGATGAAATAGTAATCAAGTACCATAATCAAAGTAATTGCAGAACAAAGCATAACAAAGAAAACATTGCTAATCAAAGAGCCAAAATGGAGGGGTGTTACACTCTACTTCGCATCAGCTGTTTGTTGATGCCACGATATTTTTTGGTGCTTCCTATGATGTTGAAGCTGATAACTGGAAGTCTATCTTGTATGGTTATGATAAATCCTTAGCAAAGTATTGTGGTGTGAATAAATGTCTTGTACCTAGTATATTAACTCACTAGACATATATCATGAATATCATATCTCCATTCATGCTCATGTTGCAATACTTTCTTGTTCATGTGTGGATGGTCTTTCTTGGTTTGATCCTTTGAAGTGTTTGTAGCTTCAATTGTGTTATTTTTCATTCATATTTCCAACATTGTATTAGAGCTTAGGTCATGCAAAGTCCATCTCATATTGGGAAGTTGAGCTGAGGATATTTTCATTGTAGGTTGGAGGGCTTACATCAAGGGCTAGTTGTTAGCATATAGGAGGTAGCTAATTTTTTAAGCACATTCTATCAGATCTAACCTTGCCATTGCGATCAAGAGGTCCAAAAACCTAGGAATGGCTATCCAATCGTCAAGATTTGACACTTTTATATTGAGCCATCAAAGGTTTTTTTGCATCATTTGATAGAAATTTATTCTATACAAATCGTATGGTTCTGCAAAAAAAATTCTTCCCCCATTGGTAATTTTTCTTTTTTTTGGGTGCATAATTATATTAGCAGGTTAAAAAAATTTCAAGAAAAATATTATATAGTTTTGTAAAGGAATTGTGGGGTTTGAATGTTTTATTTCGTGGATAAATTATTCAAAAATCAAAAGATATTTATGGCAGGACATATTATACATTTTTAAAATCCTCGAACAAGTTTTCTTTTTTTAAATATTTCATTGTTAGTGAAATATCAAGAAATCCGGTAGGGGATGTAAGGTCCCAAAAATGGATTGATAAGAAAGGATCTATTTCTCTAATTTTTTTCAAGGAAATGAGATCCAAACATTGAAGTGACTATCAACCCTTAGGTGAGCCAAATCAAGGTATGAATTAGCAAATTTCCTCTCTATGTAACGACAAGGGTAAGAGCTAACTAGCACTTCAAGGAGAAAGATTAAAGCCATAAAAAGAGCTCCAAAATGCAAGCTATAAAATGCAAATGAAGGACTATATTCATGAAAGATAAAAATAATAATCAAAAGGAAGATCTAGAGAGGGGAAAATGAAGTGTACCTTTCACCAAAAGTCACTTTTTGAAGCTCACTAAAGAACCATTTTCCCTATGGTGAATGGGTCTTGGCTATGGCTCTGTGAAAATCCTTCTTGGGTTCTCTTCTATTGTTCCTGCACTCCTAGATTCTAGAATTTCACTACCAGACATTTGGAAATAAATCCTATAGAAGATTTTTTGTGAAATGACAACTTTTCTTGCAACTTTGACAATTGTGCAACATTCTTCAATTTTTCTCTTCTAAGGATATTTCACCTAAAATCTACAATCACACATCAAAGAGAGAAAATATTGATTGTTAGGTTAATGGTGGTTTTCCTTGGTCAAACCCCATTTTGGTAATTAAACCTTGAAATGAATAAAAGCATGAAAGGAATGATGAATGAAAAACTCTATTTAACAACTCACCAAACCTTATTTGAAACTTGGATTGTAGATCTAAAACTTGCGTGAATTGGCTTTAATGGATGTGGATCTTGATCATGAAACTTGATTAGAAAAATTTCCTTTGAATACTTGAATAGATCTTCAACTCTACATCACCATATTAGCTCAAACAACATGCATGATGCAATAAATATTTGACATGAAAATGGAATCTTGATTGCTGCAATAATATTCTACAAATATGCTCTTAAATTCTTTGAAATACTCTTGATAATTCTCTAACTTGATCTCATGAAGTCACATAAAAATTGTAGGATGCTTATAAAAATATTCTAGGTGAAACATAGTGAAATGACCTCTTATTTATACATATCTTAAGATTAATTCCCGGAATTCAAATAACAAGTCGACATCTAAATATATATTTGAAATCATTGAAAAACCACCAAAAAAATAATTTGAATTCAGGTCCTAGGTGCAAGTAAGGACCAATTCACCCTAGGTGAATGGGTCCTAGGTCACTTTCCTAGGACACACATTACTCAATGTTAAACATTATGTTATGGCATGAATGTTGGGTTTTATCCCTTAGAAATTGCATTTAATTAGGCTTGGGTTTGAATTACAGGTCCAATTAAGGAAAATTAACCTCAATTAATTAATAAAGCCCTAGATTAATGTGAAAGTGTAAAAGTACACATTACAACACAAAAAATAAGGCACAATTAAGTCCATTTTAATAAATAGGGCCCTAAACTTTGTTAAAAGGTGCAGGACAACTAAGAGGGGGGGTGAATCAGTTGTCACCAAATCTAATCACAAACCAACACATACTTATCATCTTCACAACCACACTAATATATTATTAAGTATGAACATGAAATGTAGATAACAGAAAGAAAAATCAACACAATGAATACCAATTTACGTGGGAAACCCAATAAGGGAAAAACCACAGTGAGGGTTAACTCACAATATAAAGTAGTAACAAAACCAGATGTATAAGACTCACTGCCCAAAGAAGGACTCACTGTTCAGATACATAAGCTCATTGCTCACACAAGGAGGCTCACTACCTACAAAAATTACAAAACAAAATTGACTTGAAAGTTGAAATGAACTAATGAGAGTTTACCTAACAAGTGTTGATACAGTTCTAGTTATTCTCAATAGATTGACTTAACACACTTCATAATTTTTTCACTTCTTCACATTCACATTCACTACTACTTCTCCATCAATACCAATCTTCAAAAAAAAATGTCAGCGTATATACCTAATCCACCTACAAGCATCAATTAGGTTGGCCTAATTAGATGCAACCCTTATTTATCAAAAATACCAACTGTCGGATTTAAGCATTCACAAGATCTTTCCGAAAATAATTCAAATGCTCCACACACTATACCATGTCAGCATGGACCTAAGATTGGTCACGAATATATCCATAAAACAAAATTAATTCACCATACCACCAATTATCCATGAGGTCGGCCAAAGATAGACCTAATAGCAAAAATGAAACAATAGAATAATGTGTATACACCATAAGAGAACCTAAGCATGAGAGATGTCGAATATGCATGCTTTCAATATCCATAAACTAATTCCCAAAACTGTAAGTAGAAACTATCAGTTGCGGAGGATTACAAATCAAAATGCTAGAGGATATAGACTATATACTTGTTCAAATACCAAACCAAAATACCGAATCAAACAGTAACTTAGTCTTGCAGTCAATCAACCCATATAACATGGTGACATCAATGACAACACAAAGTTGTATAACTATACATTCTTCTTCATTCTTCCAACAATATCCCCCTTTTGTCATTGATGGCAACATGTGCCACAATATTATCTCCCCTTATCACCAGTATTCTTCACATGACTCTCTCCCCCTTTGACATCAATGGCAAAGGGTGACCAAAAATAGGATGTAAATGTATGTATATGATAATATTGTATATACACAAAAAATCCAACTTCCCATTTCAAACATTCAAGTGAAAATTACACTTTTTACATGAAATATTTTCTTGTACTTGTCTCTTATGATCAGAAGAATCCTTTTCCAAGAAAGCACAACAAAACTCATCCTTGCACTCATACCATCCAATAAAGATAACTGTGTAAAAGAGGATGTTTGGTCTGAAGATAGACATTGTCGTTCATAATAAGCTCTACTAGATCATTCAGTAAAGAGTTAGACACATCTAAAACTGAAATACCTCTATTTAGAAAATAATCAACCAATACATCATCAATCTTAAGTCTTTCAATCAGAGAGCATGCACTCCATATTTCACCAACCTTCTTCATATCACCTTTATTTAACACCATCTATATATCTTCTGGATCAAAGGAGCCAGATCTAGGCAGAAATTCTTCTTCGTTCTTCTCTTCTTCCAAGATAGAGATAACATCTTTTGAGATAGTTTACTCCTTTTAGATTCCAAAGAGGACTCACCAATGACAACTTCCAAGTCTTTCTTACTAAGGAGGATCCAACATCAAACTGACTAGGCATTGACATACCAGATCACAAATTCATCTTCAGGTATGTGAAATAGGTTCTGCAAACACTTACATTTTCTTCCAATGATTCCAAATGCTTGCATACTTGTTTTTAGATAGGAATACTGGATTCCCACTCAACACTTTGTTTTCCTAGTAGCGAGCTCAAAAAGTAAAATATCAAACATATGAGTAAAGAACCAAACCCAAAAGGATAGCCCTCAACCAAGGACATTCTAACATGTTCTCAATTAGGTTTTCTAGTAGAAGGCTACACAAATAAAACTGCTTTTTTTTCTTAACCATCATGTGTGCAAGATATACAACAATAGCCGAAGTTAAACCTTCACAATTTCTAAAATAGATTTTATAAGAAATGTCATACACAATATACCTTATAGAAGAATCCACAATAGTATTTATAAATAGAGCTCAAGGGTCTTTTTCAATACTAGTAATTTCCTCCACATCACTGTATTTCATGGCTTTCTTCCCAGGGAGGTCCCTAACACTACATAAACTAGTAATTGCTTTGATTTCTTCCTTCGCGATCAAGTAGGGTTTGTCCAACATAATGTTTCCATTCTTGAATAGACTTAACAAGAACAAAATGAATTCCTTATCTGCAAACCAGGGAAATTCTCCCCATAAACCCATACCCATGGTTTTTATGTTCTGCAGTTCATTTGTCTTCAACCCTAGTTCCATTTCCTTCATCTTCCTATGATCAAATTCTTCCAATTCAACACCTTTCAGCTTTAGTGGAATATTGCCACTCAATCCTCTGTCCATCATCGTGCTTATCTTTCTTGAATTCACTATTTTTCAATGGAAAATTCTTCCTTTTCCCTTTTTCCCCTTTGTAAACTGAGAAATAACTCCTAATTTTCTATAATAATTCCTTCAAATTACCTTAGAATTGCTTCAAATCACGCCGGGATTGCTTCAGGATTGCTCCAAGTCATTTTTCAAACTTCTTCAATTGCACAAATGATCGAAGAGACATATGAATTTTACTTTATACACCATCAATTTTCCCTAATTCACATTAAATGTGGAAAAACTCCAAAAAGCTGATAAAACCCTTCTTTGCACTATAAACTCTAAATCAGTTCACAAAACAACATACTTGCATCTTTTCTTTTGGTTTGTTTTCCATAACCTCTGTTTACTCATTCTTTACAATATATCCTCGTGCCAACATCTAACACTCCATACATACAGGGGGTTTGTATTTTTTTTTGTTAATGCTTCCCCTAAGACCATGCCAGGTCTAATTCCAAGAGGATTTATTTGTACCAGATGAGGGCACAAAACACGTCAATTTTCTCTGGTTCTTCTTCTTTATTTTTCCATATCTTATTCATCTCTTGCTTCACCTCATCTTTGTCAATTTTCTTCGCTGACTCATTCTTCTCTACCGAAGTAGACTAATTTCTTCCAGGTTTTTTATAGTTATAGCAAACAACACTTTTCTGATTTGATAGACCTCCATTAACCCTTGATCTACATTGATTTTCTCTATGTCCAAATTTGTAACAAGTATAGTAGTATCCATTAAAGGATTGATTCATTCAGCGTCCATTAAACCTATTCACCAACACTTGACTAATCATTCTCACCTAGGATCTACATTCAGTAGCTTTATGTCCAAATTTCTTCCATGAGAAACACTGTCTAGAATACTCATACATTTTACTTATGCACTCGGTTTCCTTGTGACCAAATTTGTTACATGAAAAACAAACACCATTGAAAGATGGATACCTTTGTTCATTAGGTTGTCTCATAGGCGGTCTTCTAGCAAGGTTTCTTGAATTTATTTTTTGCTTCCCTTTGTCTTGAGTCTTTTGATTATCCTTTGAACTTTCACCTATTTCATTTCCCAAGCCACCTTTATCTTTACTTGGTTTATGTCCAGAAATCAACTCATCAAGCTTGTTGGAGCTAGATTTGAAATTGTTCTCACAAAGTTTTTCTTTTTCCAGTTCTACTTTCAAGTTCACCACCTCTTGTTCAAGTCTAGTGCATTCATCATTCTTTCTCTACACCAATGTATTCTGACATTCTTTAATTCTATTATTTTCTTCTACTAGCTCACTTTCAATCTAATGATATATTTTTTCAGCTACTCACTCACTTCTCTATGTCTTTTGTTGAAATTCTTCAATTTCTCTTTCAATTTTTGGACACATTCATTTGTATTTTCAAGATTTTCTTTCAAATCTCTATTTTCATTTTCAGCTTTATCAAGATCTTCAAGTGAAACCCAGATATCTTCTTTATAATCCATTTGATCAACCTTCAGGATCTTCCTCAAGTGGTTAGGCTTCTTTGGTGCAACCACGCTCTGATACCAATTGTTAAAAGGCACAGGGCAATTGAGAGTGGGGGGTGAATCAGTTGTCACCAAATCCAATCACAAAACTTCACACACTTATCAACTTCACAACCACACTAATCTATTATTAAGTATGAACATGAAATTTAGATAACATAAAGCAAAATAACACAGTGAACACCACAATTTACGTGGAAAACCTAATAAGGGAAAAACCACAATGAGGGTTAACTCACAATATATAGTAGTAACAAAATAAAATGTATAAGGCTCACTGCCAAAGGGCTTACTACCTAGAGGACTCACTATCTGGATACACAAGCTCATTTCTTACATAAGGAGCCTCACTACCTACAAAAATTACAAAAAAAATTGGCTTCACAACCGAAATGAATTGATGAGAGTGCACTTAACAAGTGTTGATACAATTCTAGTTATGCTCAATAGACTAACTTAACACACTTCATCATTTTCACACTTCTTCACATTCCCATTCACTACTACTTCTCCATCAATACCAATCTTTGAAAAAAAAATGTCAGTATATATACTTGATCCTAGCGCAAGCATCAATTTGGTCAGCCTAATTAGATGCGACCCTTATTTATCAAAAATATCAATTATCGGCTTCAAGCATTCACAAGATCTTTCCAAAAACAATTCAAATTCTCCACACACTATACCATGTCAGCATGGACCTAAGATAGGTCACACATATATCTGCAAAAAAAAATTAATTCACCATACCACCAATTATCCATGAGGTTGGCCAAAGATAGACCTAATAGCAAAAATAAAACAACAAAATAATGTCAATACACCACACGAGCACCTGAGCATGAGAGATGTCAAACATGCATGCTTTTAATATACATAAACTAATTCCCAAAATTGCAAATAGCAACTATCAACTTCAGAGGATTGTGGATCAAAATACCAGAGGATGTAGACTATATATCGATTCAGATACCAAACCAAAATACCAAATCAAACAATAACTTAGTCTTGCAGTCAATCAACCCATATAACATGGTGACATCAATGACAACACAAAGTTGTAGAGTTAGTCATTCCTCTTCATTCTTCCAAAAAACTTAATGTGAATATGTAAAAGAAATATTACAACACTAAATTAAGGCATCATTAAGCTCGTTTTATTATTAATTATTCATTCCCAAATTAAATGTGAAAAAAGGATACTTTTTCCTACACTATATTTAGCCCTCACTTTAGTGAGAGTATGGCCCCATGTAAAACTCAAACTAAAGTAGACATTCAAAACACTTATGTATGCATAAATGAAAAATATACACAATCCTACAACATCAAAGACTAGGAAGATCAAGCCTAGATTTTCTAATCAGCACAAAACACATCTAAGCTTTCATTTTTGTGCTCACTCTAAGGTAGTGGAACTTTAGGCTGTCCACTAGGTGAGTCTCCCAAAAGGGTGGAAAATGAGAGAATCATATTAGGCTTCCATACCATATCAAATCTATCCTCCTGAAAACTTCAATAAGGCACCACAAGACAAGGTTTTGTGCTCCATATGGCTTAACAAGCTACATTATGCTAAGAACTTGTGAACAAGGCAAGGCTCCATAGGAAAGCAAGGTTTGTTCTTCTAGGTGTCCTTGAATAGGGTTTTGAGCTTCATAAGGTTAAAAAGTTGCATTATGCTAAAAAATTATGAACAATAATGATAGTAAAGTTTTTTTTTCAAAGGGATTTTTCTTAGTTCATGTAAGGTATTCTTCTTAGGGAACATCGTGCCTAATGTCTCCAAGAGAAAACAAGTCAAGAGTAAAAGATTTGCAACTTAGGAAATGTAGTGCGTCACATCACCACTAAGAGAAAAGTCATATGCTAAGAAATATTTCACTCTTGGAGGACATCAAACCCTATGAAACCACCAATAAAAGGAAGAATCAGAAGAAGTAAGAAAATCACACCATGAAACATGAAAAATGTCAAAATATATTATCAATGTGTGCCCCCACTTTAAAACAATTGCTAACACCAGTGTTGTGAGAAATTACTTTAAAGTAGCCAATGTTCAATCCTAAGACATGATATCTTCCTCAAAAATCCCTATGTCATCATATACATGTTTTTGAAATGAAGCTACATCATGGAAAGAAAAGAGGGGTTTCCCCCAAAAATACATAAGGGATCTATGGATTTAGGGTTAGTATATCTTTTCTACAATGTTGTTATAGAGCTCAGAAATGTCATCATTCCCCAAATACTCATAGAATACCTAGAAGAATGACACAAAGAGAGTGAAAACAAGAAAAATATTTTGGTTCAACATGGAAGAGACCTAAATGTCTTGATGCCTTGTGTCATCCCAAAAAAGGAAAATACAAGACAAAGAAAAGATAAAATGTTTACAAAATAGAGAAGAATGTAAGTACAAATAGAGGAATGCACAAAAAGATATTTAAATCAAACAAAACATTACATGGGATCACATTATGCACATGAAATCACATAAGAAACCTGAAAAGGAAAATAAAGAAAAATACTAGTAAGGCACATGCAAGTCAACCTATAGTAGGTCATCCACATACCAATCTTAGTCAATATATATGGAAGGCAGAAAACTAACCAAAGGGACAACATCAAGTGCCAAAGCTAGTACAAGGATATCTAACCCCTTTCCCTCACTAAGTGTAGGAAAATGATGAGTCGAGATGGGTGATGAGAATGAGCTCCTTGTGATGAAGAAAATGATTTGCAATGAATGTAAAACATGTAGTTGTGAGGGTGTTATGACCCTACAACTATTACATGGAAAGAAGTGAAATGCATGTGTTAAGGGATTGTTTTTATGATATCAAACTCCTCAAATATTCTTTTTAAATAAAGAAACTCATCTATACTATGCCTAATTCCTCTATGATATTGCTCTAGTAAGACTTGTTTATGTTCTTAGGATTTAGATTTGGATTTTCTCAAATGGGTGGTAATGTTATGTGTCCTTGGTTTAGAAGTGTGTGTAATATTCTTTCATTTTTAGACATGGGACATGGAAATTTGATTTTCTTGAGTTTGTAAGGATTTTTTTTCTTTCTTGATTCATGAATTTGTTGAGATAAATTTTTAGGTGAAGGTCATAAGATTCCCTTATCATCCTTATGAGGAATTAGTAGTTCCTTAGGAAGGACACTTATGTTGGGAGGAGGATCTTGATATCCTGATCCTTTGGTTTCTTCAATAGAAATTTTATCTAAAATTTTATGAATTTAATACTCATTAGTTATGTCAAATCCTTGATTGGTTAAAATCTTAAAGCCTTTTCCATAAGTCTCCTCTAGGTTGATGTGTGTGTTGGTCACTTTCTTAGCATAAGATGGATATGTATGCACTTGATTAGAGAAGCTAGGTTCACTAATTGTTGAAATTTTAGGCTTGTTTTGTGACTCAATTTTAGGATGTAAAGGACCAAACATATCAAATTGTGTTGGTTATTTCATGGAAGGATAAAAGGATGTATTATTCTCAAGATTGTTAAGGAAATTGTTTATGAAATTGTTCATGCTATCATCATCTTCTCCAATGATGTCAACTTGATAGGGACACTCATTAGGAGTTGGTTTAGCATGGTTGGGGTCAATTGCATTAGGATCATTGCCAAAAAAACCTTGAAACAACAACCAAGGAGAACAAGGATTTCCACATATTGCTAAAACACTTGTCCATTCTCAGATTTTTCAAATTCTAAAGCAAGGTAATTTTCTAATTACACTTTTGTAAAAAATTGAAAATAAAGTCTTGTAAATGCAATTTTAAAATCACACAATGCACTAATTTTATCAAATTAAGATAAATATGATCAAATTGAAGAAACATAAATCCTACAAACAAAAAACAAAATATGAAAATAGTAAACAAAAATGTAGAAACAAATGTTTTAGTGCTCAAAAAATTAGGAAATGGACTTGATTAGGGACCCATTCGACCTAGGGAGAATGGGTCTTGGTTAGGGTTTTGAAAAGTGTTTTTACATATTTTTGAGTTAAATTTAGCGGTTTTCAGATTTTGATCTAAAATAGCAAGTTACAGTTTGATTTTTCTATGAAATTAAGGTTGAATGCAAATGCAAAATGTGATAAAATGACAACCTAGAAAACCTAGTTTGATATGCAACATTTTTTCAATTTTAAAATGCAAGTTAATATGATGCAATGATATGTAATTGATATGCAAAATGACTATATTTTTTAATATTTTTTAGGTTTAAAGAATGTAAATATGCAATCCTTAAAACCCTAGAGGGTACATATACTATGGTTCTTGGCTACCATTTTCATTTCTTAAATCACATTAGGTAGAAAGAGAAAATCAAAATTCCTTTTTTTTCTTCTTTTCTACTCTAGTGTAGGGACAAAGGGGCCTCCCACCATTGCATTAGTGCCTAATCCAAGGCTTTACAATTAAGTTTTTTCCCTAATCCCTCTATCGGGCTCGATAAAAATTGTAAAGCCTCTACAAATTCAAACCCCTGAAGGAAAATCCTTATCTACTTCAACTTAACCCTAGCTCTAGTACGAAGCCAAAATTGGCTACCTAGAATTATATTGCTTTGTAAGAAACCACCCCCTTGAATTATTTTGTTTCACAAAACCCTATAGCTGAAAAATTACAATCTACCCCTCCCTCTCAAAAAAATAATGCTCACACTGAACCCTTTATCTCACAAGACCTAGTTGTTCAAGATGAATAGCCTACCCCTCCCTCTCAAAAAAGGAAAGCCTAGGAAAAATCCTCTAACTCTAGACAAAAATGCTCTGACCCTGATGAATTAAGGATGGCTAAGAAGGTTACAATTTAAATTCTAGATGAGGTGGAGTAAGGCTATTTAGAATATTCCAATAGTGGAAAAGGTGAAAGGAGGTTGGACATATTGACCAATTAGAATGTTAAGGGGAAGGAGCTAGCTTTCAAAGAAGAGGAGGAAGGGTCATCATATGAATAGTATATATGTATGTAGGAGGATGTACTATATTTGATCCAAAAATAACTAGAAGTAGTATTAGGGGAGGATCTTGGAGATGACATGATAAGTGTGTAAGAGGAGGAAGGGGAGGGGAAACATGAACATGAAGAGGACAAGGATTATTATGGGAATGAAATAAACACTTTCTTGGAGGAGGTTGAGGAAGGAACAAATAAGGACTAGGAGGAAGAGAATGTTAAGGCAATGTTTATCTCAAAGTATGATGAGGAGTTGGGAGAAAAACCCTCTAGTACTACAAGAACTAGATTGATACCTTGTAGGAGAAGGTCAATAGATTGGATAGTGCCTTTAGTTACATGATTTCTATTATTTATGGGATAATGTACAAAGAAATACTTGGAACAGTGTCTAGGAACTCAAAAGTGAGAAAAATGAAATGTAGAATAGAGGAAAAATAGGACATTGACATTCCAAATGAGGACACTAGTGGTGAAGTTGAAGAACCCTGGAGGAATGACCTATAGTTGGTCAAAAAATAATAGAATTTAATTAATAGCCAAAAGGAATAGTTTAGGTTTATTTTGATGTTTCTTTTTGGTTATGGGGACTATATATATATCTCTTTAAGGCCTGCATGCCATTTTCGTTTCAGGTTTTTGACTATTTTCTTTTAACTTGGTGTTATTCACTAGTTGGCCTATTCTCCTTGTTTTGGTTTGAATTGGTGCCCTACTTATCTCTTATTGTTTTGTTTGGAATCAAGGCCCTTGCCTTTATTTTTTAATAAAGAACAATATGTATTACATTTAATATATTTTCATGAAATATATTATGCAACCAAAGATTTGGATTATAATATCCATCTATATTATTGTTCATACTCAAATTTTGGGGATTTTCAATCTTCCTTTGGCTCTCATAACATAAATATGTTAATTTTGGTGTTGGCCAAATTGGCATAAAAATTTGAAGATGAGTAGAAAAAGAAATATGAGCATAGGTTTGGAGATGTGCTTCTATTGAAGGAAAATATGTCCATCTATTCCACACTTAATCAATTTATAGAAAAAATCATGAATACAAAAAAGAATCCCACCATTATTAAATATCAAATTGTTTATTACCATTAAAACTAAACTATTTATTGTTGAAACTACATTTTGGGTTTTTTTAATATATAGAAACTCATTGTAGGTTCCTTAAAAAATATAAATGGAAGAACACATTAATGTAAGGAATATAAAATTTTGAGTGAATGAATTATAATATTAATATATTAAATTATCAATTATAAAATCATTTTTAGTTGATAGGCTACATATAGTGTGAGATTTGAGCCTAAAACAAGTCTCACACCTATAAACCATTGTTGAGTGATCGAAAAATAAGTTACAATTTAGATAGATATTGATTTGACAACTGAATGGGAATATTTTGTTTCCACTTGTAGTGTTTTTTGTCAATTTTATGGAAACTTTCTTTTTCATTTCTATTGCTTTATGTTTTAAATTTGTATGCAAATATTTCATTATTAAATAATACTTAATTTCTTTAAGGAAAAAATAAAGAATGGTCTAAGTTTATTCAATTTCATTATTTAGCACTTATTATTAATTTTTTAATCCAACCACATGCAACTAGAATTTGCAGTGAATCCATGCACAAACACATACTCAATAACATAATAACATACATATAGTTTTCTATCAATGGGTATGTGCAGGATCATGATGGGCCAAAAAGTGGCAATATTATGGGTATGTGGCTGACGACCTTTTTTTAACCCAAAATTGATGAAATGAAAAGGGTTTTTAAAGGAGATTCTTAGATTTTAAACAATATAAACTATGCTTTACTTTGAATTTAATAAGTAATTATTATTCATTTTCTATTCAAATTATGACTAAAGTCCTGATTGATAAATTGATTGAAAAACATCTATAACTTTCAGACGGTATCATATTTTTTGAATCCATAACATGTGTCACATTCTATGCTTCACATACTATATGATTAAAAAAAGAAAATTTGAATTTCATAAAGTTTTGACCAAGTTAAGGTGGTCAAACATATGAGTTTTTTATATTTTTTAAAAGTTGTAATAAAAAATTCATAATTAATTATTTACTTGAAAAAAAATTACAAAAAAATATGCATCAGATTGGGACATGAGTCCTCTACTTATATCTAAAATCTTATAAAAAAATATTATCATTTTATTGTGGTTAGGGTGGTCACACAAACACCTACTTCTTATTTTTTCCCTGAAATTTAAGTGCTATTGCATTGAAATTTCAAATTTTCACCAAATAGATATATTTTTTTAAACAAACCTTGTAGTTTAGAAACTACATTAAATTTTCTACAAATTCTATTCTTACATATTTTTGAAATAATATAGATAACTTATTCAAATTTTTACATCAAGTTCCCTAACTCTGATTTTTCTGATCTTTTTGCCACTTAAGGGTCTATTTTTTCCATGATGATCCTGCACATACCCCAACACAAGCCTTGAACCTCCTTTAGGTATAAGTGCTAGTTATAATGTTTTAATAATAATATATATTTGTTAATATAACTAGTACGGTTTTGATTAGATTAAAACTAGAATGGAAAGTACCCATTACAAAACAACCATAGAGGCAAACAAGGAACTCACAAGAAGTGAGAAATCCAAAAATGTAGAATAGAAACTAAAGCTTAAACAGTTCAACTAGCATTAAAACAACCAAAAAAACCTATAGAGTTGCGACCAACATAGAACCATAGGGCACCTACAAGTTTCCCAGCAATTTGAGACTAGTGATCCCATTCCATTCCAGAGACAAGGAAGTGGAGCTTCTTTTCAAAAGTCACACACCCATATTGAATGGCCTAGTTATTCATCGTGACATTACGAGCTGAGGTGTCTACCTTTTTACCCTTCTTTTGCATATGACCGTTCACCACACTATCTACAACCCGCTTCCCTTGTCACTTAATTCATCCTAAAAAAACTTGAAGAGTGAGGGAAGTGTTCTTCATAGTTTCATTATTATAATCATTGATGACTTTGAGGAATTGAAGAGTCTTCTCCTAGTTCTAATGGATGGCATCAATCTTTGTCAGAAATTCTTCTTTTCTTCCTCTATACCAACGATAGCCTATAAATCTCCTACCTATTTTTCCCACCACTCCCACTTCTCGAAAGACTTCGTCAAAGAAATAATCATGTCCAATGCTCCTTGTTCTCCACCTCCCCTAGCCACAAGACCTGCTACTCCAGAACCTTGCCCTCTAGAATTTGAATTCTTTCTTTAGTTGTGACCAGTTGGCCCAAGAGCTACTTCATGATATCCTTCTGAATGTTAATTGTCTCTAAGATTTCATTGATTTTTTTTCCTAGGGGGTCAGTAGGTGTACAAACTGACCTAGGTTCAGTTTTGGTTTCCTCTAGATTGATGGAAAGTTTGGGAGAATTTTGTGGGTTAGGGTTAGAAACTAGAGGGGTGTTGGTGTTAGGGTTAGAAGATATATTTTAATTAGTTAAATGCATATTTGATCAATAAAATAGAGAAATAAAACACACAAAAATTTTGGAAAGAAAAAGAACACAAATATTTAACGTGATTCACCCAAATCCGAGCTACATCCACCAACAAGAGGGTCCAAAATATTTTAATCTCCTAGAAAATAACCTTTACAATAACATGAAAAGACATGAAAATACATGCAACAACATGCAGTAACATTTTTCCCATGGTTTCACTTGCTAGTTTTACACAGCCATGGCTACGGGTACTGGCAACTTCTCCTACATTTTCCAACCACTACTCTATGACTTTCTGCCAACATTTTTCATGACCTGGTGCCCTCAAAACTCATTACCAAGTGTTCTAATATTCTCCCAGACATGTCCCATTAATTACCAATGAAGTGTGGATATTGGTTGTGCCTCATGCACCCAATATAACATTTTCTTTGGGTGGCTATATTTAATATTTCTAGCTATCCATAGACATTATATTAAAAATATTTTAACTAATCACTTCCAGCATTTAACATTTTTTTGTAACCATCCTTTTCGATAAAAGTGTAGCATAAATATTTAATAAGTGCATTAAATTATTTAATGAAGAATTAATATGAATATTTTATCCAATTCTAATTGGTCTCCATAGCACAACAATCTACCACTTGGAGACTGATCAGACTCCACTCCATACCATCTCCCACTTGGATACTGATAATAACATTGTTTCCCCTACAACTCCCACTAGAAATCAACACCTTGGACCTCATTGTGTTGTTTTTTCTCGAATTCAACTTTGAAGGCCAATCGAAGCTGAAGAGGAGCTCAACTTCTCCCTTGTCACTACCTTCATAAAAATATCTTCTAGATTTTTATCTGTATGTATATTTTCCAGCTTTACCTATCCATCCTCCAATACTGATCGAATGAAATGATATCTGAGTTGTATGTGTTTGGTTTTATAGTGCAAGGAAAAATTATTTGCAAGATGTATAACACTCTTACTATCCATAAGAAAGTAACTTTCAACCTATTGTTTTCCTAACTCTTCCATGAAAACTTGCAACCATATCATCCCTTTTGTTTCCTCTGTTGTAGCTACATACATTGCCTCCGTGGTGGATAAAGCAACCACCTTTTGTAACTGAGAAATCCAACTCATTGTTTTCCCACAAACTATAAATACTTAACCTATGGTACTCCACCTGGTATTTATATCCCCTACCAAGTATGAGTCAACATATCCTTTTAAATTAGTATTAGAGTCCCCAAAACATATAATTTTATTGGATGTACCTCTCAAATACTTGATAATCCATTTTACTACATTCCAATGCTCAAATTTGGGATGACTCATATTCCTACTAACAACTCCTATGACATGTGCAATATCCGGTCTTGTGGATACCATGGCGTACATTGAACTTCATATAGCTAAAGCATATGGTAACTTGGACATTTTTTCTTCATCCTCTTGTATCTTAGGACACATATCTTTAGTCAATTTGACATGAATAGGCAAAGGTGTGCTAAAAACTTTGACATTCTCCATATGAAATCGCTACAACACCTTTTCAACATAATCAACTTGAGATAAAAAACAATTTTCTATTTTTCCTATCTCTTGTAATCTTCATACCAAGGATTTATTTTGTTTCCCCCAAATATTTCATAGAAAATGAATTTGATAACTACTATTTTAACTCCTTTATGTGATCCATGTTAGACCCCGCTACAAGAATATCATCAACATATAAACATAAAATAATGTATCTATCATCACCTAACTTCTTAAAGTAAACACCATATGGTTTGAATTACACTAGTTGTAGCCATCCTCAACCATAAAACTATCAAATTTAATATACCATTGTCGAGGTTCTTGCTTCAAGCCATATGAACTTTTTGTCAATATGTACACTAGTTTCTCCTTACATTTGACCTCAAATCCTTGTGGATGTTTGATATATATTTCCTCTTCCAAATCACCATGGAGAAAGGTTGTTTTAACTTCAAGTTGTTCTAAATGAAAATAGTCAGTAGCCACAATACTTAAAATAGTATGAATACATGTCATTTTAACAACTAGAGAAAAGATGACAACTTTAACTTGATCACACTTAACATGGAGCGCTCGGGCGAGAAAGGAAGCGGGTGAAGCAGTTCAAATTCTGCACAGGCGGAAGAGGAAGATTCAGACAAAGAAGATGATGATGATGGGAGGAATCTTGCTACTAGGGTCTTCCTTGTTCGTGGTGGGTTGGCTTCAGGGTTTTCTAGTGGGTTGAGGAAGGCTTTGGTTGTCTGTCGGTGCCTTTCTCTCTCTTTGAGGATGGTTGGGCATCCATGGGAAGCTTGGACCGTCATTGAGGCTAGTTCTACTTCTGGGGTCGGTTCTCTTGTGGTGGTTCATGCGCCTTCTTCTAAGGGGTGGTCTCTTTCTCCTCTCTGGTGGGTGGACCTTTCTCCTCTGTTTGTGTCAGGGGTTTTTAGATGGGTCGGCTTCTTTTTTAATCTTGAACCCCCGCCTTCTTTTGATCTTCTTTTATTGCTTGGGAGTTGGGAAGCTTCCTATTTTTCTCTGGGACTGTGTGGTGGATGGCATTTCCCTGACTGGGTGAGCTTCAAAACTATATATTTTAGGGATTTTTTGCCATTGTTTTCTCTTATTCTAAGTCACAAAATTTTGGTAGTTTCTCAGATCCTATTTGGCCTTTGTTTTCATCTAGTTTCCTTTTTCTATGTGGCGGTGTCGTTGTTGGTGTTTTTTCTGTAGGGTTTGCTTATCTGAGGGCTGCTTTGTTTGTCTCTGCTTTTGCTATATCCCTTTGGCCGGAAAACTATGGTTTTGTTGTTTCTTGTCTCTCCTTGTTCCCTAAAGCATTTTTTGTTTTTCTGGGAGAGGTGTGTCTGCCTTGGAGTTCTTCGGGGGCTCTTTGGGGTTTTTTCTTTTTTAGAATGGGGTCTATGTTTCTCTTTTTACAATTTCTGACCTCTGCCCAGGTATTGTTGCAGTGGGGGTCTTTTTGTCCCTCGCCCTCTTGGTTCCATGGCTTGGCTTTTCAGGTTTCTTTTGGTGCATCCTTGGGTTTTTCTGGTCTTTCCTACGGAGGTGGTCCTATCTTCTATTGAGGGGGAGATGGTGGAGGCCAGAAGTGACTTTTCTCCTATAGAGGTGGAGTGGGATGATGGTTGTTTTGCTTGGAAAGGTTGTTGGGGGACTATTGAAGCCCTGCTTTATGGTGGCCTGGGTTTTGATGAGGATCTACATGCTGTGTTCTTTTCTTTATCTTCTATGGAGGTGGAGATTTTGATTAGGAAGCAGATCTTTGTGTTATTCAATCCCAAGGTCTTTGAATGTTGCAACTATGAGAAGTTTGGAATTCTTTCCTTTAGAGGTGGAGAGAATTTATATCTTTTAAAGGATATTGTTGGTGCTCTATGCTCTTGTGTTTACCTGTCCTATAAAGAAGGAAGGATTGGGTTGTTGGACTCTGCTACTTTGATTGGTGGAGCTTTGATCATGATTTATATTATAAAATCCAACAGTGGGTTGCTGGACTCTGCTACTTCGGTTGGTGGAGCTACGTCAGCTACTGGTGCTTTGTGCTCCTGTGTTTACCTGTCCTATAAAGAAGGAAGGAGTGGGTTGCTGGACTCTACTACTTCGGCTGGTGGAGCTTTGATCATAATTTGTATTGTGAAAAGTTGCATATTTGGGTTTAAGGTCCCTGTCAAAACCTTGTGTTATGGGTTGTTGGTTTTGTCTATAACTATTGAGTGTAGTGGGTTGTTGGTCTCGTCAAAACCAATGATGCCAAGATTTATGTGATTTCTTGGTTCCTTTTTTGGGCAACCTGCTGGCTTGTGGCAGATTGGTGGAGTTTTTTTCATCCTTGGTGAGCTGCTGGATGTTTTTGTTTCTATCTTTGAGCAGCCTATTCTCCTTGGATTGGGCTTTGGGTCCACTTAAGACTTGATGGTTTTGGGTCCATTCAAAACCTGTTGTTCTTGGTTTCAGGTCCATTCAAAACCTATTTTTCATTTTTCAAAAACAATTGGAGAAAAGATTTCATCAAAATCAATACCCTTTTTCTGTGCAAATCCATTTACAAATAACCTGGATCTAATACCACTTGTTAGGGTTAGAAGGTAGATTTTAATTAGTTAACTATAGAATTGATCAATAAAATAGAGAAACAAAGCACACAAAAAATTTTGACAGTAAAAGAAGAACATACAGATTTAATGTGATTCACCCAAATTTGGGCTACATCCACCAACAAGATGGTCCAAAACATATTAATCTTCCAAAAACTAACCTTTACAATAAGATGAAAAGACATGCAAATACATGTATCAACATGCAACAACATTTTTTCCATTTTTTTCACTTGCTTGTTTTACACAAGCATGGCTATGGGTACCTGCAACTTCTCCTGCATTTTTCCAACCACTAATATGTGATTTTTTGCTAACATTTTTTATGACATGCTACCCTTATAACTCATCACCAAGTGTTATAATATGCTCCCACACATGTCTCATTAATTACCAATGAAGTGTGGACATTGGTTGTGCCCCATGCACCAAAAAAACATTTTCTTTGGGCAGATACATTTAATATTTCCAGCTGTCCATAGACTTTATATTAAAAATATTGTAACTAATCACTTCCAGCATTTAACATTTGTTTGTAACCATCATTTTAGATACAAGTGCAGTATAAATATTTAATAAGTGAAACAAATTATTTAATGAAAAATTAATATGAAGATTTTATTTAAGTTTGATTGGTCTCCATAACATAATAATTGAGAACATCTAAGGTATGGTCATGAATTGAAGATTACATAGGAGAGTTAGCCAGGGTGGGATTCCATGACTTATCATCATTGTAGTTGTCAAACTCCCTCGACCCAGAAGTAGAAATAGGTGTGGGTTCCAACAGAGGGGAACATTTGATGGGGACAAGGGGGTTTATCATTCATAAGGGCTTTACCCTGGGCCTAGGTGCTACAACAAACAATAGGAGGGGTTGTATCAATAGTAATAGAGGGGTTGAGGTCCACAAGGGGATTAGTGGGGTCATGGGTGGTCAAAGTGTTGTTGCACAAAGAGGTAGGGGAGGGAAGTAGTGTAGAATGAAACTTGCATAAATAATAAATAAGCCATGGTGTATGGTTAATTTCTTGCATTTATTCTGGAAACTTCTAATAGATCATTGCTCAAGTGAAGAGAAGATCCAAAAAGTGAAATTCATCTTAAAATTATACCTAATATGATTAAGCATGGGAAAAAGATGGACATGGAAGTGATGGAAACACCCAAGTCAAGAGTGACATACCTCATTAGGATTTTAGCAATTTTGCTCCAGATGCTAGGCAGTTCCGCATGGTTAAAGCCATTTTACAACCTATACATCCTCTCTCCCTCTTTCAGGAACCGTTTCATGTCTTCCTAGTAATGAATTTTAAATTTATGAGGAATGAAAATCCCTTCTAGGGATAGCCTTGTAAACTCTGCAATAAGCTCAGGAGTCACTATGAAAGAGACCCCTCCAACAATAACAGTTTCGTCCACCCAAGAATTGGAAAACTCCAAAGAAATCTTAGGGTTATTCCTTTGCATCCCCTCCACATATGAAGCAAGCTTGCATCATTCCAAAATGGCCCAAACCTCCTTGTCTTGCTTCTAGCAATCATAGTTGGTAGGTTTATCCTGAACCAAATCCCCTCACATTGCTAAAAACACAAGTTTCAGAGTGAGGAAACACTAGAAGTAGAAATGGCTATATGAAAACTAGAGTTGCAAATAAATGTAAATATGAATAGAGTGATTAGTGGGCTTAAGTTGCCATAATTGAAGAGCGTGGCAACTATCAATACCTGCTGGCATTGTATCCATCTTGATCTCATTTGGATAGTACTTTAGCATCATGTTGAATTAATTTAAACACCTAACTTGGGATATGGAGGATATTATCCCATTTTACTAAATTTTGAGTAAAATCTACAATATTTGCTAAGGCATCAACATTATTGCCACTTCTATACATGTGATTAACATTGCAATTCCGAATGGAAATCATGAGATTGCAAGCCGAGGCCACGATGTCTTGAAGAGTTCAACATAGAGAGGCTTTCCTAGTCAACATAAGAATCATGTTTCTAGAGTCTCTTCAAAAACCAAATTAGAGTACCTGGGTTATGTGGAAAATTGAATGTCGTGGAAGGCCGCTGCCACCTCAAAAAAACTAGAAGATTATACCCCTAAGTTGACCGCATAGGCCAAAATAAATTTCCCCTTGTGGTCACGGATGACCTCACCCCCACCCACTTGACCTAGGTTAGGTTTGGCCGAGCCATGAAAATTGAGCTTCATCCAGCCAAGCTCAAGGGGGCCATATAACTAGTACTTTTAATATTGTAATAGTATTTATATAATTTTAATATTTTTCTAATGTAAAATTTTGAAAGTTTAAATTTTTTTAATATTTATGTTTTGGTAGATTTTTTTTAAGTCATGTAATTCTATTAATAAATTACAAATTATCTAGTTTTTTAAAGTTCTATTTTAAATATTTTTATAGAAAAATAAATTAAAGAATAAGTAAGAAATAATAGATCTTATTATTCTGAGAGGTAGAACTACAATGATCGCAAGAGATTTAGTGTAATGTTGTAAGTTTTCTAATTAAAAAAAAAACATGTCATCAACATATAAAAACCAAATGTAGAAGGATAGATAGATATATTTAAATATTTTTTACCTAAATCATTAATAAATTATTTACTCTATATCACTAGATAACCATATCAATACTACCAATATTTTATAAAAAAAAAAACTAATTTAACTGTTTTAGATTTATTTTATTTCTTAAAATACACAACTTTTTCAATTACTTTAAACAACTATTTTCCCCGTAATTTTGAAAATATTAAATAATTTTTTTTTACTTTATATGTTTAACTATCTTTGAAATATAAGATTTATTAATTTAAGCCACTAAATTGATTAAAAACATTTTTTCTTTGTAATTAACTAATTATAAATTATAAATAAAACTAATTTAACTCTAGTATCATTTTCCTTATGATAACCATCATTTTTTTTTACTTACTTTCACCTCACTCTATATTCAAATTTTAATTATTTTTAAATTTTGATGACTAAACGTAAATAATATAAAATCTTAATTTTATTTTAAAATTTTCTTGGAAGCCAGTATTGGCATGGTGTGATGGTTTATAGGTGGCATTGTTGTTCTTACCACCAAGGTTCAAACCCTGTTGGGGTGGTATTGTTGTATCCGGTTCATAGCTCTGGTCAAAAGCGTTTACCCCTTGAAAAAAAAAAATCTTGGAAAAAAAAGATAATTTGTTAAAAAAAAATTATATATTTCATATGTATTTCACATATTTAGATTTATTATTAAATATAATGTTTATTATTAGATATAATTGTATGCTTATTATTATATTAAATACTTTCACATGTAAATGGTTATCAAATTTAAGAAAAAAGGTAAGATTTTTTGTTAACACACTCTTCCATTACACTCCAACCCTTGTTTCCATTCCCTTGTTGCCATTTTAGAATGCCTCTAGACATTAATAATAAAATATAAAAGACAACTTTAACATACATTTCAAAAGAAAAAATTAACCTAAAAAAATAAAATATAAATATTAACTCTAAATATTGTTTACACAAATATTGAAAATGATATTCATAAAGAAAGAAATTGAAAATATTTTTTATAATTGTATCATTATTGAAAAATAAAATAACTCTTCAAAATTACCTTTTGAGGCAAGAGATTTGATTTGATTCTTGAAAAAAATCATAATTGCATTTTCAACTTTAATTAAAAAGGAAGACAAAGAAATAATTTTATATCCTTAAAATTTATTGATGGAACCCACCTCCTTATAGGTGCCCAAAAACCCACTCAAACAAGAGCTAACAAGTGGAAAAGGGGAGGTTGTGTTGTAGTAAGCAACTTCACACAACCTCTACAGAGGGAAATATATAGGTTGTAGGTCAAATAAGAGGTCTAAGAGGCATAAAATCAACTATAGGATATTTAAATAACTATGTTATAAAAGAAATTGTTGTTGCAGGTATCAAAAGTGATGGTTGTACATGAATATTCATAATTTTGAAATCATAAAATACTTTAAACTTGCAAATGGAAGTCAACAGTTTTAGAAAAAAAAATTATAAATAATTTTTTGCAGTCACACACACAATGTTAGAGAACAACACATTGGTAATACGCAATGTCCAATTTTATTAACTCAAAAAATAAAAATAGTTACAATTTTTTTACATATTTACAAATGTTGCAATAAACTAGGAGTCTATTTTCCTCCTCTTTGTCTTCTTGATTTTTGCTAATATGCACACCTCTATCTACTTCTAAACATTCCCTATGCTACTCTTTGCTACTCTTTGCTTCTCCTTCTTCCACTTTCCTTCTCTCTTTTCTTCTTTTTTTTTTTGTTCCTCTTTTCCAATACCAAAAATCTTTTCAAAAATTCTAGAACCTTCTCCAAAATCTTGCCTAATTTGTTGTAACACTCAAAACCTTCCATAAATTTCATAACTAATCCTTCCTTGGTTTAAAATTTCCACTCATATTTTCCCTATGCATCATTCTTTCTATTTCTTATTAAATGAGCTTACAACTAGGTATTTTTTTCCCTTTAAAAAAAACAAAAATTAAATTTTAAAATTTTGAATGATTCAGTATGGTGGCAGGTAAAGGAATGATGAAAAAATATGGTTTGAAATTTTTGATGCCCCTACATGAAACTACCAATCTAGAAAATTTTATGATCCTCTGCTCAGTGTGTAAAACTCTATATTGTGATAGGTTAATGGTCATTTTGTTGTGGGTCAACAACTCTGTCACCATGTGTTAACTGGAATGGTTCCAAATCTACTAGGCTTATCCACATTGCATCATCCACTGTTCTACCCTTCCATTTTACTAAATACTCACTTTGCTTCTTTCCAGGCTTTATCTTCCTAATTACTTTAGAATCCGAAATATATTCAATTTCCTCTAGTTCATGCTTGGGTAGTTACTCTATCCACTTTTTAGTCAAATATATTCTCCTTTCCTTGTTTCTATGATATCTCCCCCACATAATAAGTATGAAAATCTAAAAATTTAAAAATGGGTGAGATTTCCAAACCTTTAGTTAGCTCCAATTCGTAAGCATATGGTGAAAACTTCTTGACAATCTTACATGGTCCAATATTCTTCTACTTGAGCTTTTTGTAGGCATGGATGAGAAATATTTCCTTTGGTAGATGTGAAAATACAACATATCCCACTTCAAAATTCTTTTCTCTCCTCTTCAAATCAACCTTCTCTTTATAATGCTAGCTAACTAGAAAACTAAGTTTTTCTCTTACTTGTTGATGCAAATCTTGCATATGAACATTAGGATAATATTCTCCTTCAACACTTCTCTTATATCCCTCAATATTTCCAAGATCCCTTAATTCTTAAATACCCTTAGGGTTGTATCCATAAACAATTTAGAATGGATTCTTACCTATACTCTTATTTAAAACTAAGTCATTGTATACAAATTTAGCTTGAGGAAATTCCAAATCCCATTGCTTTGGCTTATCACTAACTAATCATATTAGAAAATTTCCCACACACTGATTAACAAATTCAATTTTTACATATGTTTGGGGATGATTTGAAGAACTAAACTTTAAATTAGTCCCTAATTTCTTCCAAAGTTTCCTAAAAAAATGTCTTATAAACTTAGTATCATCGTCTAAAACTATACTTCTTGTTAAACCATGTAATCTAACAACCTCCATAAAGAATAAATTTACTACATGTGTTGCATCATATCTCTTTTTGCATGATATAAAGTGAGATATTATGAAAAATCAATCAGCAACCACAAAAATAGAATATTTAGCTCATTGTGTTCTTGGTAGTCTAAGCACAAAATTTGTGCTCACATCTTCCCACAGTTTCTATGATATGGGTAATGGTTGATATAGACCTATATTTTGACTCCCTCTTTTGGCATATTGACAAAAATGACATCCTTGAACAAATTTTCTGATTTTTTCGCTCTTCCTTGGCCAAAATATATTTCACTAAGTTATGTCATAGTTTTATCAACTCCAAAATGTCTAGCTAAACCACCACAATGTTTTTCTCTTATTAAATTTTGTCTCATTTATCCCTGATGTATGCAAAGTTTTTATCCTTTGAGTAATAGTCCATCTTGCATAAAATAATCCATTCATTATGTCCTATCCACACTAGCAGGGTCAATGAATGCTTTTCATGCATCCTTAAAGTTCAAACCAACTTTATACAACTCTTTCATGGTATCAAATCCAACTACTGCAACTCTCATTTCAATCAATACTATTTCTCTTCTACTTAGTGCATCTTCTACTTTGTTTGAACTTCCACTTCTATTCTTGAGGAAAAAAGTATATCTTTGTAGGAATTCAACCCACTTCATGTGATGCTAGTTTTTTATTAGCGATAAGCAAATATTTTGGGGACCAGAAATGCCTTACAAAAAGGTTTTGAGGGGACCTAAAACCCCTTAGAAACAAACAAAAGTTGGAGTAAGATGGGAACATAGATAATCAACAACCCAACATCAATAGTCTACCAGAAGATATACAAGACAAACCAAATTGCAAGAAATCAACTTTGAAGGGACTAAAAACCCTTTACAACTAGGAACACAAGGGTCTTAACCCCATAACATCTTTAAAGAAAACTTCCTAAATCTATAAGACACCAAACACAACCTACATCCACTCTATAGCGAAACAACTGCTCAACACAAAGCTAAAAAAAAAAGGGTTTCCAAAGCACCCTTCAAAACCTATCATTTTTCCCTACCTCCTTACCATAGTAAGAGAGAAACAATTTAGGGACCTAAAACCCAAGAGGGGACTATGAATAGGATTCGGTTGGGACCTTAAACCCAAAAACACCAAAGATTGAAAAATATCAGCCATCTTATAGCTCCTACCAATTTGGAAAACCAACCCACACTCCACCTCCATAGGACGAGGCCCCCCTTTATTAGAGAGGAAGATACAAGAGCTCGAACCACCAAAGAAACCAATCTCTAACTCATACTAGCCCCACCTCAAAAAGAGCCAACTCCACCTCCAAAGGAATGAGCAAAGGAGAAGAGTACTTTTTGCTAGACCTGTAGCAAACAAATCCACCTCAAAAGGAGTGGGCTCTACCTCAACAAGAGAAAACTTCACCTCTAGAGAAGACACCATCTACATAGACTAGACAAAAAAAACCACTCTAGTAGGACAAGCACTCGCAACAACCTTTGGAAAACCCAACAACAAGAGCATAAGTTGGACTAAACAAATAATCTTGAACAATAGAGCCACCAAATCCAAAAGACTTTAAATTTTTTTGGGTGTACATAAAAAGCATGAAGAGACACCTAGCCAATGACCACGAACCAACACCAAGGGTACACCAAAATAATACCCCATAGAGAACAAACCAAACCAAGCCAATAGAGACTGAGAAAACCCCAACCGAAGCATCAACAAAACCACCAACACCCTTAAGGGGCCCAACACCACACAACAAGGAACACCCAAAATGAGAAAAAGAGCCATCCACCCAAAGAGGAATACAAGAGGTAATGGAGAAAGAGGAAACCCATAAAGAACAACCCAAAAAAAAGAGACGACCCAAAAATAGTGTCAAAAGCTCCCCAAAACAGAAGGGAGCACAAAACCATAAATTCCAAACTCATGCAGGGGAGCCTAGATACAAACCAAATGACCCAAATGATGAAGAGTCTCCAAACTGCCACCACACGAACAAAGACAACCCGCACCACAAAAAAAAGGCACCCCAAGGACTAGAACATAGGAGGGATGAGTAGGGAGAGAGCAACAACCATCCACGAACACATAAGCTACAGGAGATCCCCAAAACACCCACCCTCTAGAGAAAGAGGATCCACCAACAAAGAAGGAGAATCCTAGAGAACAAACCCCTTCCGCTCAGCCTTAGAAAGCTACTCAGCCACAAAGAAGAAGAAGATCGATGACACTGAATGGGAGAACACTGGATCCATAGCCACAAGAAATAGGACAACCACCGAAACCACGAATCTACATCAAATTCATCCTCAATATTGCCATCATCGAGAAAGGAATTCAAACATCCTCCTCCCTTGCTCTTCCCACTCGCTCTTCCTTTCACTCGTGCTCTCACCATGTAACCACTTCATGTGATGCTAGTTAAGTGTGGTTTGAATATTAATAAATTTCAAAGCATGATGATCCATGTAAAGAATAAACTCTTTTAGAATTAAATAATGACACCACTTCTTTAAATCTTGCACAATGGCATAATTTTTTTTATCGTAAACAATATATCCCCTCTTGGAATCATTTTGGTTTTCACTAAAATATGAAATAGGTTTTCTCTCTTGACTAAGAACCAATCCTATTTTTTTCTCTCTTGCATCAAAATTCACTTGAAACACCTTAGCAAAATTGGGAAACACTAACACTAGTTCCTCAATGACTTTCTTCAAAATTTCAAAATTGTTATCTATTGTTGTTGTCGAATTAAAATCGTTCTTGTCTCCCCTTATAGTTTTGGTTATGGGTGCACATATCCTACTAGAATTTCAAATAAATCTATAATATCTAAACTAGCTAAACCATGGAAACTTTGAACCTCATGTACACTCCTAGGAATTGACCATTCAATTATAGAACATATCCTTTTTCGATACATTTGAATCCCTTGTGGTGATATAACATATATCCCAAATAAGACAATTTCTTCTTCATAAAACCATAGTTTTACAAATTCACCAATAACCTTTCTTCCTTAAGCCTTTGTAAGACTTGTCTAATATGCAAAAAAAATCCTCTTTGCTAATCCTAAAAATCAATATGACATCAAGATAAATAATCATAAACTTTCCTAAAAATTGTTTCAACACTTTATTCATCAACTACATAAATATGTTGGATGTATTTTTCAATCCGAATGGCATTAAAAGCCACTCATATAGCCCCTCTTTGGCATTAAGAGCAATTTTCCACTCATCACCCTCTCTTATCCTAATTTGGTGATATCCACTCTTTAAATATTTTTTGTAAAAAACCTAGCCTTCCCTAAATATTCCATGAGATCATACATCCTTGGTAAAGGAAAATGATACCTGATTTTTATTTTATTGATGGCTCTTGAGTCTATGAACATCATCCATTCACCATCCTTCTTTGGTGCTAATACAACTAGTACCACATGAGCTAATAATTTCTCATAATTAGTCCTCTTTGTAAGGAAGCTAAGGTAGCAGAACAATTTCCTACACATAATGAGAGGAGAATAATGTAAAACTTTACAGATCTCTTCAACAATTACAAAAGCTTTACCAAAAATAAACATAAATACCATGCATACCGCAAAATAGTGATTTACATGAGGAAAACCATTTTGGGAGAAAAACCCCATGCTACAAAATCAACCTAATATATTATTTGAAAATCACAAAGATTATAATATACTGAAAAATCAAGCTTTTCACAAGAGTATCACCAACCAAAGATCCAGAGACAACATGACCTCTATCAAACTCTTAGAATACATCACAATACATAGTTGTAATACAACACTCTCATAAAATAGGGTTACCTTCTAAGGAAAGATAAGAAAACAAAATATCTACTATTTGATCTAAGACCTAATGATGAATGGTCCAGATTTATAATATATCATTTTTTAATGTATGACAACAATTTAATATATTTAAAAAAAATTGTTAAGACACTCACATTTTGCTCCATCATGTGCTCCCATTGTATATTACACATATCTATGTAACTAGTAAATATATATATTAAATACATCCTATCAACAATAAACCTTATATAATTACAAGTTTGAGACACATTTTCCAAACAAAACTTTGACTTATCTAATAGCTTGCAAGAGAAACAAGAGGGAGTATAAGCATTGTCTCTTAATTTCTAGGGGTCGAAAGGCCCATAGACTCTAAACACCATCTAAATTTCTTTGTGCTCATAGGCTTAGTTAAAGAATCAACAACATTCATCAAAGTATCTACCTTAACCAACTTCACCCTACCATCTTTGACCATATCTCTAACAAAATTTTAATGTATATCAATGTGCTTGGTCCTAGCATGAAATATCAGATTCTTAGTTAGACACAATGCACTTTGATTGTCACAATAAGTTGTCATTGCACACCTTGTTTTATTCCAATATCTAAACATAGTCACATAAGCCAAATGACTTCTTTGTAAGCATCAGTAGCTACCATATATTTAGCTTCAGTAGTGGACAAAGCAACAACAACCTGTGTCTTACTCATTCAACTAATTACACCACCAAATAAAGTAAAAACATAAGCAGTGGTGGATCATCTTCTATCAACATTATTTTCCCAGTTTGAATCCACATAACCATGAATATCAAGGGAAATATTGTCTCCAATAAAATTACTATGATAACACAAGGAATAATTTGTGGTACTAGCATAAATATCTAAATACTCTTTTAATTGCATCCCAATGAACTCTACCAAGATTAGACATATATATGGAAAGAAATCCCACTACTTGGGCAATGTATGGTCTAGTACAAACCATAACATACATCAAACTTCCAACTACACTTTGGTAAGGAGCTCTACTCATGTCTTACATCTCTAATAGAGATTTTGGACTATCAGAAATAGATAAATTTTTTCCAACTAAAAAGAAACAATCATGGTCTACAATTGTAATACTCCCATGTAGTTGTTACTTTTCTGGTACTCTTTTATGTTGTGTTGTGGACTTGAGACTTGGATGGTGATTGTTTCACCAGTTGGACTTGTGTAGTTTTTTAGTTTAGTTGTTTGGATGTTCATGATACTGTTTATGATGATTGATGATATAATGATGTGTGGTGTTCGTTTTTATCTAGTTATGTTATTATTCTCATGTGGCACTATGTTGTGATGTTATAGTATAATGTTTAGTTTTGGACATTTATGATGATGTGTTTTCTGGTTGAGTCTTGGTGAAAGGACGATGTAGCATCACTTGTTCGTGAGTGCCCTGCTAAGTTGTGACTACCTAAATCATGGTGTGCTTGTAACTAGAGATTTATATGTTATTTGACATTGGTTTGATGTAGGATGCAGGTACTGGACACCGACTCCACCTACATTGTCAGGTCTGAGTGTGTCTTACAATCCCAACGGGTATAAAGTTGAAAACGGAGTTGACAAGAAAGTCCCCATTTGAGTCTGTCACCTCGTCGTTGTGTCTAACAGTGTCATTCATCTACGACCCTGTCACCGTTATGGTATCGTCCTGTTTGGTGTCATTTATTTTAATCGTTTATTTAACATTATTTTAATTTAATGTTATTGTTGTTGTTCTTGGAGTGTTAAGTTTATTGTCATTCAAGTATTTGGTTAAGTTAACAATGATCGTAAATTGATGTTTCAAATTTAAATTATTAAATTTGGAGTATTAATTTAGTAAATGAATATTGTTAATTATTTAGTTATTAAATTAATTTGTGGATTTAATGATTAGATAATATAGATATGCATACTTTTGTTAATGAAAAATATTTTAATGGCATGTAATGAGTTATTGTGCCATTTATTAATAAAGCTAATTTTTAGATTTAAATAAAAGGAAGATTATTATTATTTTATTATTAATAAAGTTATTTTTATTTTTTTTGGATTGAATAATGTTATTTAATAAATTATTAATTTGAAATTTAAAATGGAAATTTGGAAATAAAGGTGAAATTAAAATGCAGAAATAATTTAAAAAGTTAGTAAAAAGAGGTTTAAATGGGAAAGATTTTGCATCAGTAGGCATGCATTGTTTTGAACTCGAAAAATGATGGCAACTTGCCCTTTTTATGGATTTTCACATTTTGTCATTTGATTTTTATCTTCGAAAAGATAAACAATTTCCTTAATTTAAAATGGGAGGAAATGAAAAAAGGCAATTTTAATTTGACTGTTAATTTTTGGGGGGTTTTCAACAAGAATGTTAGCAGAAAATTATTTTGGGGCTTTCTTAATGATTTATTTAAAAGAGAGGTTTCTTCTATACAAATCATTGTCTTTTTCTATCATTTTTTTGATAAAAACAATATAGTTTGAAGATTCAGAAGGAGATTGGTTTCTGCGAGCGGAATAAGGGCTTTGGGTTTGTAACAAAAGAACAGTCTGCTCGTGTCATCTTCATCAATGGCCGTCCTATTTCAAGTTGGTCGCCATTCTTCTTTATTGTTTTGTGAAGAAAGAGTATCGATCTCAGCTTGTATTAAATTGCTAAGTCATCCCTATGCGTTTGAGCGCTCTGTAATGGTTTGGCTGGTAGTTTTTTTTTGTGTCTGCCCCTTATCCATTTTGTCTCTCTTGAGATTAATTTCTGAAATATGCCTGATGATTGAATCCTAGTCTACATCTATTATTTCATTCCATCAATTAACTTTTACTCTCTTCACAATGGATTTATGTATATGCTTAAGTGATTTATTGTTGTCCTTACTATTACTACTGTCATAGCCTTTTGCATTCCTGTAGTTGCATTATTTCTTCTGTAGTCACTGTGATTGGTGCATGTTCTCATTCACCATTGCTTTAGATTGTATAATGTCTCCTTTCAATGAACACATGTCATAGCCTCTTCAGATCCTAGAGAAGCCATATTGCTGGAAAATACTCTGCCTTTATTCATTTATGCTCCTAAGGCACTATAGGTTTAACTGGCTCTTAGCATTAAGGTTAGGGTGACCCAAGACAGCAAGCGCAGACATGAGTTCAACCATACGCACCTAATGATCTACTACATATATGTGTAGTGTAATAAGGGTTAGTGTTGTGTGTGCAACCCTTGCTTGTGTTACTTATTGTGTGATTGAAATCTGTTGCTTTGCGTGTTGGTTAGGGGTCGCTTACTTTTCTTCCAACCCTCTATTCCTTCCCTTTGGGCCGCGCCTCTACTGGAGACTCTCACATTTACGTTAATGAATTCTCCTCCATTGATTTTTGCTTGGTTGGTTGATAGCTTCCAGCGTAGTTATTGCTTAATTGTTAGCTTTAAATTGAGCTTAGTGTTGGTGGTGTTGCCCAGGCTTTATTCACGCCCTCCCTATTCCTTGAATTGAGTTTCTGTATGACTTACAGTTGGGTGTTATTAGTTCCTGCCGCCAAGCAGGAATATTTATGCATTCCCCTGTAATGCTTTTAATCAGTAGCATCGGTCAATCATATTTCGCCATTTAACATATTATTTATTTTTTTGTATAGTTTGAATTTGGAGAGCTATTTTATATATTGGAAAATTAGCATTTATCTATTTTTCTATTCGTCTAAGTAGCTTTATAAATCATTTTCGTTTTAAAAATTCGGGAAAATGCAAACGCATAAATTGATTAAATAAATTTAAGCAAAGACAGTTTATAAAATTGGCGTGTAGACGTACGTAATATATGAATACAAATTAAATGCATTAAATGGCATCTGGCTCGAGTTGAAGGCGCTGGAATGGCTTGGTGGCCACGCGTGGCCAGGGTACTTTGGTCATTTAATATAAAGTTAAGCCACTTGCTATGCATCTCTATTACTTTGCGTGTGTTGTTTTTGTGTTCTGTAAGCGTGTGTTCTGAGGACCATGGGATTTCCTGTAGGTTGTTGTGATATCGCTATACCCAGAGTGCTACTGTGCATGGCATCAGGAATGGATTATGTAAAGACTGGAATTTGTTGCTTTCTTTCTGGTCTTGAGCTGAGGAACCCCCAAATGACGAGAGCTATTTGAGGCAAGAATTACCATAAATTCTTTCTGCCCTTTCTTCTTCTTCAGGTGAGATGATTAAGCATAGGTTGACTATAATTACTTTCAGGATACCTGCCCTTTCTATGATTAAGCATAGGTTGACTGTAATTACTTTCAGGTTACCTGCCCTTTCTACAGATGTGCTCTGCTTCTGCTAATTGAAAGTGTTGGTCAAAGCAGGTGAACGTTTTTCAATATTATGGCAGAGGAGCAACCTTCTTTAACCACTTTCTGATAATTTCATCAGGGTTAGATTAGTTTACGTTTGTGCATTTTACTTGCTTAATAAACCTCATTAATTTGGGGCATTTACCCTGATGGTGATTAAAACGAAATATTGATCTTTTGCTTCTGTTTCTTGGTTGTTTTTCCATATTAATTCATTTTTTGTGAAGTCTTGATCAATCAAGCGCTTTAAGAGTAGACGATTAATGCTTAATCTACCTGCATTTTCATTAAACAAAATTTGTTTCTCAATTGTGAGGTGTTGTAAGCATAGATTCCATGCCTTGCTATGTTGTTGCTAGCAGAAATTAATTATTCTCGCTTTGAATTGAATTAGATTATGAGTTGACTTCTACTGAAGGGTTTATAAATTGTGCAGTGGACATAGATGAATTTTTGGGAAAATCTTTTACAGCAGAAAACAAAGGTTTTCCTGGAGCACATTCAATTTAACGGTCCAGCTGGATATACGAGACTTGAGTTGTGGGTTGTGCCTAGAAGCTCACGGAGATTTCAGGCATGAAATTTGATTGTTCTTAAATCTATTTTTTCTGTTGATTCAGAGATTGTTTGGTGAATATTTATGGCGGTTTTAGGGTTATATGCTGCGAAGTAGCTTATTTTGCTAGTCGTGTAGAAAATTGATGGTTGAGATTTTTTTTTCTTTTCTTGCTACTGTGTTCATGTTTTCTTAAGCAAAACTCATACTTTTAGAATTGCAAGACAAATTCTTGTCGAGTTTAGGGTTTTATGCCTGCTCAGCTGTGTGAGGGGAACGGTGGATCTATTGTTGAATTTTTATATGCTTTTGTTGACATTTTTCTAATCTTGAGCTTTGTTGAAGGAAACCAATGTTGATTTTGGTATCAAATGATGTGGCTTTATGGAGCTGGAGCATTCAGAAGCTTAACATTTTTTTAACTTTTGCGATGGAAGGATTTTCGCAAATTCATTTTTCCCCATCTAAGGGTTGCATTTTTTTATTGATACGCATGTGAGCTAACTCTTGTTACTCTTGGGTTCATTTTTAGCTTCATGGTTTTAGTTTCCTGAAAGCGTTCAGCGGACTCAATTGATTGAGTTGTGGTCATGAGTGAAACTCTTGTAGAATTACAGTCAAACCCAATAGAGATATCTAATTTTTGACCTCATTCAATAGATCTAGGATAGGATTTTTTCATCGATTTATATTAGAGTCGTGAATTTATGAAGAATGTTAAGGTGGATTTCTTGTTAATTTATTTTTAAAGTGGGAAAGTGTATAAATTATTGGTGCATTTTTGTATTGTACTGTGATAAGGCCAAGCTTAAATTTACATTGAAAGAATATACGCAATAATACTTCAATTTCTTTTCCTGCCTTTTGTTACCCGGATCAGCGAAGTTAACTATAGTATGATTCTCAAATTGTGTAATACAAAGTGTTAATTTATTTTTTACTTTTTCCAAAAGGATCTCGTCATTCCAATTTTTTGGTATGTGCTTGTGATTTCAGTTCTAATAAAATAATTATTCCAACGTAATGAAAGCGATTTCTCAACCAGGGCCTTGAAAAGATATAGGTTTTTTTTAGGTTTTCTTGATCACTTATATATTGAAAATATTGTTTTAGAAAATAGGAAAGCTGGGTTTTTGTTGAAGACATAAAATTTCCAGAGTCCATAATACTGTAATTAGTTTTTATATATTAAACTGTGTAATTATTTTTCTCATCAAGTATGGTTTTGATTAGGATTTGCTATTGTTTTTGAATTCCCTAAACTTAGTCAACTTGGGGAAGATCTAGTGGGACATTTTAAATGTTGCTACATACATAGTTAAAAGTCATTGGTTGTTATATTTGTGCAGATAGCTGAAGACAGAGAATTACGCACAAGGTATAATTACATTTTGAGGAAGGCTTGGGCCGGTGACACATTTCTGGCAAGACTGGAAGGCATTATTCAAGTTGTAACCTGTGTTAAAACACTTTTCAATTGAGCATCATGGTATGTTTGATTGTTTCATTCTATTGAAAGTATTACCTTCTTCAGGGAAACATTTAACGTAGGTAAATTTTTTATAAAAAATTGGGTTAACTAGGTAAGCAGGTGGAAATCGTTTGCCAACATCCAAATCCTTGGTCGTGTTAGTGGAATGTTTGGCACACAACATAACTTCTAGATTGTTGGTTCTGTCAGTATGACTAGATTTGGCTATAATGGATAACCGGGTTTTGGTGATGTTCGTGAATAGACTAGCTTCTTCTTATTTGCTCTTTTTTTTCTTCTGTTCTCTGATACTATACCGGTTCCGTCTAAATGCAAGAGTTAAGTTTGAAGACCTGATACCTGATTTCTTTTTGTAGAGCACAAGCCTTAAAAGCTTGCACAGCTGTATGTCAGAAATAGAATTATGGTCTCTTTTTGTCTATTGCATAATACAATTATTTTGTAATGGTTACTTATAAAATTATACACATGGGGTTTGGTAAAGATTTTCCATGCCTTATGCTTTAGAATAAACTTTGAGTTGTGATCTTTTCTGACAGGTTGAAAACAAGAACCTTCCACCCAAAGTAATGAAGGAACTTGCAAGGGAGATAAAGAGTCTTTGATGAAGCACCACCGGCAGGCATTAAAGTAATCATTAATGATGACAGTTTCTCAATCATATTCGCAGAAATAGAAGGACTAGGTATATAGCAAATGAATATTAGTTAAAGTAAATATGAATTTAAAATTTTAATGTTTTTGTATCCTTGATAAGTTACCCTTGCACTTGTGAGAGATCTAATTTCATCATAGTCTAATTTCTATATTTTGTAAAATATAATAAAACAATTGACCATGAATGTTTTATGAATTAGTGCTTTCTTTGTCCTGTAGCTGGCACCCCATATGAAAACGGTGTTTTCCACATTAAACTTGTCTTAACTACTGATTTTCCACACTCTCTACCAAAGGGTAATTTGTTGATTTGCATTACTTTAAAATGTTGATTCTATAACTTTAGAAGGATTACATGTTTTTCTAGATGTGGACATTCCCTCTGTTAATTATTCTTCATTTCATATTCAATAGCTTCTAGTGCATGGATGCTCTAAATGGGTAAGTGGTTTGGAGGGAGTGTGTGTGTTTTATCATTTGACAATTTGTTTTTACTGCAGGTTATTTTGTGACAAAAATATTTCATCCTAATATTGCAAGTAATGGAGAAATTTGTGTCAATGCTCTGAAGAAGGATTGGAATCCAAGCCTTGGATTGCGATATGTTCTTGTGGTATGCTCCCTTTCCTATTGTTATCCATGAAACTTTGTTTTATTAGCTGCGATTCGTGACAAGTATGATGATTGTACACGCTTGGAAAAATTGTTTGTAAATGGAATTTTGTATTTTGGTGAACTACAAATCAAATGAGATTTGGTACTGTTGAAACTGAAGTGTGAAGTCAAAAACTAATTATTCAAATTTAAAGTACAAATCGAATGAGATCAATCATGGGGATAAATTGGTTACACTGTTGCTGATAAGTTGTTCTAATAACATAGAATTTTCCCTGAAACTCTATTATTTGGGTAGCTTGAACTAGAGCTTCTTGTGTGAGATGACTGAGAAGTATCCTTTTGGGGTACTAGAGATTTAAGTTTATCTAATAATTGGTATGGGTTAATGGGTTTGTCAGGTATCGCCATACAAAAGATATAAAAACTCTTACCAAACAAACAAAATTAGCCATATAATTTATAATTATAAAACATGAGATTCAGCCACGGGCATCAATTAGTTTTTATCTTTCAATCTTTTTTTTTTTTTGTTTCACTTTCTTCATTTAAAAAGCTTTATAAAAGAAATGTAATCTAATTCCACCCTATGTTTGCCCCTGATATGATCTAGATTTAGCCCAGGTTTGTTTGATGGTATTGGCCTTGAGTTTGAACAAGTTATGGGGTGCCATGTGAAAAACTTGTGGCAGACCTGGGCAGGGTACACCGTGCCCTACCAAAAACTGTTTTAAAAAGCAATGTGATTGAACTCAGCTTCCTCATGTGTTTGTTTTGGGTGTGGAGTGGATTTGGCACAGCTTTGTTTGAGAGTATGACCTGGGTTTGAACAGAGCAGGAGGTTCCTGCACAAGTATGTTAGAAGCATCAATGAATGTTCACCCTTTCATTTTTTTAATTTTTTCATTCAAAAACTTTTTTAAAAAGCAACGTGATTGAACTCAGCTTCCTCCTGTGGTTGCCTGGGTGTGGAATGGATTTGGCACAGCTTTGTTTGAGGGTATGACCTGGGTTTGAACAGAGCATGAGGTTCCTAGACAAGTACATCAGAAACAGGTGGCAGACTCAGGTAGTGTACTAGATACCTTGCTTAAACCTTGCCTGGTTGGTTAGAATCATTCATTATCTCCATTGAATTGTTAAATTTCATTATCTTCATTTAGATTATGAATACAGCTCTAGCATCTAGTATGATCATTGTTTCATTCAATAGCTTCACAGTGTGCTAGGTTTCTGCTTCTGGTTAGCCTCCTCTGAATAAATTAGGGTAGGACACACAAAAGGCATATTTTGATTGACCCTTTATATCTTTCTGGTGTTATAACTGTCGACAAGTTCTATCTGGCATATTTTAAGAAGAGCTACAATTACAATGTATAACTTCAAGCAGCGATTTTGGTATGATTTTTCTTTCTTCAGCTAAACTTTTCTTTTCTTTTCTTTTCGGGTTTTGATTTATTTCAGAGCACAGTAATCACCATCTAATTTGTAAGTATCTTCCTTTAGTGTACTTCCTTTTTTTAATTTTTTTTATGGTATTAGCACTTAGGTTCATTTTTTAACAGTAGCAACACTGGGGTTCCTTTTTCAACAGTAACTGTATGTGGGTTTGATATCAGTAACTTTAGGGTTCAACAAGAAAATGTCAATTTCTTGTAGTTATCTTTTGTGAATGATGATATTGAACCGTGATTTGTATTGCATTGGATTGCAGATCTAATCCCTGTATTGCCCAATGATATTACACTAGGATCAATAATGGCTTACATGCCTTGGCATATGAAACCCTTGTTGATGACCTTGAATAAACATGGGAATATGCCCTCAAAAATTCCCGATATGCTGTCACCAGTCTTGCTAAGAGCTACTCGGTGATTTTTTGTCTTCAGTTTGAACCAAAATTGGGCTCTAATGCTGTCAGTAAGGATTCTACAACTACTTTTTTTGCCACTCTTCTGAATGATGGTGAAGGTGTGATCTCAAATGCTAATTTCTTTTCTTCTATTTTTTTTCTAATTGCTTCACAGCAAAAAATTATATGATTCTCATCAGACGAACTTTCTTCCATAGATACCATGACTATGAGCCATTCTTTATAGTATGTCTACAGTGCTCTACTAGTTTTGAGTGCGCTAGTGTCACAAGCATAGTCAATGCATACAAACATTGCACAACTGGCACTGAAGATGTTGATCAAGGTGATACAAAACTCAAAATTTCAACGTCCAAATTGCAAAAATGTAGGCGATCCAAGCACGATTTCTCCTACCATGTTGTCTAATCAGGTTGGTCATGATCTAGGGCTTTCCATATTAGAGATGATAACTAGTTAAATCTTCACTTTAGAAGTAAATGGTTTTTCCAATAGACATGCTTAAAGAAAATACTCTTATGGTGTGCAGGTGAAAAGGCAACCAGAGAAGTTTGTATAAATGGAGCTAAGATTCTGGATGCTTCTGTCACTTTGCAAGGCGAGATTCTTTTAGCCAAAAGTAAGGCAAAAACTCCTTTTTTCCTTAGTCCAACTTTTGTTATCTTGTCCAACTTATGAAAGCAAAAACCTCTGTATCACATAGACTTACATTTTTTATTTGATGTAAATTGAGTTGATCAAATTGTTAATTAATAACATCTAGAAAAGTAGTTATATGTATGAGGCATTTATCTGCATACAATACAGATTTGACTTTTTTGTAAGTGTAAAGGTTCATTTATAGTACCTGGAGTTCTATGAACTACATATTTCTATTTGATTATTGGCAGTATTAATTTCTTGTAACACACTAATAAAAATGCAAATGTTTAATTGATTTTTCAGATGGCAAGAGTGCATCATGTCCTCCAAAGGCAACCTTTTTGTGTAGGCTTCTAGAAGCATGTGACTCAGAAAGAAAAGAAAAAAGAACGAACCTCTAATTGGCAACTTATCCAACAAAACACATTTGAAAATTTTGGATAAAATATTCAGAAAGTTGCTAGATCTTGCCAAATTTTTTGAGTACGATTGGAAAATCTTTTGTTTATTCTCATTTATTATCCTATAATGCATATATTTGTTATTTTCTAAAATGAAATGACTTTGTGAACTACTCTATACTTTTAAATCTTTGTTTTTCCTTCCATTAAATTTTAATCTCTTAATGTAGTAGAGACTTGAAGGAAATCATGAGAATTAAATTACCTTAGCAACCAAACCCTGGTTTTTCTACCAATGTACAACAGGGTCTTAGAATTAGGCTATGCCATGTGGGCATTTTAAGTCAGTCAAATTAAATTCATTACCTGTGTTTGGTGCATATCATCTTGTATCATCTAAGTTCATACCATCTTCTATCCTTTAGATGAAAATTGGGAACTTCAAAAGTTGCATGACCTGTGCAACGTGGGTTTGAATTGTTCAAAAAAATTTGTTTTTTTTTAGAAAGCTTGCAAATCACTGCAATTTTCCCTTTGCATGTGAATACCATATTGATCACCTTCAATTGCCCTTTTGGGAAGCACTACTTGCATATGTTATTGCCTTGTACTTGATGCTTCCTTTTGTCACTATTGTTTGCAACTACTAATCACGTAAAGCTTAGATGAATCTCCATGCACAACTTTTTCACCTCGTTTTTAAACTGTGTTTATACTAACAAAACTATTTTAGGCTTGTCTAAAGCTAGTGAACTAGCCATTTTTATAGAATAAATACTAGGTTGTAAAAATAAACCAAACTTAAATTAGCAAATCCAGATTTTGATTTGAGCTGATAGATGCTACATGGTACCCATAAATGCAATTTTGCATGCATCCATCAACACATGTTAACTGTTCACATGTCTCTATGGACCACGTTTCCCATGGACCCTAAACATTCCATGCATTAATGCACCATTGCAAATTACTTCAAACTTTCCTAGCTATATTTAATACATTTATATTCCTATCTCCTATCTATTTACTTTTTCTAACTCATAGCTAGATGCTTTTTACCTCTCGGCAGGAACTCGACTCTTGCATCACTTGTTTCGATTTTATTTTTACTTAGTTTTAACCTTATCAATGCCAAAACATGGGGAAAAAAAATCTAGTTTAAATGTTTATTTGAAAGGGAATTAATTAGCACGCTCTCCATTGAGTTGTGCATAGCAGCCCAAAGGCTATTGTGCTCAACCCATGGAGACCGTGCTTTGTTTGTGGGTTGTTAATTTATAATATGTGTGTGCGTGTGTGTTTATATAATCCGTAATTTATTAAAAATAAACTTCATGGTTGTTTTAGAAACAATATAAACAATTTACATTAAATTCAAAGTAGTAGTTATTTTCATACAGATTTATATTGAGAAATTTATGTTATGTGAAGGTATTTTCATGTGGAAAGAAAGATTCAGTTAAACATACATTAAAGCATAATGATATATATATCTATATATAATTATATATATTGGTAATTTGGATAAATGTTCTTTTTTTATAGATGTCTAAATTTGGTTAGAGTTAAGTTAGGCATATATGTATATACCCTAGTTAGTTAATAGTATGGATGCATTTAAATAATTGAATGGTGTCTTTGAAAATCCTTGAGTTACTAATTAGGGGGATGGGGTTTATTTAATATAGATTTAAGACATTGGTTGGAGAAATTTTTCTAAACGTTAGAATGTTGAAATAAGGGGAAATCGGCTATAACATTTTGGGTTATGTAACTTATGATGTAGTTGATTATTTTAAAATATTTTGTAAGCTTTTTGTTGAAAATGTTTAGATAAGTTATGCGATTAACCTTTTTATGATGGTTCTTGAGGTTCCATGTTGAATGTAATTTTCTCTTGTTTTTACTCTACTTGTTGAGGTAACTTTATGATTGGTCATGTTTTGCATATGTCAGGAGCCCACATTGTTTATGTTTCCCTCACTTGGTAGTTGGTTCTAGGCTTCCAGAGGCAGTGGGAAACTGGTTCATATCATTTTTCCTTGATTGGACCTGGGATCATTTGATTGAATTACTAGTTTGAACTCTAGAGGGTGTTACCAAATGTAGTAGTGTTGTCTTTTGTAATGATTGTTTGGCGAGATGGTCCATGCCTCACATTTGTATTTTGACTCGTGCATTTTGATGTTTTTTCCTTTGGTACACCCTCGGTGTTGTGATTTTTTTTTTCAAGATATTAGGGAGAGTGGTTCGTCATGGGGGCTGGCGCATAAAGGGGCAGCCTAGATAACCCATGAACAAGTTGGTTAAACAAGTGAAAGCCTAATAAAACACACTAGTGGGTTTGGGTAGGTTAACATTAATTAAAGATAAGTTAGATACCTCGTCCACACCATTAGTGCTCTCATAGACTAAGGGTGGGCTGAGAAGGTTGTGGTCAGTAAGGTCGCTACCTCATCCTCACGAGAGGCTAGCGATCCCGCATGTGTCACCCTATGGGGTCGGTGCCCGGTGAGGGGTAGCTAGGATAACCATAAATGGGGTCCGATGCCTATTGAGAGGCATCCAAGATAACCCATAATAGGGTTGTGCAATGACATTCTCTCATAGAACCCCATGCCATTGTCTTTGCATGTCTCTAGAAGCAGTTGTATTGTATGTTGTCATTGAGGTTGTTGTTCATTATGTTCTAGTTACTCTTTTTTGGTTTGGTCTTATGGTCATTTTGCTCATTTATCTTGGTCGTGGTCTTTCTTGTCTACTCCTAGCATGGGGGGCAGGCCTTTAGGCCCATGAGGTCGGGTGTAATGTGATACGCACCCCGTTGGGTTCCCTGTTAGCGTTTGTGCAGTGTGGTGTTACATTGATGCAGAGTGTTCCAAAGTTCAATATATTTGTAGATGTATATTCTTTATTTTTGTCATACTCATGTATTTGATGTATTACTCCCATGTGTTTGGAAACAGTGATGTAAACTTATGTTATTGATCGATGTAATGTATTGGAAATAGATGTAATGTATAATAATTGTACCATTTTAATTCCTCATGTGGTTAGTGATTATAGTTGTCATCATTTTGATGTGTTGTATCTGTGGAAATATACTCCTTGTATTCATATGATTATAATATATGTTATGGTTATTGAAATTGAGTTAATCTTGTTCATGTTGAGTTTTCTCATGTGAATGCTTCTTAATGATGGAATTATAATGGATGTATGGTTTTGTTAATGAATACTTTATCATGGTTTATTATGGCTAACTTGGAGTTCATTCGTCTTCATTATGTTATGGGTTTAGATTACATAATATCTCCACGTGTACCCCAGAGGACATAGGTGGCTAGTGTATCCATTTAATTGAATGTCATGCATTGAAATTTTATGTATGTACATGTCATTTATGTTAACTTAAAACAAAAGAAAGTGGCAATTGTTGTCTTAGTTGTCCTTTGGGGTTCACACGATGGGTCATTACAAAAATATTGCATGTTAAACTTCTATAAAATTGAATAAACATACTTACTTTTTCCAACCCATAGCTTTTTGTTCACTCTATCTCTTTCCATCCCAAGAATGTGCCTACATGCACAAAGATATTTCATTTCAAATTTAGCTACAAGTTGAGACTTTAGATCTAAAATCACACCTTTCCATTTCCCAATAAATAACATATAATCAAAATATAGTGCAATAAATAGGAAATGATCAGTATCAATTTTATATTAAACCCAATGATTTAATTTAGAATGCTCAAATCCCAAACTCAACACATATGTATCAAATTTTGGTACCACATCCTAAGACTCTATTTTAGGCCTTACAAATATTGTTTCAATTTGCAAACCAATTTACTTTTACCTTTCACCATGTAGTTCTCTAGTTGTGTCATATAAATATCCTCCTCCAAGTCACCATGAAGAAAAGTAGTTTTCATATCCATTTTCTTAACCTCTAAATCATAAGCAATAGTAATAAAAGAAAAAATCTCATGGATTTCATTTTCGCAATAGGAGAAAATATCTCACCATAATCAACATCCTCAACTTGAGAGTAACCTTTCACAACTAACCTTTTTTTTTACTTATCAATACCTCCACCTAAACCAAACTTTTTCTTGAACACCCATTTGCAATCAACAGGTTTTTGTCCTTCAAGTTATGGTACAAGATTCCATGTGTCATTCTTTTTCAAAGATTTCATTTCTTCATCCATAGCAATATTCTAGGATTCTACACCATTCATACCTAATGCCTCTTCTATCTAGGTTCATCCATATTAGTATTCAAAGAAAAAATACATCTCCAATCATCAAGTGCATACCTTTCAAGTGATTGTCTATGTCTTGTAGACGTACGAACAAGTTAAGTTGGAGGTTCTTCCTCGTCTTTTGAAGATTTAGAGCTAGATGATCTCTCCTCAACTTCTTGTCTATTCATGGGCCTCAATTCAACTTTCTCAGCTATAGATGGAAATTGAATCACATATTCCTATTTAATTTTTTTGGCTGCAATATAATAGAATAAGGCTTAATTTCTCTAAAAACAACACTACTAAAATATATTACCTTTTATGCAACAAGATCCCAAAGCTTGTATCCTTTCACACCATAACTATATCCGATGAAGATATATTTCATAGCCTTGTTCTCTAACTTTTTTTCTTCTCCTTCGGTACATGTCAATATTCCTTGCAACCAAAAACTCTAAGATGTCTTAATGAAAGATTGTGACCTAACCATGCCTCTATAGGTATATTATCAACAAGAGCTAATGTATGAGACTTGTTAATCAGGTAGCAAGCAGTGGAAATAGCTTCAACCCAAAATCTTTGTTCTAGACCAGTACCACTCAACATACTTCTAGCCTTCTCCATCAGTATCCTTTTCATTCTATCTATAACTCCATCCTATTGTGGAGAATATAGATTTTTTTTTTAATTTATGGATACCACAATAATTATAGAATCTATCAAAATCATTAGAGAAAAATTCACAACCATTATCAATCCTCAAACATTTTATTTTCTCTCGACTTTGAAACTCAACTAGATTTCTTTAAATTCTTGAAATCGAATGAAAACTTCATATTGTTCTTGTAAAACTTAACCGAGTTTTATTTTCCAAAAATACAATGCTCACATAAATCAAATTCAGGATTACAATAAGAGAATCCTTCAACAAGGTTTTTATTTTTCAAGGTCCTTGAATGAAATTACAATGTTGTGTCTCAATTTTTGGCCAAGATGGAAATTTATATCAACATTTTTAACTGAATCTTCACCTTTCGAGACCTATAGCAAATAAAACATTAAGAATTTGAAGATGATACGAACTAGTGATTTGTGGAAACTTATGGAGAGATTCTAAATATATCTATATTTAAATTTTTGTAAAATAAATCATGAATCCTTCAACAACTCCTTTAATAACTAGTTTTACATAGAAAACAACATTTTTAGAAGCAACATTTATGTCTTCCAACATAATTTTTTTTTCTATAAAGGATAAAATTCTAATTTTTAAAATATAGATTCTTAACATAAATATCTAGGGAAAGGATATTTTTCACAATTTTTTGTTACATATCTTTTAAATTAATTTTTGAATTCACTATAACTATAATTTGGACATGAAATGAATACGTTGAAGTCTAGAGCGATGGATGGGAGAGCAAGCTGAGGGGGAAAGAGTGGTATTCAAGGGGAGGGTTTGAAATTTGAAGGAGGTAGGGAGTATGACATAGATTTTGGAACCCTAAATTCTTGCTCTTGCACTTCTAGGGTTTTTCACCTAAAAGGAGAGAGATCTAGGCCCAAAATGCTTATGTAACACTCAAATTAGGATGTATGCTATATGATATGATATAAATGAACTTAACTAAATGAAATTGATTGATTAAAATGAAATAAAATGAATGCAAATGTGTAATTTGAACTATGTTTGAAAACACAATGTCATATGCAAGTAACTACAAAAATGAAGAAATTATGCATAACAAAAAGAGATGGATGAAATCAGAGTGCACCTGGATGAAATATGAGCTGTCTAGAATGTCTAGATTACTGATGAATTTCATTGGTTTTTCACAGTGGGATTCATTTGCCCGGGGTGACGAATGAGTCCTCCTACTGATGAAAAAGTGTCAAGAACTGATTTCTGACAGTCGAGATTCAGGATATGACAAAACACAGATTTTTAGGTCTCAAGTGGAACTCATTCACCAAGGGTGTCAAATCAATTCACTCTTATATTTTTGGAAAATCAGATAGCAACTCTGCAACACCAAATTTGGGAATGTCTGAATGTCGGGTTACCGAAGTCACTTCTGCAGGAAATAGACAGAAAACACTCAACAAGCTTGAAATAATGATATGTTGAATTGAAGAACCTAGTTGACTTGATTTCCACTTTTCAACACCTTTAAACCTGTCAAATCTATAAAACAAAGGATGCAAAGACACATGCAAAGGGGAAAAATGTTGGAGGGTTAGCAAATAGGGGTTTTCCTTGGTCAAACCCCACTTCGGTAATCAAACCCAATAGAAATAAATGAAATGAAAAGGAAATGTAAACTAACAACATGAAAATGTTATTAACTCACCAAATCCTTGATCTTGTAAGTTTGAAGTAATGTCAATGGCTGCTTCAAAGTGATTCAATTGATGATGTAGAATGCTTGAGTGCTTGAATGTATATGTGGATAAGTAAATTTGATGAATTGGGGGTTAGAATGAGATGAAAAAAACTTATTTATAAAATTTTTGTGCCTTACTATCCATTCATACTTCATCACAAGCCGACATCAAGTTACTTTTAATAAAATATCGAAAGGAAATTTGAAATATTTTGAATTTGGGGCCAAGGGGGACTCATTCACCACCCATGGCGAATGGGTCCCACCTAGGACCTAAAAACAAGTGTCAGAAATAATGTTATGTTTAATGTTATTTGTTAGGATAATATGCAAAAATACACTTAATTAAGCATATGAGATCATAAAGAGACAAAATAAAGCATGAGAAAGGTCTAGATAAGGAGATTGTGCCTAGAAAAGTGTGAAGGCTTGTTACAAGACTTTACAACACTTCAATATAGGACTTGTTGATGTGTAAAAAGATGATTTTTAGGTGAATTGTATTAAATAGAGTCTAGAAGAATGTATAAATGTCTTATAACACTTCACAACACCTTCACAAGACATTTTTTTAAATTTTTTGTACCTAAATAAGCATGTTCAAGCCATGATACAAAATAAAATCAAAGCAACATAGTTCCAACACTATGAAACAAGACCTAAAAGGCCATGAAAATAACAAAGGGCCATTTTTCTATGGCACATTTAGCCCCCACTTTAGTGAGAGTATGAAAATGCTTCAAACTCACACTACAGTAGCCATGTGGCGAATGAGTCCCACCTAGGACCTAAAAACAAGTGTAAAAAATAATGTTATGTTTAATGTTATTTGTCGGGATAATATGCAAAAATACACTTAATTAAGCATATGAGGGCATAAAGAGACAAAATAAAGCATGAGAAAGGTGTAGATAAGGAGATTGTGCGTAGAAAAGTGTGAAGGCTTGTTACAAGACTTTACAACACTTCAATATAGGACTTGTTGATGTGTAAAAAGGTGATTTTTAGGTGAATTGTATTAAATAGAGTCTAGAATAATGTAGAAAGGTCTTACAAAAATTCACAACACCTTCACAAGACATTTTTCTTTGAGTTTTAGTACCTAAATAAGCATGTTCAAGCCATGATATAGCATAAAATAAAAGAAAAATATTTCCAACACTATGAAACAAGACCTAAAAGGCCATGAAAATGGCAAAGAGAAATTTTTCTATGACACATTTAGCCCCCACTTTAGTGAGAGGATGAACATGCTTCAAAATCACATTGAAGAAGCCATGAACATCGAGGGGAGGGTTCGAATGCACTTACACTAGCAAGATGGAGTACAACAATCAAGAGGGATGATCAAGCCCCCAAGACAAAGATCCCATGGAAAACTAAGCATAAGGACAAAGGAACACAAAAGTGTTGAAATGAATTGAATGACGCTTGGATCATCAATCCAACTAGTTGTGGATAAGATCTAGGCTAAAAGAGGATGTGTACTCACTCTGGGGCCATGGAACTAGTTGTCTACAGGGTGAGAAGGCCCAACTGTATACTCACTCTGGGGCCACGGAACTAGTTATCCGCGGGGTGAGAAAGCCCAAAAAGTAAGATACATACATAAGTTGGTATGCACTCACAAACAAACACAAAAGTGGCTATGGGGAAAATTCATGCCACTAGTTGGGCTTCCCACTCAACCATGCCAAAGTTATATCACTTGATAACTTTAACAAGGCACCACAAAGCCAAAGAAAATGTACATTTTAAGCTTAAAACATTACGACACTACAAGCATGCAAGTTGTGTTATGCAAGGTGACCAAGAAAAGAAAAAATGTAAAAGTGTAAAAATGTAATGTGAAAGATTATTCAAAGGAGTATTGTTTATTTCATACAAGGTTAGTCGCTTAGGGAACATTGTGTCTAATATCTCTAAGAGAGGACCAATCAAAGAATAGTATATTTGCAACTTAGGGGATGCAGTGCATTGTATCAAACCACAAAGAGGAATGTAATATGCTAAGATAGATCACACTTATGAAGGACATCACACCCAATGTCATCCACATAGTTACAAATGCATCACGTAAATGACACGGCTACACTAAGAAGCATGAATGCACAATGAAATAATGGTAATGTATGCCCCCCACTTTAAAGGAATTGCTACACATCATTCTGTGAGAAATTACTTGAAAGTAGAGAAGAAAGGAAAAGTAAAAAAGAAAAAAAGAAAGTAGAGACAACCTAGAAATCTCTATGAAAATTCATATGTTTCAAAGGTAGGTTGCGTCATGTCAAGGAAAAATGAAAAATGAAGAAAGGGAGGTGGTGCAGGAGCACCTCGCAAAGTTGAAGGTTTATTGAAATTTTGGTTGAAGTTATATTTTTGTTGTGCTATCATAAGGTCATGTTGACCATTGTTTGAGGTGGTTAGGGTTGTTTTTGAACTTTTGGAAAGAAGGTGACAAGTGTTCAATAGTTTTGCAACATCTTTGTGCTAAGTTGGAAAAGTTGGCAAGGTGTTAGAAAACACAGTGTGTCTTATAACACTCACCATTAGGTCATCTAGGAGCTCGACCCAAGCATCTAAATTGTTGTGAAGGCATATTTAAGGCATGTTTTGACCATGAGTTAGGGTTGGAGGCATTGTGTTAGAGTGAAATTTTGAAAAGCTGAAGGAAACAACATTTTGGAAGATAGTTTTCCTATGTTTTGCATTTGGATTAGGCTTTAATGGAGTGACTCTGCTATTTTTCTGGTTGTAGTATGTAGTATTAACATTGAGCAAGCTTAGTGTGCTATTTTTTTGGTTTTATAAATCTTTTTCTTCTTCTATTTGTACATAGTTTGTCTACTGTCATTTTCAGGCCTGTAACAGGCAGTTTTAAAAGAATGGAGTCCTAGAGCACCTTCCCACCATACAAATTGTACGACCTTTTGGGATTTGTGTCTAGGCTCCCTAATTGTAAATATGGTATATTGTAGGTGTTTTTTTGAGTGCAGGAGCTGCCAGCATGATGATGCCCTAGGCGAGCCAGTGCAGGTCCAGTTGGGGCAAACTTGGAGTAAAAGAATCATAACTTGCAAAGGAGTTGAGATTTTGAAGAAATTATTTCTTGTGAATTTTCTTGAGGGTCTTAGCTATGCTTGGAGGTCAGGAAGAGGTTCTAGCAGGCTGTTTGGAGGGAGAACTCTTTGACAGTATTAAATCAGCCTGAGAAAACTTAGAAACCCTAGGTTTTCAACCATTTTTGTGTTTGAGCAGAGTACGGCCTATACAGGGCTGGAACCCTAAGAATCTTAGAGGCATAGGCATGAGAAAGCAAAAATCTAAACAAAGAACCTAATTCCTTTGGTGGGTTTAGGAGAGAAAAGCATTTTTCCTCTGTTCAGAGGCCTAAAAGGGGGCTCAAGGCTTGTAGCCTTTTCAAGCCCTAGGAAGGGATTAAAGGAAGAAATGGTTAAAGGGAGTCTTAAGGAAGCACTAGAACCCTAAATAGAGTCCTTTGAAGCTTTTAAAATGTGCTACACCTCTGCAAGTTGTCAAGTCAAAGGTGGAGAGAATTTGGTCTTTAAGGCAGAGTAAGGGCCAATGGAGAGAATATGGCGAAGCACTAAGGTTAGTTTGGTAGAAGGACAACATGTTCATAGGAGATGAGTTGGTCAGAAAAACCAGGGGCACCTAGCCATGAGTAGGGGCCTATAGGTGAGATTAGTGAAGCCAAGCACCAAGGAGATCTTGTAAGGAAAGACCTAGAGTAGGAACCTGTGATTGGTTCCTCCAACTTCACTCCCTATTAGATTGGTATCAGAGCCAGGTTAAAGATTTGGGAAGCATCTTATATGTCAAAGGTTGAGTCTAGTGATTCTTTCACCATGGTGACCAATGCAGAACTAGCTAAGATGGTTGAAGAGCAGGAAGAAGACAATAAACAATTGAGGGAAAGAATAGCCCAACTTGAGGCAGCAATGTGAAGTGCATAGTTTAAGGGAAGAATACCAAAGGAAGAAGAGGTTGTGAAGGAAGATAAGACCCCTGACCCTGACCCTGTTTTGAAGGAGGATCCTTTCTTGAAGGCATTAAAAGCCTTGAGTGTAAAATCACTTGAAGGCATACCACTATTTAGTGGGAAAATGGAACCAAAACTAGTCATGGATTGGATAGAAGGCATGGAGAATCATTTTGAGTGTGATGGAGTCACTGAAGCATAGAAGGTGAAGGTTGCTAAGTCAATATTGAGAGGATCAGCCTTGACATGGTGGAAGTTTATTCAGACAGAGAGGGGAAAAGAAGGCAAACAACCCATATCAACTTGGAAAGGAATGGTTGCTAGAGTGAAAGAAGCCTACATGCCAGATGACTATGGGATTCAATTGCACAAGGAGAGGAAAAGTCTAAGGAAGAAAGACCAAGATGTAAACACTTACACTGAGGAGTTTTAGAAACTTTGCATGAGATCTAATGTGACAGAGGATAAGAGTCTCAAAGTGGCTAGGTATCTTAATGGTTTGAAATGGAACATCCAAGAGGAGATGGCTCTACTAAGTCCCAAGACAGTACACCAATGTTATCAATTGGCTATCAAGATTAAGGAAAGAAATAAGAGGAAGCAAGATCTGACTTCTAAGGGTAGAGGCAAAGGTAGAGATAAAAGAGGACATCATGGTGGCTACCAAGGTAGAGGTAGTGATCAAAGGAATCATGGAGAATCAAAACTCACTGAGCATGGAGGTGAAACATCTTCAAGAGGTGGATTTAACAGAGAAGAGGACCTCAAGGAGGTTCAAATAGAGGAAGAGGAGCAGGCAAGAGAAATTCTTATTTTACAAACATGAAATGTTACCATTGCAATCAAATAGGTCACCCTGCTTATAGATGCCCAAAGAAAGCTTCCTCATCAAGCAATGAAAAGAGAGTGGCTTATGCACAAGAGTACACCATGAAACCTACGGCATCTAAAATCAGTCACATAGAATCTGAGGTAGGAGAGAATATAATGTTTAACAGAGTTCTGATCAGGTAGCCAGTCAAGGAAGAACCTAAGCAAAGAAGAGCTCTTTTTAGAGTAAGATGCAAGATACTTGGAAAAGTGTGCAAAGTCATTGTGGATTCAGGTTCAACAGACAATATAATCTCAAAGGAGGTAGTAACTAAACTGAAATTGGAGAAGGTACCTCACAATAACCCTTACAAGGTCACATGGCTGAATAAAGGGCAGAGTGTTTTAGTTAATGAGCAAGTAACGGTGGAATTTTCAATTGGAGGATATAAAGATAAGTTAGTTTGTGATGTATTACCCATGGATGCATGCCATCTACTACTGGGCAGACCATGGCAATATGATAGAAGTGCCATTTATGATGGGAAAGAGAACACCATCTCATTCAAGAAGGATGGAAGAAATTTCAAGCTGCAATCATTGTTAGAAGAAGATGAAGGACAGTCAAAGGCACCAAACATCATGTTGAGAAGTGGCAAGGAGTTCCTTAAGGACCTACACCAAGGGAATGAAGGATATGTGGTTGTGTTCCATCCTAAAGAGGAAGACAAAGCTGAAAAGACAGTCTTACCAGAAGCAGTCCAAAAGTTGCTTGATAAGTACAAGAGCATAGTTAGTGATGGTACACCTGCAACTTTACCTCCAAAGAGAGCTATAAGTCATCAAATTGAATTTATAATAGGGGATTCCTTACCTAATAAAGCAGCATACAAGCTTACACTATATCAAAAACTAGAGGTAGCTAGGCAAGTGCAAGAATTATTGGATCAAGGATTGATTCAAAAGAGCATCAACCCTTGTGCAGTACCAGTGGTTTTAGCAACCAAGAAAGGAGGTAAGTGGAGACTTTGTACTGATTCTAGGGAAATAAATAGGATCACCATTAGGTATAGGTTTCCTATTCCTATAATTGAAGACTTGATGGATTGTCTTGGAGGTGCTCAGTTCTTCACAAAGTTGGATCTCAAGAGTGGCTACCATCAAATTAGGATTAAGGATGGAGATGAGTGGAAGATAGCTTTTAAGACAAATGATGGGTTATATGAGTGGAAAGTGATGCCATTTGGCCTCTCAAATTCCCCTAGCGCGTTCATGAGACTAATGAATGAAGTACTTAAGGATTTTATAGGAATCTTTGTGGTTATATCTTGATGACATACTGATTTTCAGTAAGACAGCAGAAGAACACCTCAAGCATGTGGAGATGGTTCTTACAAGGTTGCAAGAGGAGAAGTTGGAAATCAATCTTGAGAAATGTGAGTTCTTCAAGCAAGAGCTTGTCTATTTGGGTTTTGTAGTATCCAATGGCTCATTAAAGATGGATCCAAGCAAGGTGGAAGCCATCCTCAATTGGCCTACACCAACCACAGCAACAGAGGTAAGGAGTTTTCATAGTTTGGCTCAATTCTATAGAAAATTCATAAGAAATTTTAGTGGTATATGTGCACCAGTCCTAGATACTATCAAAGGTGGTCTAAAAACAAAGTTTAAGTGGACTCAAGAGGCTAATAAAGGGTTTGAAAAGCTGAAACAAGAAGTGGAAACTCAACCAATTCTATTATTGCCTAGTTTTGACAAGTTGTTCACAATTGAGTGTGATGCAAGTGGAGTATCAGTAGGAGGAGTACTTAGTCAAGAAGGTAGGCCTATGGCCTTCTTTAGTGAAAATCTCAATGAAGCCAAGCAAAAGTACTCTACCTATGATCTAGAATTATATGCTTTAGTGAAGTCCCTTAGGAAGTGGAGGCATTATTTGGTACCCAAAGAGTTTGTGGTCTTTACTGATAACCAGGCACTTAGTTATATCAACACCCAAGAGAAGTTAAGTAATAGGCATTTGAAATGGATGGAATACATCCAAGCCTTCACATTCACTATCAAGCACAAGAAGGGACAAATGAACAAGGTTGCAGATGCATTAAGCAGAAGGTTGCTAACAGTGCAGGAGATACAGCTAAAGAGCATTGGATTAGAGAGTTTCAAAGACCTCTATGGTGAAGATGAAGACTTCTCAGAAGCCTACAAGGTATGTTCTAATTTTGAGAATCATTTTCATAGCTAATATTCTGAGTATAGATTGCAAAATGGACTGTTATTTAAGGGTAATCAGTTATGTGTTCCAAGAGGGTCTATGAGGGAAAATCTAATTCAAGAAAAGCATAATGGCAGTATTAGTGGGAATTTTGGCATCAATAAGACTTTGGAGCTAGTACAAAGGTTTTATTATTGGCCTAAGTTGGCAAGAGATGTTAGAAGGTATGTGGAACAGTGTGTTTTATGCATGAAAGCTAAGGGAGGAGCTAGCAATGTTGGTTTATATCAACCCCTACTCATTCCTAACAGACCATGGGAGTGTGTGAGCATGGATTTTGTGGTAGGTCTTCCTAAGACCAAAACTAGTTTTGACAGTAGATAGATTTAGTAAGATGAGTCACTTTATTCCCTACAAAACTACTCATGATGCCAGCTACATAGCACACCTTTTCTTCAAGGAAGTTGTAAGGATCCATGGCTTACCATTAAGCATTGTATCTGACAGAGATGTGAAATTCATGAGTCACTTTTGGAAGACTCTATGGAGCAGATTGGGTACAAATCTATCATTTGGATCAGCTTACCATCCTCAGACCAATGGTCAAATAGAGGTGGTTAACAGAGTGTTGGGTAATCTTTTAAGGTGTCTAACCAAGGAATATGGACAAACATGGGATATGGTTATCTCCCAAGCTGAATATGCTTATAATGACAGTGTCAATAGAACTACAAGAAAAAGTCCTTTTGAGGTTGTGTATGGGATGCACCCAAGAGGCATTTGTGAGTTCAGAGACCTTGGATCTATGGAAAATAGGAGTGGACATGCAGAATACTTTAGTCAAACCATGAAGGAGATCCAGGAGTAGGTCAAGCAAACAGTTACTGAGGCTACACAAAAAGTGAAGGAGAAGGCAGACATGTCAAGGAAAGATGTGCAATTTCAACTAGGGGACTATGTTATGGTCCACCTTAACAAATCAAGGTTGTAGAAAGGAATGTCAACCAAGCTAAAAATGAAAAGAGTAGGAACCTACAAGGTATTGGCCAAGTATGGGCAGAATGCATACAAGGTGGAGTTACCTACTGATCTAGGGATCTCACCTGTGTTCAATATTGCTAATTTGATCAAGTATAAGGGAACAGTCAAGGATTTGGATTAGGACAGCAAGGAGATATTCAAGGATATCAGTAACAGGACACTACCAAATCCAGAGAAGCTACAAGCAGAGAAGATCTTGGAGTCAAGAGTGAAGAAGGCTACAAGGCACAAGGTGTACATGGAGAATCTTGTCAAATGGAAGAACAAGCATGAATCAGAAGCTACCTAGGTAGAAGCAGTATAATTTAAGAAACAAGGCATTGATATGTCTCTAATCTCTCCTAAAGTTACTTAGTTGTTTGTGCTGAGAGGGGGAGAATGGTGCAGGAGCACCTGGCAAAGTTCAAGGTTTATTGAAATTTTGGTTGAAGTTATAATTTTTGTTGTGCTATCATAAGGTCATGTTGACCATTGTTTTAGGTGCTTAGGGTTTTTTTTGAACTTTGGGAAAGAAGGTGACAAGTGTTCAATAGTTTTGCAACATCTTTGTGCTAAGTTGGAAAAGTTGGCAAGGTGTTAGAAAACACAGTGTGTCTTATAACACTCACCATTAGGTCATCTAGGAGCTCGACCCAAGCATCTAAATTGTTGTGAAGGCCTATTTAAGGCATGTTTCAACCATGAGTTAGGGTTGGAGGCATTGTGTTAGAGTGAAAATTTGAAAAGCTGAAGGAAACAACGTTTTGGAAGACAATTTTCCTATGTTTTGCACTTGGATTAAGCTTTAATGGAGTGTCTTTGCTGTTTTTCTGGTTGTAGTATGTAGTATTAACATTGAGAAAGATTAGTGTTCTATTGTTTTGGTTTTGTAAATCTTTTTCTTCTTCTATTTGTACATAGTTTGTCTACTGTCATTTTCAGGCCTGTAACAGGCAGTTTTAAAAGAATGGAGTCCTAGAGCACCTTCCAACCATACAAATTGTACGGACTTTTGGGATTTGTGTCTAGGATCCATCATTGTAAATATGGTAGATTGTAGGTTTTGTTTGAGTGCAGGAGCTGCCAGCATGATGATGCCCTAGGTGAGCCAGTGTAGGTCCGGTTGGGGCAAACTTGGAGTAAAAGAATCATAACTTGCAGGGGAGTTGAGATTTTGAAAAAAAAAATTCTTGTGAATTTTCTTGAGGGTCTTAGCTATGCTTGGAGGTCAGGAAGAGGTTCTAGCAGGCTGTTTGGAGGGACAACTCTTTGACAGTCTTAAATCAGCCTGAGAAAACTTAGAAACCCTAGGTTTTCAACCATTTTTGTGTTTGAGCAGAGTACGGCTTGTACAGGGATGGAACCCTAAGAATCTTAGAGGCATAGGCATGAGAAAGTAAAACTATAAACAAAGAACCTAAGTCATTTGGTGGGTTTAGGAGAGAAAAGAATTTTTCCTTTGTTCAGAGGCCTAAAAGGGGGCTCAAGGGTTGTAGCCTTTTCAAGCCCTAGGAAGGGATTAAAGGAAGCGATGGTTAAAGGGAGTCTTAAGGAAGCACTAGAACCCTAAATAGAGTCCTTTGAAGCTTTTAAAATGTGCTACACCTCTTCAAGTTATCAAGTTGAAGGTGGAGGGAATTTGGTCTTTAAGGCAGAGTAAGGGCCAATGGAGAGAATATGGCGAAGCACCAAGGTTAGTTTGGCAGAAGGACAACATGTTGATAGGAGAGGAGTTGGTCAGACAAACTAGGAGCACCTAGCCATGGGTAGGGGCCTATAGGTGAGATTGGTGAAGCCAAGCACCAAGGAGATCTTGTAAAGAAAGACCTAGAGCAGGAACTTGTGATTGGTTCCTCCAACTCCACTCCCTATCAAGAGGGAGTTGCCCCCAGAAAAGAAAGTACACAAAACACATAAGGGATCTATGGATTTGGGTTCAATATGCTCGTTGCTACAATGTTTTAATGAAAGAGCTCAAAACTGTCATCATTCCCCAAATACACATTGAACTAGAAGAATGCCACAAATAGAGCAAAAACAAAGGAAAAATCTAAAGTCCATTTTGAATCAACATGGAAGAGACATTATGGTCTCAATGCCTTGTATCGTCCCCAAAAGGAAAATACAAGTGAAACAAAAACAAAAAGGTGAAGAAAAATGAAAAGGCTTTTGGGCCAACATGAAGGAGACATTTCGGTCAAAATGCCTTGCATCACCCCCAAAAGGAAAACAAAAAACAAAAATGAAAAAGACAAGGACCATTTGGGTCAACATGGAAGAGACATAGGGCGTCTCTACAATTTGTGTCATCCCCAAAAGGAAAACACAAAACAAAAATGAAAAAGACAAGGACTGTCTGGGTCAACATGGAATAGACATAGGGTGTCTCTACACTTTGTGTCATCCCCAAAAGGAAAACACAAAACAAAAAATGACAAATGGAAGAATAAAGGTATGAATAGAAGAAGTGTTCAAAGAGAGAAAATGTCAAACATACGATATGTACATGAAAAGAAAAAGAAAAGAAAGGTCAAGTAATGTAAATGTAAGTCAACCATTAACTAAGTTATTGGTTTCTCAATCTTGGATGAACAAGCGGAAAAAGGAATAACAAGGTTAAGAGACAAACAAATGCATTACAAGGACAAGGCTAGCAATGTCTAGCCTCCCACAAAGTGTAAAAGCAAGAATGAGCCAAGATGAGTGATGGGAAAGGGTCATGTAATTTAGTGAGAATGGGAAATTCTACAACTATTGGCATGACAAAATGAGTGCAGATTGGTTTAAGGTATGACAGGGAAACAGTCGGTATCAGTGAAGTGATACTTATTCAGTATGTCTTTCAATGTCCAACATTCTTTGGTGGGATGTCCAAGGATATGATGATATTTTCAATATGGTATATGAGAATCATCAGGAAGAATAACCAACTTATTTGAAGGTGGTAAAAGTATAAGACCTTTATTTAAAAGCAGTTGAAGTCTCCTTTCACATTCAGGTGGAGGTTGTGTAGGAAACTTTATCTTCTTCAATTTGTATGGTTGTTTGTGTTTACTAGGTTCTCTTTTGTCATTAGTAGAAGCAGGAAGGGAACCCATAGGGATCCTAACATCCTTGTCATTAGAAGGAGAGAATTGTTGTTTGCGTGGAAGAAGAATGTTCAAGTTAGGAGGAGGATTCAAGACCCCTGTACTAGCATCCCAAAATTCTCCTAGGTTGAAGAGGATGTCTGTCAGGATGAGAAGGATCTTGATATCCTAGTCTTCTTGTATGTGCTTCAATTAATTGTTCAAGAATTTGATGGATGTCATGTTCATATTTTGTGTCACAACCTTGTTTACTTAAAATTGTGAATCCTTTACCATATGTTTCTTTAAGGTTGATAGGAATTTTTGTGACTTTTTGCTCATAGAATGGTTGAGATTGTGGTGGTTGAGAGGAACTAGGTCCACTTGAGGGAGGAACCTTAGGTCCTATGTTGACTTCAAGATGTAAATAAGTAAAGTGATTAGGTAGTGCAACAATATGAAGTTCTTGTGATCTCATACAGACGTAAAAGATTGTATTTGCTTCTAGGTTGTCAAGGCAATCATTATAGAACTTCTTCATGCTAACATCATCTTCTCTAATGATGTCTACATCACGAGGAGGAAAATCATGAGTTAAAGAAGCATGAGATTGTGCAATGTCATTAAGGTCACATCAAAAGGTACAGTTGGACATGTCTACCAATGATTTTAGGGAATTCCAAAACGTATTGAAAGAAAATGCCATCATGCTAAGAAACAAAGATGCAATAAATGAGGAAAAATAGAGAATTTGTAACTAGAAACAAAATGCAGGAACATGAAATAGGAATGCAGAAAAATGTCAAAAGAGATGTAGAGATACTATTTTAAAAAGTGAAGAGGGATTGATTCGCCCTAGGAGGCAAATGAGTCACAGGATGCAGTTTTTTTGTGTTTTTCAAAATTTTGAGAATGATTTAAATGGTCTATAGAATGCAATTACAAATGTAGAAAATAAGATTTTTAGTTTTTTCAATGAAATTGAATGCAAAAAATGAAAACTAAAGGAATGTTTCACTAATGCAAAATAAAAGGTCCTAGAATGCAACAATAAATCAATGTCCTAATTGAATGCTAATGCAAATGAAAACTAGGATGCAAGATATGAATGCAATCAAAAGTTTTAAAGTATTCAAAAGTCAGGTTCACCAAAATGTGAAATAGATTTTGGGACCCTAAATGCTTGCTCTTGCACTTCTAGGGTTTTTCACCTAAAAGGAGAGAGATCTAGGCCCAAGATGCTTATGCAACACTCAAATTAGGATGTATTCTATATTATATGATATAAATAAACTTAACTAAATACAATTGACTAATTAAAACGAACTAAAATGAATGGAAAAGTGTAATTTGAGCTATGTTTGAAAACACATTATGATATGCAAGTAACTATGAAAATGAAGAAATTATGGAAAATCAAACAACTCTACAACACCAGATTTTGGAATGTCTGAATTTCAGGTTGCTGAAGTCAATTTTGCAGGAAACGGATAGAAAACACTCAACAAGCTTGAAATAATGATATATTGACTTGAAGAACCTAGTTGACTTGATTTCCACTTTTCAACACCTTTAAACCTATCAAATCTACAAAACAAAGGTCGCAAAGACACATGCAAAGGGGGAAAATTTTGGAGGGTTAGCAAATAGGGGTTTGGCATGGTCAAACCCCACTTCGGTAATCAAACCCAATAGAAATAAATGAAATGCAAAGGAAATTTAAACAAACAACATGCAAATGCTATTAACTCACCAAATCCTTGATCTTGTAAGTCTGAAGTAATGTCAATGGCTACTTCAAAGTGCTTCAATTGATGATGTAGAATGCTTGAGTGCTTGAATGTATATGTGGATAAGTAAATTTGATGAATTGGGGGTTAGAATGAGATGAAAAACACTTATTTATACAATTCTTGTGCCTTACTATCCTTTCATACCTCATCACAGGTCAACATTAAGTGACTTTTAATAAAATCCCAAAAGAAGATTTGAAATATTTTGAATTTGGAGCTAAGGGGGACTCATTCGCCACCCATGGCGAATGGGTCCCACCTAGGACCTAAAAACAAGTGTCAGAAATAATGTTATGTTTAATGTTATTTGTCAAGATAATATGCAAAAATACACTTAATTAAGCATATGAGCTCATAAAGAGACAAAATAAAGCATGAGAAAGGTGTAGATAAGGAGATTGTGCCTAGAAAAGCATGAAGGCTTGTTACAAGACTTTACAACACTTCAATATAGGACTTGTTGATGTGTAGAAAGGTGATTTTTAGGTGAATTGTATTAAATAGAGTCTAGAAGAATGTAGAAATGTCTTATAACACTTCACAACACCTTCACAAGACATTGTTATTTGAGTTTTAGTACTTAAATAAGCATGTTTAAGCCATGATACAACATAAAATCAAAACAACATAGTTCCAACACTATGAAACAAGACAGAGCTAAGAGGCCATGAAAATGACAAAGAGCCATTTTTCTACGGCATAGGGATGAGGATTCTGAAGATGCGGATGCAGTAGATGGTGATTCAATGTGCGAATTTTCATTTGATTTGGAGGAAAACTTTATTTTTTATGATATCGTGGGGGCATGTGTTCTACTCTCTCTGGCTAGTGATGTCGATGTTTTCTATGTCAGTAACCACAAGAGATCTATTCATGGGGTGGAAAATCTTGTTGTGCTTGGTGGTCTCATGGCTTATGGTGGGTTTTTCCCCATTTTTTGTTTCCATCCCTTTGTGATGGCTAGTGGTGATGTTGTAGTCACAGATGGAGATGCTCATAGTTTTTCCTATTTGCTTTATGCTACTATGATTGAGTGGTTTGTTAAGTTGGAGCTTAGAGCTTCTTTCATGGTTGAAGGCATCTTTATTTCCCTAGTTTTGCTTCTTTTGTTCTTTATGAGAGTTATGCTCTCTCAATGGTCTATGATGTTTTTTCTTTCATTGGGAGTGGTCATTTATTTATGGCACTTGATGCTTTGTTGGTGGTGTGCATTGGTTCCCCTGTGGAGATGCAGAGTTTTCTTTGGTTTTCTAGGGTTTTCGGGTTTATTCTCTTGGAAGATTTGTGTTGTTGGGTCCTCTATAGATTGGAGGGTTTTGTCGCTTTTGGGCCAACTTTGGGCTCTCTTGTCCTTTGCTAATCCCATTACTAGGGATGGGTTTTGGCTGAAGGGTCTTGTGTTCTTGGGCTCTATTTTGAGTGGTTCTCACCTTGGTCTCAGCTCTTTAGTGTTCTTTTGTTACAATATTGTTGGCTTCTTTATTTTAAGGATCATGGGTATTTCGTGGGCTAAGCTATTTCATCCTCCTTTTCTTAAGGCCCAAATGCTTTGGTATTTTTCTTTTGTGGTGAAGTGCATTCTCCCTCTTTCTTGGTTCAGTACCTTGTCTTACCAAAGGTGGTTGTGACTACCCTTCCTTCTAAATTTTTCCCTTTGAATCTACAACTGGTGTCTTCTATGGAGGTCCAAAAACTACTCCTACTAAGGCAGAGCCCTCTTCTATTGAGGCAAAGGTGGGTGTTGTAGGTTTGGTGGGGATATATCTCTTCTAGTGGTTCCTATCGAGGTGGAGCATGTTTGGGTAGAAGAGTGATGGATTTGAAGGGTTGAGCTCTCATTTCTTCCTCTCCAATAGAGGGGATCTCCCTCCTATTGAGGTGGATTTGGGGTTGGTGATTCTAGTGGGGTGTTGTTGCAAGGTGGCTAATGTTCTCCAGTGGTCCATTGTGCTCTCTAACTCCCCTATTGAGGTGTGGTTGTTAGATTTGATGGTGTTCTTGCTTAGGGGTTTGATGGCTCTCTACACCATTAAGTTGGTTATCTCTCTTTGCTTAGTGGTCTCATCCATGAGTGGCTAGTTTCTGGATGCCTAGAAGATGCAGACGGTGTCTTTGTGTATCTAAGGCTTTCTAGTCCTGGTTAAAACTAGGTTGTAAAGGGACATCAAGCCCTTACTTATTTGTATGATGCAGCCTGTTCAATCATGTTTTTCTTATAGCGGTTGATGTTGTGCTTCTTTTGGTATGTGTTTTATCTTATTTGCAACATACTTTTCTTTGATAGGGTTATAGGTCCCTTCAAAACCATTATGTACTAGGTTTCAGGTCCCCTCAAAACTTGTTTTACCCCTAATCAAAAACTATAATTTGGACATAGGTGTATGTTGTCCAACATAACTTTTTGTTTATATATCAAAATCCAATTTTATTTTTTGGTGAAACAATGACATCAATACCTAGGGAAAATGTGTTTTTTCATTTTTTTCACAATGGTTTACTTTTTTTCCACCTCTATAGAGTGAAGAACTTGATTTTTTAGTGAAAAACCTATGTTTAATAAAATTGAAAATTAAATACATGATAAAATGAAAACATCTCAAAACTATAATTGTTGGAAAGATTGTTCAAGGGCTAGGATCTTGCAAAATATAATTTATAAATTATTTTATTTAATCCCCCAAAAGTTAAAGAAAAAGAGTTTTTCCAACATTTTAATAAGAGTGAAGGACACTCCATTGTGGGTATCATTTAATACTAGAGAGGTTCTATCCAAGGGGGTTTGATCTATGGGGGTCTTACCTAACCCTCTTCAATTAAAACCCTTTATATGGAACCTCTCAAGGCTTAAATAATTAGTTTTTTCTAAAAATAAGTGATTTAGGCAAAAATCAAGATGTCCCAAAAGTGAGACACACTTTTGTGGTAGCACCCCCTTAGACCCTTTTCTCCAATGTGTCCACCATAACATAGTTTTCTCTATAGGTAATTTTGATTCAGAAGAAAAAGCACCCTTGGGTACCCAAAATCCATGACCATCTATTGAAGGTGAAACCCTCACCTCTTCAAATGGACTAGCCACAGACTTTCTTTTCACAATATTAGTATTGCACTCAACAGTGCATGCACCAAGCTTATACAATATGCCATATCTAACACCTCTAGAAATCACAATAGCACCTCTAACCATCTTGTGTATTTCATCAAAAAATACTACCTGCACATGCGCACCTATTAGTTTTCTCATAGATAAAAAATGTTATGCTAACTGAGGGATATACAACACACCATTAATCATTTTTATTCTACCATTAGGAAACCTAATTCTAACTTTAACACGAGCAAAAATATTTAAAAAAGAATCATCACCCAAGTAAACCTTACCTCCATCAAATTCTTCATATTCAAAAAACCAATCTCTATTAAAGGTCATATTGGAAGATGCATCTAAGTTAATTAACCATGCATCGTTACCTGCACGAGTTACCAAAGCTGTAATGAATGCATCACCGTATTCCTTCTTAGACTCGAAATCATAATCGAATCTCTTAATTTTATTCTTCTTTTCTTCTTTGCATTCCTTATGAATATGTCCATGCTTACCACATTTCCAACAAATAACCATTGGTATAGAAACAACAATAAACTACTAATAAACTACTAAAAACTACTTATAAATGACTGAATTTGGTCACATAACCATTAGTAGTTTATTGCTAGTCATTTATAACACGACCAGATTGATGGCTAGACAATTTTTAGTAATTTATTGGTTGTTTTGATTGATCGATTTGGTACTATATTTAGTCGTTGATTTATTCATTGATTGTTGTAATCTAGTCACTTATTTAGTCATTTTTATTCACTAATATATTTAATCATTGATTGCTATAATCCAATCACTTATTTAGTTATTTTTATTCATTGATTTATGTCCATTGGTAGCATATTTAGTCATTAATTTTAATCACCATTTTGATCAATTTGGTAGTATATTTAACCATTTTTATTTCACAAGTCATGTATTTAGTCATATTTATTCATTGTTCACTGATTCCTATCAATTGGTAGTATATATTTAGTCATTTTTATTTCACGGGTCATATATTTAGTCATATTTATTTAATGTTCACTAATTTTGGTCAATTGGTAGTATATTTAGTCAATTTAATTATTAATTGACATCAATTAGTAGTATATTTATTCATTTTAATTGACTAATATTTGAGGATTTAAACATAAAATACAAAAATACACATCAATCATCAATTGCACACAATAAGACAACCATTAATAAGGAAAAAATGAACTTTATTAATAAAGAAAGGTGTTCTAGTTACAGCTTCGAAATAGAGTATTACAATTTTTATTTTTAGTCACAAGACTAAAAATTTGAGAACTTACAATATTGCTTGAAAATGACTTCAAGAAATAAACTTTCCCAAAAAACTTCTGCAATGATGGAAATGCATGCTTGGAGCCCTTCAATGCGAGCACATGCCCCTTTCATCTCTTAAAACTTCTACAATGTGGGCAACCTTCCTGAAGAAAGTTGTAACATGTAGAATCCAAGAAGGAGAGTGTTGATCATGTCCCATATATGAAGCTCTCTCCTTGAATGCAGTCAACAATAACCCAACTAGAATATTTCCTCCTTTATATGCAACATGTCATGCCCAAAAAAAAATTCACTATAAAATGCAACAATTTTTTTTTAAAAGGTCCACTGAGTGTAATCGTAGAGACTGAACCATCATGGTACCTACTACCATGGTTCCCAAATCCCATTTTATTTAATTAATTATAAACTAAACCAACCTAACCCTTAATGTAAGTACCACTTTAAAGGTAGTTTAAAAGATACAAGTCCTAAACCATATCTTAGTGTTCTCATTCCCTTTTGATAATACAGGGGCGGTACTTTGATTTAGATATAATGAATTGAAACATCATCCTTGGGTGGAAATGACAAAATGTCAAAAAAAAGTGCTCAACTCCTTAATTCCAACATTGATTTTATGATCATCTTTTTTGTTTTTTTTCAACTAAAACATATACTTGACTCGAAAAGGAGAGTGCTTGCATGAATCAATAACAAAAAATATATAAACAATTAAATTGATCTAAAAGACCTTCATTTTTTTGCAAGATACATAGATACGCATATATATTTACAGTTTTATTTACCATCATCATTATTTATTTATCTCTTACATAGACATAACATATTTATTTATTTAATCATTTGCTAGCTTATTTTTTATATATAAATATATAGGGGAGAGAGGCCCATAGTGGAGCACCCTAACTTTGCATTTCTCAAAATCCTACGTGGAAATTTCAAATCACTTCCAATTATGTACAACAATTTATTTGGCAACATATGTGCTTCTATATTTTGTTTTAGGGCCACATCACCAAATATGGTGCCACATCAACATGCTTTTTGTTGAGGTATCCAAAAAGGCCCAAAAAAAAGTGAGATCAATAGTGGTGCACTAAGTCATGTTTTATTGGTGCGTTGATGTGGCATCACATGATTTGTCACTTTTCCTACTTTATGGATAAAAAGTGTTTTGCAATTAGATATTAAAGTGCTCCACTATGAGGCCCACAGGTCTACTTCTATCCCCACTATTAAACCCTGCTCCATTATGGACCCCTCTCCCCTATATAATATTCCCTAGTACTAATTCCTCTTTTATTTCTTTTTTATTTTATTTAATTTTTCCGTTTTAGTTTAATATATTCCCCTTCTTACAAAAAGAGTAGGAATCACCTTTTGTGTTTTTTAAAATGATTAAATAGGCATAGAAGTAAGTGCCTTATTTATAGAGAGGATTTTTATTTATTAGAGTCTTTTTGGATGGGAATTACGTGGACCATTCTATGGGTTAAAGTCTACCCATAATGATAGGCTATAAAATAGTTATCTACTCATGTTTTAGATCTCATCCCTAGTGATGCATTTCTCCATAAAATAAGACACGTTTTTTTTTAAATCTCATCAATGGCATTCCTTGAAATTGGTGACTACCCTAACTTTTCGTATATGTTTCCTTGTTCATATCAAATCAACCATTTGTACGCTTACACAAAATGGCAACAATCTCTTGGAAAATGTAATAGGACAAATGCCATCAAAATGAAATATTGCAAATGGCCACTATTAAAGATTATCATCTAACTTTTGTTTTGTCCAGCTCAAGTACAATTAATTTTTATCTGCAATTTAAAAATTAATGGTCTTATGTATTTTATTACGCCAATAGTGAAAGAAAACATGTGTCAATAAAAACTCAATACATTTAATTTGACGTGAAGACTAACTTTATTTTACATTTAAATAATTAAACTTTTTTTTTAATGTGAAGAACTTTTCTATTTACTTAAAAGTTATTTTATATTTACTTCAACAACTATTTTTAAAAGTAGATTACTTTGTATTTTATATTAAAAAAAATTCAAATAAAATGTATAAATATACATATGAAAAATGAAAATATTAAATTCATTTAACAAATTGTTTAATACACATTTTTTATATTAAAATATATTTTAATATTTTACGAACAAGCTCCATTGACTTCTCTGCATCGAAACTCCTTGTTTACTCCTACATGCTATGCAAAGATGGTGAAGGGTCTTCTTCTGGTGGCGAGTTGGATCATGTGAATGCTTCGGTGGGATCGCGACCGGTCTCAAGTCTAGTCATGGATGAGACAGAGTGCAGCTTGAAGGATACTGTGGAGAAAGACATGAATCTACCCCCTCTCCTTCGTGAATGAGTAGAAGCCCTAGGCTAGATTTTAAGGCCACACTTGGGAAAAATGGCTGTGCGATTGGTGGGCAGCCTATTTTTGGTGGTTCCCATCCTATTTCTACTCACCCATCTGTGCATATTCCTCCTCTTGTTATTCACCACTTAGATTCAGTTCCTGTGGTTTGCTTGGATGGTGTTGTATGTGATAGAGAAGATTATCTACTAGATCATGCATTAATTTGCAGATTTTTAAAGGTCTGGCTGAAACTGTGCAATCTTCATACTTAGATATGCACAAATTGAATGAATATATGCAAGCCAAAATCAGTATTTATCCCTGTGCTAAGGGTTTCTTCATTTTGGAATTTGAATCTTTACAAGATAAGGAATTAATTCTCAACACTTGTCCATGGTTCTTTCAAGGGTATTTTTTGTGCATCAAGCCCTAGTTCCCATCCTTTAACCCTCGAATAGAGACATTCTCCTCAGCTTGCCTTTTGGTAAGACTATCTTACCTCCCATTACAATTTTGGGAGATTGAGTGTTTGAAATCCATTGCCAATGGGCTTGGGAAGTTTCATTGTATTTCAAAGGAAACCATCAATTACGAAAATTATACCTATGCTCAATTATGTGTGGAGTTTTATTTATCCAAAGGCCTCCCAGTATAAATCTCTTTGAAGGTAGGAAACAGACATTGGAGACAACCTATAGACTACGAAAATATTGCTTTCAGATGTAGAAAATGGTTCTCTACTTTCCATGTTACTTCTCAATGCAATAAGAAGCAAGGGTTTGAGCAAAGTAAAGGTGGCCTAAACCAACCTACTTGGTGGATTGGTGTGGAGTTTGACCACCATGTCATCGCACTAGGTGTGAAGGAGGGATTTTCTACTACACATGATACTACGATGGAGAATCCTCCTTCATGTTCCCCTCCCCCATCAGCCCAATAGGTTCGAGTTGAGGATAGTGTGATTGGTGTTCGTTCAAATGTTCTGGATGCCTCTCTTTCCCCCACTACGTATTCAGTATCATCACCTTTGGTGTTATTTGAGTCATAGTCTTCAAAGCCACCAATATCTTTGAATGTTGCTTCCCATGGTGCTTTACCTAAAATCGGAAATAGCAATGATCTGGATTCTCCCCATATGGCCAAAGAAGAATGGATTGAGGTCATGAAGAAAAAATTGGCTTCCTCTAAACTAAAACACCAAACGATGTTAAGGTTGACAAAAGTTGGGAGTAAATGAGGCATCTTGTGTTTTTTCATCCACCATATTAGGTCTGTAGGAACAAACAACTTAACCTTTTGTTGTTTTGTATTGCACCCCTAGTGGCAAGGGCATGCATTTGTTTTCTTTCTGAGATCTTATATTATGGGATTTTCCCCCTTGGTAGCACTTATCTATCTATCTATCTATCTATATATATATATTTTTCAAAAATTAAGTGAAATAAATTTAATATTTGAAAAAAGTCATTTAATTCATGAGATCTATTGACTAAATTTAATATAAATTAAATATTTGAAAAAAACCAAATTGAATATACATATTAAGGTAACATTTTAAATATCAAATTTTACAATTGAATACATATTTTAATACATATTTTTTATATTAAAAAATATATGCTAATATATTTTTAATACATATTTTTTATATTAAAAAATCTATTTTAAGACATTTTTAATACATAGTTTTTATATTAAAATGTATTTTAATATTTTGTAAAGATTAAGTGAAATAAATTTAATATTTCAAAAATGTCATTTAATTCATGAAATATGTTGACTAAATTCAATATAAATTAAATATTTGAAAAATACCATTGTAACATTTTCAATATTAAAATATCAAAATCTATAGATGATGGCGCATAGATTATCCCAACTAATTCTTGGAGTTAAAAGGTGGGGAAATTTTTTTAAGTGGGGGAGAAAAGATTGGACGGGAGTAAAATCCTTCATCATGCATCATTATGTGTTAGTAAATGATAACTGATTCTAAAAAAATGGTTCTTGATATGGATTAAAAACAAACAAACAAACAAACTAGCCAAACCAAAACTAAAACCAAATTCTCAAAAATGGTTGTTGATATAGATTTGTTTGTTTGGATGATAGGAGGAAGCATAAAAATTTTGACACCATTTTTAGCTAGGAAAGAAATACTTAAGAGTCATGCCAGTGGTCTGAGTGTCGAGAGTTGAGAACAATTTATGTCTGATGAACTAAAAGTCTACTGTCATAGATTGCCAATAGCTAAGGAGACTGGACTTCTGAATCACTTGCTATCGAACACCATTTTGAGCTTGAGGTGATCAGGTTGGTGTGTTCTAATTCACAATCATAGACTTCACATTCTATGTGTGTATTTGGTTTTATGACTTGCATTGCATATCATATATTTCAGTTTTCAATTTTTATTGTGTTCTGAATGTTGTCAGCTATTTATATGACTATGCTTTTAAGATCTCTTTATCACTTGAGCTTATTTTGTATATGGAAGAATGATATGTTGTTTCCACCCAACTACATGAAAAATTTAGCTATAAATGACATAAATGAATAAGATCAAAATTATATTTTTTGGAAATCCCTAACAATTGTGATAAAGTCTGTGGATCGACAATGAATAAGGAAAAAAAAATGGAGTTCAATAATTGATCATGTGTTTAAAATGTGACCGGTTCATTCCATGCAACCCAAATATTGCATATCTAGTAATACCAAATCCACCATTTTTTATTTTTTTGCACCAAATATATTACCCATGAGAAGTAAATGTAAATGAAACACATTGTTGTTTATTTTGTTTCCATTCAATATTTTTTGTTGTTGCATAATAAATTTTTTCCTAATTGTTACTTGCATATCACTTTGTAAATTTCTTTCTACATTTCTATTGCGAGTGATTATCTGATTTATGATATGACAATTGTGCCTGAACATCTTCCTTAGAAAACAAGAGTTGAGAGGCATTCAGCTAAGTGGGAATCCATATCATAGTGGTATAGGTGTATCCCTATTATCATTTGAAGACTCATTCAAAGGTTCGCTTGCATTATTTATTATCTTCTCTCAAAGGTTTTCAATTGAGTTTCCTTTGCAACAATTTATGTCTAACAAACTGAAAGTCTACCATCACAGATTGCCAATAGCTAAGGAGAGTTGATTTTGGACTTCTGAATCACCTACTATCGAACACCATTTTGAGCTTGAGGTAATCACATTGGTGTATTCTAATTTACAATTGTAGACTTCACATTCTGTGTGTGTATTTGGTTTTATGACTTGCATTGCAAATCATATATTTTAGTTTTCAATTTTTATTGTGTTATGAATGTTATCAACTATTTATATGACTATACTTTGAAGATCTCTTTATCACTTGAGCTTATTTCATATATGGAAGAATGATATGCTATTAACACCCAACTACATGAAAAATTCAGCTATAAATGAGCTTCATTGGTCAAAAATTGATAGAAAACATTGATTCTCGGCTCCGACAAGCATTCCCACAAAATGCAAATCGTAACTTTGGAGGTAGATACCTATTTGATAAACTAAATTAATTATTTGATATTGAAATACAAAAATTCATGTAAATGAAAATTGTATAACTATAAAGTTCTATAGTATTCACAATAATTGTTATTGATCAATTTTCTATTAGGCATATCTATCATTTTTATTGGAGATTTGGGTCAGTTACCTCCTATTAATGATAGACCATATGACAGCAACACACGAGCTAATTTTCTATGGGAAGAATTAAAAACTGTGGTTACTCTGGATAGAATATTCAGACAAGATGGACAAAACATCCATTAACAAATATTTCGTCAACTTTTGACAAATCTGAGAGATGCAAACCCCACAATCAATGATTGGAAATTGCTTATGACAAGAGCCACTATTACATTAGATGCAACAAGCAATTAGGAGTTTGACAGTGGTGTGCATTTATTCTCCACAAATGAAAATGTTAATAACCATAACAAGAAAACACTATACTCATTGAAGCATCTCGTTGCACATAGTGTTGCAACAAAATTAGGAAGTAGTAATGCAATAGAAGAATGCTCAAATGATGAGCTAGATCTTGAATTATTGAAATGTAAAGATGTTACGGTTATGTTAACCTCAAATCTACTGATACAAGCAAGTCTTGGAGCTTTCGGGTATATATGAAACATTGTATACAAACCTAGAACTGGTCCACCAGAACCACCAACATATGTAATGGTTGTGTTTGATAGCTATTTAGGAATACCATTTGATGATCATAATCCAAATACAATTCCAATTACAGCAATACATAGGGGTGAGACAATCCAAATTTTGTTAAGATTGGCTTGGGCATTGACAATTCATAAATCATAGGGTTTGACTCTATCACAAGCTACTATTGATATAGGACCAAGAGAAAGAGAGGGATTGAAATTTGTAGCTATATCCCTTGTAAAATGAATTGAAGGCTTAAGAATTATGCCACCATTCACATATGACTATTATGAAAAAATGAAAAATGGTAGACAACTTGCCAAGAGAAAGGTTGAAGAAAATAGATTGAAAATATTAGAAGATACTTGATGTAACATGCATATGCTCTTCAATTTTGATTCCATGAGTGTCAAATTCCAAAATGTAATATATGTGTATCATATTTAGTTTTATGCTACATTCAATTCTTCTACTATATTAAAAATTCAACAAATTATAAATGTTTCCATTTACTCTTCCAATTTTTTTTGTCGTGTTCGAATTCTATTGAATACTATTTTTCTTATATGATGATAATGTAGGCATGAATCCTACCAACAATCCATATAATCACCCAATTTCTAGAAAAAATGAACCTCCTATAAGAACCATTCCTATTGCAGCACTGAATCCGTACCATAATAGATGGTTAATAAAGGCAAGAGTCACTAGAAAGGGTCAATTTTGTCATTTTAACAATGCAAAAGGAGATGGAGAAGTGTTTACTTTTGACTTGGTTGATTCAATTGATGGTGAAATAAGAGCAACATGTTTTAATGGAGTTGTAAAAAAAATTTATGATCGCATAGAAACTGGAAAAAGTGTTTATCATCTCAAAAGGGAGACTCAAACCTGCACAAAATAATTTCAACCAATTAAAGAATGAATGGGAAATCTTATTAGAAAAAAATTTGATTGTTGATTTGTGTTTGGAGGAGGATAGCCTTATACCAAAACAATAATTCCATTTTACACCTATAAGAGAAATTGAGAACATGAAAAAAATTCTTTGGTTGATATCAATGGTGTTGTTTTCTCAATCGACACACCAAACACAATATTCAGAAAGAATGCCACACAAACTTGAAAAAGAACCCTTCACCTAAAAGACATGTCAAGTTGTATGGTGGAATTAACAATGTGGGGTGATTTCTGCAATAAGGAAGGTCAACAAATCCAAGAAATGTGCAATGTAGAAACTTTCCCCATTCTTGTTATAAAGGTTGCATGAATTAGTGATTTTGGTGGGAAATCTGTGGGAACAATTACTACAACCCAACTCCTTATAAATCCAGATCTTCTAGACTCACACTGATTGAGATTGTGGTTTGATACAAAAGGGAAGAATCTCCAAACCCATTCTATTACAAAGGAAATCTCATCTGTAATAGAAGAAAAAATGTTAAAAAGTATCTGACAAATACAGGATCAAGACCTTGGTAACTCTGGTAAACCTTATTAGATAGTGATAAAAGCTACCTTATCTTTCATAAAGGTAGACATTTTTTGTTATATAGCTTGCCCCTTGAAAATTGGAGGTAGGCACTGCAAAAAGAAGGTAAACACTAATGAAAATGATCAGTGGTATTGTAGAAGATGTGATAAAATTTTCTCTGAATGTAATTATAAATATATACTTCAATGCAAAGTGCAAGACCATACTTCTTTCACTTGGATTACTACTTTTGAAGAAGCGACAGAAGAAATTATGGGTGTTACAACAAAAGAATTGAACATTTTGAAGCATGAAGAACAAGATGATGTTAAGTTTTCACACATTATACAAAAGGTCCTTTTCAATAGATACATATTTAAACTTCAAGTGAAAAGAGAGACTTATAATGATGAACAGAGGATTAAATGTATAGTCATAAAAATAACAAAGTTTTATTATTCATCTGAGAGAAAAGATTTATTATGATTCAATTGCAAAGATCGATGTTTAAAATGGCATTCAAATGCTTGAATGTTTACCATGTTAACAATGTACATTCAAACATTTAAAAAAATAGTGGATATATCTAAGTTAGTTGATATGATTTTTGTCGTGATATTGTTCTTTGTTGTTTTCAATACGAAATCTGATGATTGATTAAAATTTGTGAATTGATAATAATAGAGTTAAACTAAAAAATAAACTAGCATACATTTATTAATTAAACAAATTAAAAGTATTTGAGTTCTAATTAAATGGAAATGGTAGATGTTGATGTTATGTTTTGTTATATACAAGTTGGTATTATTTTAAATTTGAATGTGTACCCTTATATATGAGAATTGAAATAAACAAGGATAGAAACTATAATGAAATCATATATATTACTTTGGAAATTCATGTTAATGAAAATGTAAACCTTTTATTCTCAATTCAATAGGCGTCTCGATCATGATAACTCTCAGTGTTCTTTGTTGTTTTCAATACTAAATCTAATAATTGATGAAAATTTATGATTTTAAATTTATTGTTCTTTGTTGATTGTTGTTATATACAAGTTGGTATGATTTTAAATTTGAATGTGTACCCTTAGATATGGGAATTGAAATAAACAATGATAGACACTAAAATGAAATCATATGTATTGCTTTTGAAATTCATGTTCATGAAAATGTAAACATTTTTTCTCAAGTCAATAGGCATCTCGATAACGATAACTCTTAGCGTGATTTACGTATATTATTAATTAATATAGGTATGCTAGTTTAGTGCAATAGCCATCTCCTATGACTCTAACCATATGGCATCAAATCAATGATTGTGCTTTAATCCAAGTTTAACTATTAGAGATGTTATTTTCATTTTATCATCACCAACTAATAATATTGGTATTTATTGACATATTATCATTGTCATTATAATCTTTCTTTAATTGAAGTGCTAACGTAAATTCTTGATCTCAATTACTGTTAATCATATTAATAATAATAATTCCACTATAAATAACAAAATTTATAACTATTATTATAACTTTAACCACTTATTTAAGAACAAAATTTTGGAGTATTAATTAAGTGCCATTCTACCATAGTGACACAAATTATAGATTAGGCGCACTGCATTTCTGTTATGCCCAATATTTTGCATAGTTTAAAGTGTTGACTGCCACCCAACTATTCACTATTAAGGGATATTTCACAGTACTAATTCAAATACATTCTACCCGTGCAACAATACTAAGCTTGCTCTTTGTATTTTGTTTTCTCCATATTACGTTGATTGGTTTATCCTACTTATTTATTATTACGTTAGTGGATATTATCTATTTAACATTGCATAGATATTTTTAAATCTATTATTAACGTCCTAGATAGCAAAATGATCCCACGATCATGCATTAAATAGTTGAATGGTGATTACCAAGCCTTCTAGACCTATAGCTATGAAGATTGAGGAATTATTAAATCAAATATTGAATAACATAACGGTTCGTTGAGTTGATTTTCATTTTAATTAAAATTACGGATAACCACAAAGTAGCCTCTTGACCTAATACAAGTCATTAAATTTCTTCAAATCTACCACTCTTTCCATCACCATTGAAGTTGGTACTACTGGTAGTGCAACATTAACACATATGACAGATATGGGAGATTTGATATCTTGACCACGATTGAATGATCTAGGCCGCCTTTGATTAAGTTGAGTGGACTGGTTATTGTTAGAATGATCAAGAGACGTGATTGACACTCAAAGAATAGATAGTACTTGTTAACAAATAATTAACCAACTCCCTTCGGGTTTATTTTTCTCTGTGCCGGCTCGTGTACAGCAATGTCTGCTCGGCCTTTTTCTAAGTTTTGTTCTGCCATTCCACATGTCTACTCCTCACAATTCCAAACCACAATATTCCATTTACATCCCAGAAACTCCATTGTGCTTCCATGTGTTGCGGCTATGGGTTTCTTTTTGTCATATTTTCTTACAGTCTCTATGGGTAGTGAAAGGTTGCCACAAAGCCCTCTTTCCTAAAAGATTCTAGCAGGCCCCATAGTTGTTGATCATGGTGTATACTCGCTACGTGTCTACCATTCACAAATCTTTCATCACAGAAATAAAGTAGCAACCACAGGCAGTGAAATGTCACCACGCATTTCTTCTGCACCTGGCTGGTGATCGTTCCCTCTATTAGTGATGAAGGCTCCGCCCACTTGACATGTGTAGCATTAACGCAAGTCCTTAGTGGTGAGGGGAGAAAGGTTCATACGAGCAGCGAAAGGTTGCCACGTGCCTAACCAGTGGATCTCATATGCAGGCGATGGATAGGATGAACCTAATAATGCTATTGGTTGCTACGTGTCATAATCATTCACACAAAGGGATGACACTTGTCTAATCGGGCCTAGCTAGGACCACCGCCATCATTGCAAAGGATGCACCTATGCCTAGGATGACCTGATGCTCTGTTCCAGATCATTTCTATTGTAACGACCTTGGGGATATTCTGATTCTTTCATCATTGCGAGATATTATAGAATCTTTTTCTATTGCTGCTCTCTGAGGTGGTGGGAGTTTTTCCTGCTATATATACTTTTCTCTGTGATGAGAAAAAGGTCTGGAATTTGGAAGGAAAATGTTGGTTTTAGTAAAAGACACTAGGCCTTTATTACTATTTATTTGATTGCAAAAACTCTCAGACTGTGTCAATTGTTCAGCCTTTCTATTTTTTCATGTTATTTGAGCAAACTATGAACTGTGTTTTTTATTGTCTTGAAACTTCATTTGAGAACTTCTATATATGTTGGATGAAAATTTGCTTACCTAGATCATGTCTAAGGACTCTTCTTGGCAGTAGGAATGTATGCAATGTTATTTTATGTCAATAAATGAATTGTCTATGCTATAATCTTAAGTCTTTAATATTTGGGAACACTACAACACCATTCAGGCCCTTAAATCTATGATTTATCGTGCCCATCATTAAATCTTGGTGCATCGCCTTAGGTTAGACTTTATTTTATTATATCTGCTTCCTTTTCCATTTCGAAAACCCATTATAGAAGAATTTGGCTTCTCTAAAAATCCGTAGGTTACTCAGTTTAGCGCAAAAGGTCCCCCTTAAACTGAGTTTCCCATAAGACTCTATTACCTCGTCAAATTTTGGCATCGACGGTTTGTTATTTTTCTCGCATGCCCAGTGGGACCGAGCTTAAATGAAATTGCATTTTAGAAGGTTGTATGAGCCATCAGCCTATAATTAGATCTCAAACCATAGACGACCCCAATTTACTAGTACCTCCCCTAGGGACAGTCTAGGTCACAAATTAGCTGGTAACCATTCCATTCCCTCTGCCCTTTCCTCTCACCATGTTTCCAACCACCAATAGGAACTATGTGGCATGGGACGCCAGAAGTCCCCTAGTAGCCCCGGTAGCACCCGCTATCTAGGGTGCTATCTCGGTTTCAGCCATGAAAGCTATACCAAATTTTACCAGAGATAGCTCAAGGACTCCAGCAAAACATTTGCAAGATGTAGCAGGTGTATGTCTGGTACACGAGATTATAGCACACAATGTAGCCCTAAGGCTTCTCACCGCGTCTTTTAAAGGCAAGGTGCTAGATTGGTACTGAACACTAACACCTAATTCAATTTCTACCTGGGATGAGCTTAGAGATCCGTTCTATGAGAGGTTCTCGAATGACGGAGATCGTTCTTCATTGTATTATCAACTATCTGTCATAAAACGAGCCCCCAGGGAGGCTCTGACAGACTTGAATGCTCAGTTTCATGTAAATTGGCAGAGGATTCCTATTACCATACACCCGAATCCTAAGTTGGCATTTATATTTTATCTAAAGTCCATCAATTCTGACATTTCCGTGATGATCAATTCTTTGGGAGGAGCTAATCTACCAGATGCTTATGGTATCGCAATCAAAGCTGAGAATCATTTAATAGATTGTGGAAAATTGCCTCCTCGACCTATTATGTCGATATTTCCTGAAATATCGATCTCCGCACAAGAGGTTGCGTCAACTAGCGCACCCATAACTGCCCAATCAATGTACACATATGCGGAAATCCCACAAAGTATGGCTTTTACATCAGATTCTCCCAAGGATGAAATGAGTGACCTCAAAGAGATGTTGCGAACCATGGAAAATTATATAACCACTCTTAAGTGGAACCAAGTAACGCCTCTGAAGCCTACATATCAAAACTATCAAGGTGGGCGGTCTTCTTATTAGCAGAATCAATAACAGGGCGTGCCTTGCACTAATCCACTAGCCTCGACTACAAACCAAATGATGTCGGTGCCTACTCCACTGGGGAGTGCGTCGCCAAGCTTCAGTAGAGAATTAACCGCAGGGTATAACAACCTTATTGATGATATCAATCTATGGTGTTTCCCTTGCAATGATGCGCATATGCCTCAGAACTGTCTGCGTGGAAACTTACAACAAAAGGTGGCAAAGCAATGCAACCAAGGTGCAACAACAGAACATGGAGGTTATGTATATGCCTCACCACAAATGGAGAGTGTGGTTCTTACCACGTAAATGCAAGGAATGTCTTTAGAACAAGAATCCAATATTGCTTCCTATCATGCGCTCTTCTCCTAGATGGAGGAAGAAAAGACAGTGTTTGCTAATGATGCATTCATATCCAAAACACCGCAAGTGCAATCTAATTATAACACACGCTCAAAAAGGAGATTCATCGATGAGTCAATTGTTTCACATCCAGCTAGCCCACAACTCAAAGGTGTATCCGATCAGATTCCCAATATTTCAACCGTCCCTTCACCTTCTCAACCACGGAAGGAACTTATTATAGCAAGAACCAAGGAGCAAAAACTTCTGAGTTTTTCACCCTTTAATGTGGTAGAAAAATTGAAGAAATCATCCGCTAATGTGTCTTTATGGGACATTCTAGCTATCCCAAAACAAAAAATGCTATTACAGAAGGTGCTTCAAGAATAGGTCAACCCAACACCAACAGAGCCATTTGCCAGTGCAGAGGTTGTTTATCAAATACTGCCAGCTAAAGTCCTTACAAACAATATAAAGGAATCCCCTATCGAGGATAGGAATAAGTTGAAACCTCGACCCTTCTTCTTGACTCTCATTATAGGAAAGAAGTTATTGCACAACTCTATGATTGATTCTGGTGCTAGTACCACGATTATGCTTAAACAAATAGTTGAAGCTTTGGGAAGTAGCTAAAAACCTATGAAAAGAGGGGTAATGTAGCTTGATGGGAATAAAGTTGAGACTGTAGGTGTCATCAAAGTGCTTCCTTTAACTCTATTCACCTACCCCAGTATCACAATACCGCAAGACACTGTGATCATAGATGTTCCTCCAATGTTTGGCTTTTGTCTATCCCAAGAATTTACTTCAAAGATGGGCGAATACCTATCCTTGGATTGGTTGCATCTTATACTTAGGACTAAACACGGCACAAAAATGAAGATAGAATTGGAGGCTTTACATTCTAAACATGTAACAGATGAAGCCTTGATCAATTTTGAAGTCGTGCATACCTCTATCACCAAGCAAGAAATGTATTGTGTTGAATTGCTTGAGGAAGAGAAGGTGAGCGAAGATTAAAATGATAATGAAGATGCTCTGTTGAGTGAGCACATAGACAATGATCCTTTCGGCAATTATCATGCTACAGGATTGGGCACATATGTAATTTATGATGAAGACCAAGTGCTTCCGAGGGTCGCCAAAGAATCCAAAGGTAGCCAAGCAAATGAGCTATGGACACTACACTTTGACAGAGCAAGAAGCAAGGTGGGTGTTGGAGTAGGGATATATCTAATATCCCCACAAAATAAAAAAATGTTGAGGTCTTTCCACTTTCATTTTCCTGTTCAAACAATCAGGCTGAATATGAAGGATTGGTTCAAGGTTTAAGCCTTGTGGAATGAATGGGCATTAAGCAATTAATTATGTTAAGAGATTCTAAACTAGTAGTTAACCAAGTTCGAGGAGTTTCCACGGCAAAGAATGTCCGTAGTAGATCCTATTGGCACTAAGTCTAGGACCCGATTGATGGTTTTGAAGCTCTTAACATCAAGACCATTCCCCAAGGACAAAATAGCAATGCAGATCGCATGGCCGTGATTGGTGCTCAGTTTGATCTTGTCTTTAACCTTCTTCATAATGAACATTCAGTACGGGTACTAGTCCGACCGGCGATCCCCAATAATGATCAGAGTTGGAAATTTTTTGAAAGTGATGAACACATCGCCTCATTTATCCAACACTCGGGGGAGTTTTCTGATCAGCTTCAACCAAACATTGCCGAAGCTTATGAAGGAAAAATTATGTAGCTCAAATCTAATAAACTTCTGAAAGGATTGGTTACTGTCGAAAACATTTTCGATTGTGATGATGCCCAAAATGATAAACAAAAGTTTGTAGTAGGCAAAAGCGATTATGTGGACCTTCGAGTCTTTGACGGTAGGAATCTCTGAGTCGGTAAAAATGTCCTACACCATGATAAGGAAAGACTCATCAGTTTCTATGAAAAATATGGAGTAGTGGCCTAGTCCTATGATGATCTGGAGGGATATGATCTTGACATCATTCAGCACACTATTGAGCTAATAGAAGGTACAAAACTAGTCTGATAGAAACAGAAGCCCGTCAACCCAAAAATTGGAGCGCTAATGGTGCAAGAGCTAACTAAGCTCATTGAGTCATGCATTGTCTTCCCAATCAAGCGTAGTACTTGGGTATCGAATTTGGTCCTGGTCCGAAAGAAGAATGGAGATATCCGTTTATGTGTGGACTTTCGAGACCTAAATAGAGCATCCTTAAAGGACCACTATCCACTTCCTTTGATGGAGTCAATCCTACAAACGGTTGTAGGATCGGAAATGTTTTCTCTACTGGATGGTTTCTCTAGCTACAATCAGATTCAAGTTAAAGTAGAATATCAACACAAGACTACGTTCACGACAAAGTGGGGAACATTTACATATGCTAAAATTCTTTTTGGTTTATCCAATGCAGGGGTAGCATTCCAGCAGGCGATGGATATCACATTCAGCGAACTAATCAATAAGTTTATTCTAATCTATTTGGATGATCTTACTATGTTCTCTAAATCTAAGGATGATCATTTTGATCACTTAGAATTAGTTTTTAAAAAATGCCAAGAGTTCAGATTTTCCCTAAACCTGAAGAAATGTGTATTCAGAGTTCCACAAGGTAAGCTGTTGGGGCATGTTGTGTCTAAAGAAGGGGTTTTAATTGACCCCGAACGAGTAAAGGCTATCAAAAAAATTCCCCTTCTAGTGAATAAGAAGGGTGTCCAGTCTTTCTTAGGTAAAGTAAATTTCGTCAGCAAGTTTATTCCTGACTTTGTGGGGATAATTAAGCTGATCACCTTGATGCTTAAGAAGGACCAACCATTCAAATGGACGACCGAAGCTCAGGAAGCTTTTGAAAGGGTCAAGAAATCTATTTCCATAGCTCCAGTACTAGTTCATCCAGATCAAACTAAAGATTTTATAATGTATGCATTCAGTAGCATGTCCAGTATCGCTACTGTCCTAACCCAAAAGGATGATGAAGGAAGAGGAGAACATCCAGTGGCATTCTACTCTCAGACCCTAAAGGAATATGAGGAAAATTATAATTTCGTCGAAAGGTAGGCCTTTGCAATAGTGAAGGGACTTAAAAAGTTTCGCCATCTAATTTCCTGCAACAAGGTGCTTGTGTATGTCACACATTCCAGTGTGCGTGAATATATCATGGAAGGGGAGATAACAGAAAAAATGGCTAATTGGATCACCAAGATCCTCAAATATGACATTGAAGTCAAGCCTAGTAAAACTATTAAAGGAAGAGGACTATGTGAATACATGGCACAGAACAAGGAGGCACCTGCTGCTAAGGAGCAACTGGAACTTGTCTTGATGAATGAATTAGAATCGGAAGGTGGTTGGATGACTAATAGAATGAGGTTCATGCAAATTGGACAGTATCCATAGGTCTCTCATCCCAAAAAAGGAGATACTACTGGCTGCAAAATTGTGGATATACGCTAATAGAGGGAGTCATTTTCAAAAGAAATTTCAATGATGTTCTCCTATGATGCGTCAATTCGGAGTAGGCAAAGAGGATCGTTGATGCGTTTCATAACAGCCCTATGGGTGGACACTTCTCGGCTAAGACCACTGCCATTAAAATAATGCGTGCTGGCTATTATTGGCCTACACTTTTTAATGACTCCCACTCTTAAGTGAAGTCTTGCAAAAAATGTCAGTTCTTTACTGACAAAAGGAAGAATTCCGCAATACCCCTCAAACCCATAGTGGCAGACGAACCGTTTGCACAATGGGGCCTGGAATTCATTGGAATGATCAACCCAGTTTATAGCGTCATACACAAGTGGATTCTAACTACCACGAACTACTTCACAAGATGGACAGAGGTTGTTCCGCTTAAGAGCGCAACAAAAAGAGAAATTGTAGATTTCCTTGAAGAGCTGGTGACAAGGTTCAGCCATCTGAAAACTATCATTTGGGATAATGCCAAAGCTTACTTAGGTGCAAAGGTATGTAACTTTGCATTAAAGAATTACATATTCCTCAAGACATCATCAAACTATTACCCACAGGGAAATGGTTTAGTGGAGTCAACAAACAAGAGTCTAGTCCAGCTCCTTAAAAGGATTGGTTCGGAACACCAAATGGAATGGCACAAAAACCTTCGAGCAGTGCTCTGGGAAAACCACATAACTCCTAAGCAAGTCCTTAATACTTCGCCTTATGAGCTGGTGTACGGGAAAGAGGTGTTGTTACCTATATCCATGGAGATTCTGGCACTACAATTGTTGAAATCTCTCGAAATAGAACAAAATGACACCATGGAGATTCGGCTTGCCGAACTATTAGAAGTACAAGAAAAAAGGGAGAATTCCCTAATAGCCATGAAAAATCATCAACAAGTGGTCAAGCGATGGTTTGACAAGAAAGCTTCTGACTAAGGTCTAAAATGCGGAGACTTAGTGCTAAAGTATGATAAAAGGGCTGCTAAGCCAGGGCAACATGGTAAATTTGATAGCCTATGGGAGGGCCCCTTTAAAATCATTCAATGCAAAGAACATAATGCTTTTGAGCTGTAAAATATGGAACAAGAACCCTTAGGAATCCCAGTCAATGGGACTCATCTTAAGCTGTTCTATTAGGCACTGAACTCTATTTTTTGTACATATGTGAATAATGCTTTTATTTTTCTTTCTGTTTCTTTGGCTGGTCTTTTTCAGAATTAGTTTGTGCTTCTGTGAAATTAACCCATTATTACGGAGGGTGGAATACCAAGATTTCTTTACATAGAATACACCCATGTGCAGAGAAATAAAAGAATGAAAGTTGAGAGCCCATAAAATTGAAATACAAAATGAAGAAAAGAACAAGGATTTTCTTTAACAAAAAGAGATATATATCTATTTATATATATTCTTTATATCGCAAAGGTGGCTGGGAAGCTGAAATCCAAAAATTTATAAGTATTTGAGCTATTATCTATATGATAGCTTTTTCTCAAGCTTATATATACAAGCTATAAGGCAAGTATTCTAAGCAGCAACAGAAAATTGAGTAAACAGGGAGACATTTGTTGGAAGCAATAGGGGGTTTCATCCAAAGGCATGGGAGGCGGTAATTGACGCATTAACAGTAGCCTCCAACTCTTCCTTGTCCATAGGTTCTTCGGCAACACTGACAACATCATTCGGCACAACCGCCATTGGCAGGGGGAATACCAAATTCTTGAAATCGGTATACCAATCTACGTTGTAGAAGGGTATTACATTGTAGCTGCAAAACAAGAAATGTAGGGTCTGGGTAGCCCTTTGCTGGTGCTCATTGCGTGTTTGTAGAAGGAATCCGCTAAGAAATGATAGCCAAATGACTACAACTTCTTCCTCTATAGAGTGACGGAGGTCGCTGGCTGACGGCAGACCTACTCCATAAGCAGCATGAGCAACAACCTCGCCAAGACCATTCAAGTACTTTTTGGGGAACATTTCTTTAACAAGTTTCAGGATAAGAGGATGAGGGACATTGATGTCAAGCATGGATGCCATGAAGTGGGAGAATATGTTGGTGTTCACCCAATACTTGTCCTCATACTTTATGTAGTCTTTACCGAGAACCCACTTTATGGCTATTAGGACCAAAGAATGCTTATTCTTGGTCATCCGTTTCAACCTCCTAGTCGAAACCTCCCCTAGGAATGTCATCTACAACTTATATGAAGTTAAACGAATTGGAGTGTCCATAGTTCTAACACTATTCCTATGCTTTTGAGCTAATACCAAAATTTATCTATCACCTAACTTATGAGAAGGCTTGCTTAAAACTCTGCTACCAACCTATCGGTGCTCAAATGCTAAGTATGATTTTCTCACTACTTACTGGCCTATTTATAGAAAAAATGACAAGACGCATGCTAATCCATTTTGAGAAAACGTAATAATAAGCTAGTTGCTAACTTGAAAGGGGTGCCTGCGTTTGCTCACATTTCCGGGCTAGTTGTATTTGTGAGAGTATGGCTAAATGCGTGCTAGATTAATAGGAGCTAATTAATTGGCTTTAAAAAGGTGGCGCTCATTGATGGTAAGACATATCGTCGTAGGCTATTGTGTCATCTCACAAGTGTTTCCCAGAGCCCAAGGCGATATTCATATCTTTTCAAGCCATGATCATTTGCTTTGGTGTAATCATTCTGACCAAGATATTAATTACCAGCGCATACTAACGAAGAGTTAAAAAATCAAGTTACTGGCTCAAGTTCCAAGGGGATCACAGTGTATCACATAATTGCCAAAAGTAATAATGAGTCATGACTTCCTCAAAATGGCCAGCAGTTCATTTTGCACGAATTACAAAATTAATGGTACATGACGAATTAAATGCAAAAGGCATGCTTGCGCCTACCACCTTGAGGAAAAATTGCCAAATATTGTATGAAAAGGCTTAATATTTCAAAGTCTTTTCACAAACACCAAAGTAATAGCTTAGAGTTATCCTTCTTCTTTGTATCCGGAGCTGAGAAAAAATGTAGAGCCAAGAACTTCCAGAGATCTTCACTGAAAGAAAAATGTTGGAGACTTCATCTCAACCAATGCAAGAAGAAATTAGCCAGGAGCTATTTACAACTATACGTTCTTCAGAGGAGGTATATGTCTATGAGGATGTGGCATATGCTACGCCTGGTATACCCAGTAGGCCAAAAAGGGCCTATATAGAAGAGCTAAATAGGCCCAAGGATTGTAGAAACCAGAAAAGGGTTGAAAAGAAATGGGATAATGTCTACAATCCATGGCTCGCAAGAAACCCTAAGTCCCTAAGAGAGGCATCCTGTGCAAGGTTATCAGCACCAAAGGTAACCAATCTATGGTGAAGAGAGTTTGGTACAGTGGTCTCCCTCTATACATGGTCCGACTGGTGCATTACTGCCTGGAGGTCGTTGATGCTGCTATCAAACATTATAACCCTGATACCCACTACATTGAAGGCCGCAAATTAAGGGTGCACATCACTCCACAGGCCATCTAGCACATGCTATGCATCCCAGACCTAACTAAGAGAAGATAGAATATCGAGCCCTTTCACCCTAGCAAAGGAGAGAAAATATGGAAGATGATGAAAAAGATATCAAAGTTCTTATTGGAGGAGACTGGTAGGAAAGACATCCCAGCCACTAAACTGCCAAGTATTTCGTTATCACGCAGTGCATTACATGATGATCTAGGGGATGCCATGTCCATGCTAGTTTTTTTGTGTGGCTGTGACTCTGATGAGAAGGTGGAGACTTTTCAACTGGGCCTAGTATTACAATTTCACAAGTAGCATGATCTCTTCTGGTATGATTCTATTGAATTTATGGTAGAAGAAATGATACAACAAATAAAGAATTACCCGGCGGAGAAAAAATTTAGGTTTTTCTCTTTCCTGGTCCACATGTTTCTGCATCAAAACCTGGATTTCTTCGCCCAATATTTTTCATTATCAATTTTTGATGAGAAAAATAAAAGGAAGCTAGTGTCCATATGGACACCTTTTCTTTCCGCATCATATGATTATTATGCATTTTCAGACTATTTCATAGCTCCGGTCTTGCATAATTTGATCAGAAAGGGTGACATAATTAGGCTCGATAGGGATCAGAATAGATATATGCAAAGTTTCACTCCCACCTATGACTGGTTCTTAGGCAAAAATTTCACGATTCTCCAGATGCGGGGCTTTACTGGTAAACTTTTCTTGCTCCCAGCCTGTGTCACAAATAGGGTGCTTGTGCTGGAAATGTTTGGGCAGGTGTGTATCATTGATTTTACCTTTTGTAGCAGCAAAAGTGTCAAGAAGAAGAGATTCTTCTCTTGTCCAAAAAATTTCAAGTCGGTAACTCTGATAAAGAAACAATCAGACCAGTTGTTGGAGGACAAGCTGGCTTATCTAGGGTTGGTACTAGTAAATGATAAGTGGAAATACAACTCTTTCGATGACTTACCGGAGCCACACATGAGAGTTACTCATGTTCCCCGACCTTACTAGGAGAAGTGGCATAACCCGCGGGCAGACAAAGATGAAAATTTTGTTGAATTGGCTCGTATGTAATACCCCTCATGCTACTATTGATTTTTGACATTTACTGTGGTTTTTGTTTGGTACATTGTGATTTGTGATTGATACTGTTGCTATTATGTGTGGTAGCTTAGACTATTACTATACTCTTATGATGACATGGATATCGTGATGACATTCTATTATGATCATTTGATGGAGTTATTTGGAATGCAATAGACTATAGAATAGTAATTTATGATGTGGTGTAAAATTTTATGATGATATGTTTTGGTGAGGGGACAGGTAGCATCACTCGTTCGCGAGCGCCCTGCTACGCTGTGAATCCTCCTCAAAATGCTTTGATTTTATGTATATTGTATATCACTTTGTGAATGCAGGCTTCGCAGGAATAAGACTCGATTCCACCTATTTCGGTAGGTCTGGGCGAGCATTGAATCAACCCAATGGCAGGAAGTTGAATTATTTGAGGTGACATGAAAAGTAACTCCGTACCAAGTTGACAACAGTTTTGTTTTGTGCATAGTAGTCTCATTCATTTGTGTGGTTACATTGGTCTCTGTATGATTATGTGATTTGTCTAAAATAGTGAATGGTCTTATGTGGTAATTTAAATAATTAAGTAATTGGTAAAATAATAATTAAATATGGCAATGAATAAATATTAGAAATAATAGAAACATTGCATTTATTTGGAATCTCTCAATGGTTGTTTTTGAGTTTAATAAAGAATTGTGGAAATGAGGCATATTTATACATTGTTTAAATAAAGGATTATGTTATGAATTTAGAACTTATTTAGTTCTAATTAAATGCATTTGTTATTTGGAGATTATGTTATAAATTTAGAATTTAATTAGTGCTAATTAAATGCATTTGTTATTTGGGAAAACATCAAAATGAAATTAGGGTAAAATATTATTTGATTTTTGAATTATGACTTCTGGTAATCACGGGAAGAGGAATTGAAAGGGCTTTTGGGCATGAAATTTATTGTGAGTTTCTCTTTGTTTGAGGGAATTTGGTTCGAATGCTGGAAAAAATTCTTTTGGTAATCATTTTCTTCAGTCTTTAGTATTTTCTATTTTTGGAGAAATTGGGAAGAGGAAGGAAGTTTTTTGGATCTGTAGCTGGGAGATTTGCAGCAAAGGAATAGTGCAGCAAGAGGGGGCAAGGCGTCTACAGTTTGCTGCAAGCATAGGATGCCAGGTTCTACTCTTGATAATCATTATTCTCTGTTAAATATGAATTGCTTTCTGTGTGTGTGTAATTTATTTTAGGGATGAAAATTAAATGACTGTAGAAAGAAAATCTTCTGGGGGTATGGTTAATTCAAAAATGTTAAATCAGAAAATATGGAATTGTTATTTATTGAAATTCTTTGAGGTTTCTGAATCGTTGTTTCGGGTTTCTGATTTATTGTTGATTAAAAGGGGTTTTTGTGTAATCTGGGAACAAATAGTAGTTTGATGTCTCAAATTGTTTAAAAATATATATATATATATATATATATATATATATTAAAACATACATTTGGGTAGGGACAATTTTTAGTTCCAGTAAATCTCTGGGTGTGAAATTCTGGTCTGTGTCTGCATTTTATTAAAACAGTTGTTCTATTTTTTTCAATTTGACACAGTAAATATGCAGTAATATTTTTTCCCTGTTTCCTTTGAAAAATAGTCTTATCTCTGTATATATATATATATATATATATATATATATATATATATATATATATATATATATATATATATATATATATATATATATATAATATATATATATATAAATATATATATATATATATATATATTCGAACTTATGAAATTGTTTGAGAAAAAAAAATAAAAATAAAAAAATTTAAATCCGTCGAAGTTTTCGCAATACTCAAATTTTGTTTATATTCATTACCTTGGGCTGTGTGTGGGGGTCGGCCTTGGTCGTACCCACCACCACCCCGCCACCGGTCCGTGGGACAGCCTGCGGACTGTCCACGGCAGTCCGTAGGACTGCCGTGAGCAGTCCATAGACTGCCACGGCCGGCGGCGAAAAGGCGTTGGCTGTGTTCGATGGGAATAAAATTCCCATAAGAATTTTATTTGTTAAGCTTTTTAATTACTCCACAAATTTTTATGGTGATTTCTTTTATAACGGATATTTATATTTATAAAGATATATCAATATATATATATATATATATATTGGTATATATTTATATATATATATATATGTATTAGTTAATTTAATTATTCTGTGTTTCTGTTTAAAAATAAAATGTATATATATATTAAATTTTGTTCTGATGAGTATATTCTGTTTTGTTTCGTTTTTTATTTAAATAATATTTTTTTCTGTTAAAACAATAGTTATTCAGAAGAAAATATATCTATACTGTTTAATCTGCTTGATAGACATTTTGTTTTGATTTATATTTTATTCAGCTATTATCTAGAAAATAAATCTGTATAGTTAGATTTTGTTTCTTGTTTTGTTTTAGAAAATATAATAAAGCAAAAATTGTTTCCATGAAAATAGTAGCAAAATAGAAATAAATCTGTTTTATAGGATTCTCAACTTTAAAAGGGAATTGCTGATTTAACAGCATTATTTATTTATTTTGTTTGTAATACAATTGTATTTTAGGAAAGAAAATGATTTTGTAATCTGTCTTAGAATTAAATAGGTTATCATTTTTAAGTATTTAATTTCAAAATTTAATCTCGTTGGTTTATTGGGTTTAGGGACATTGTTATTTCCTTGATGTGGGAACCCTTTTTTTTATGTAACTCTTTAGTCTTCCAGAGGAAGTTGGGTTTGTTGAATTTATATCTTTTTATTTTGAAATTCTGTTGAGTTATATTCTATTAATGGGGTGTGCCGAATTATGAGATTTTATTGTGGTACTTTCACTTGCGAGATGATTTGTGCCTCGCGTATTACTTTGTTGTCATACTTGATGATTATTGTTTGGCATGGTACAACCCCCTTGTTTTGATGGGTCTCTAGGGAGAGTGGCTCCTCGTGGGAGCCGGCGCCCCGTTTAAGGGGAAGAGCTCAGGATAACCCACGAGTGAGTTAGTAAATAAGTGAAAACCTAATAATTAACTTAGGAGGGTTGGGTTGGGTAGTAATATCATTGCAAGATTTTAAAAATGGATGCCTCGTCTTCATTAGTGCTTCTGTAGACTAATGGAAGGCTGAGAAGGCAGTGGTTGGCAAGGTCGTGGCCTCATCCTCACGAGAGGTCTATGGCTCCGCATGAGTCACCCTATGGACCGGCGCCTCCAGTTGGGAGGAAGAGCACAGGACAGCCCATGTAGGACTATGCGATGACACTCTCCCCTAGTTGCCCATGTGTTGTTTTATTGTGTTCCTCTGGAAGTGGGGTATGGGAATTGATTTATATTGTTGTTTGAATTGAGTTAAATTGATTTATATTGTTGTTTGAATTTGAATTAAATTGATTTATAAGTATTACTTCTTTATCATGTATTGGATGATCTCATTTATATTATGGTTATCATCTTACATCCTTAGGGCATTGTGATTTGATGTTATTGGTTGCTCTTTGAATTGGTGTATTGTGGGATGGATTTATGTTGGTATTTTTTATTTGGTTGTACCCTTGTATTGTCACTCTTGGTCGGAGTTACTTCTCTGTCACCTCTTAGCACGGGGGTGGTCGGGTGGAACGTGCTCTGCACACCGTTGGGTCCCCCATCAGCGTTCCTGGCTTCAATATTATCCAGTTGAAGATTTATTACAGTTGATCTCATTGTATCTTTGAGAACTTGTATATTGTATTTATCCCACATGTTTGGGATTCTGGATGTAACTTTATGGATGATGTAACATTGAAAGATGATGTAATGTAATTATTTACTTTGTAATTTTAATTGGCTATGAAATGTATTATGGGTTATCTTGGGATAAAATTTATGTATGTACTCATCTTATGATGTCATTATGGTTCCTTTTGATATCTTTTGGAATGAAGTTTATTATTGTCTTTTTGCAACGTAATTCTCGTGGGGGCCCCAAAGGACATAGTTGATGTTGTTATATATGATCATTTAATATTGATGTGATGATTATTTATCTTTCTCTTTTAAAAAAAAATTATTTGCGCTCTTTTGATGTTTGTTCTTTGGGGCTTGCCCGGCGGGCGTTACACCGTATCCCTATGCAAGACACTAGAGGTCTATGGCACAAGTTCTACTTTGCTATGGCGGTGGCCCAGGATAATGTCCACATGGAGCATGACATGTACAATAGGTTGAAGAAGGATTAAGAATGGACTGAGGAAAAAATAGAGGCTTTCTGGAAGTATCGCCAAGAAATAGCACAATTGGATGCTCCTTACAAAAATCTGAATGATGATCAAGAATTTGAAAAATGGTGGAAGGAGGGCCACCCCAGCCTGAGCTCTAGTATCAATAGGAGCGAAGATCCGGAGGAAGAGTTTGAAGAGCAGGAGGAGGAAGTGGCGACATTGACCTCATCTGCACCGAAAGAAAAATGCCCAAGACAGCCCGCCTATGTGGCCATGAATGTGTGTTTTAATATATCAAGGGTCTCACATACATTCACTTGGGTTGCTAAACTAGCTAGGTTATCACTACAACAAACGAAGATGACTGCTGAAGATAAAGAGACCCCACCTACAAAGAGGCAGTGCACGAAGAGTATAATCGAAGAAGGTTCACAAGGAGCCATCGGAGGAAAACTGCTCACAGCTAGCCAGGAGCCTAAGGCTGAGGATGAGTCACTAACATTTTCGAGCCGCCATTGTCCAGTCAATAGGTAAAATTCATTGCTTTTTCCCTTGCTTCTCATTCTTTGGTATCTACCCCTGCCTCATTGGCAATCCCTACCATAAATACTGGCCCTCTACCTTCTACTTTTAGTCTTACATATTTAGTAGGCTTCGCCCAATTTTCACAAACCACTCTGCTCATATTTACTCCTCTGCGGACCCTTACACCCATTGTTGCCGCTTAGACTTTCCTCAACTCGCTTTTAGAAAGCATTCCCCCTGTGAGTGCCCCTCCTTTTTCCACTATTATTGTAGATCCTCTTCCATCGCAACAGGCTGACACCCCATTGACAACCCCTCCACCATCCCAGCCAATGAGCCTTACGGTTGATTCCCCAATACAGTCATTACAAATGACTAGCCATGTTGTTGGTTCTCAAACAAAACTATGGAACATGCCCCACTTCTCCCCACAAACTGTCACTTTCCAAAAGAAACAAATGTTCGCACCTCTAAAGGTTACCTATCCCTATGCCTTTCCTTCTGGTGCTCCTTTCGCAGGTGGACTAGTTTCATCACCATCCAAATTCATACACAAATAGATTGTGGAAAAGAGGCACGCAAAAATAGAATGAGAAAGAGCAAGGAAAAATATGATAGCATTTTTGCTGAGCCAAAAGTACAGGCTCTTTATGATGAGGCCCGACAAGAATTGAAGTTTGTAGCCATGTACCTACGGGTAAGCAAGCCTCAAGGAGAAATGCAATCAGAAGACTATGACATATATGCTATAGGACTCGACATGAAGGTAGCCCAACCATAAGATAAAGTTGAAATCATGGAGGAAACGCAACAAGTAGTCACCTCCGACTTCCTTAAAAATGGTCGCTAGTTAAAGAAGAAGGATGAGTAGCTTAAAGGTAGTCACTTCCGATAGGGTTACTTTTCTAGAGAGGAAAGAGAAATCCTTAGAGGCGGATATTGCCCATATGACTGAAAGGGTGCTGGTAGTAGAGGATGAGAGGAACAGACTTCAAAGCAAACTTGCGAAGACTGAGACCACTGACCCTGCTGCGATAAAGGAGTTGCGCTCTAAGAATCAAGATGTAGAAAAAAATCTACAACTGAAGGATGAATAACTAAAACATCTTCGCCTTGAGTATAGTCAAGGAATGACACAGAGAAATGAAGCGTTGGAGCACCAACAGGCTCAATATGAGCAGAAAATAAAGGAAAAAGAGGCTAAATTTAAAGGCCTAAAAGCTTAACTAGAGGAAGAACTCTGAGAGACAAAGTCTTCTCTGAACAAGCACTTAGCAAATCACTCCCAAGCTAAGAATAATTGGAATAAAGAAATGAGTCGTGTTGTGGAACAACTAGTGTCTGAGAAAAAGAAAAGGGTAGAATTGGCTAAAGCCATTATTTCAAGAGATGTGGAGATTATTTCTCTTAAAGGCTCTCTCCTGCCTCCCCCTACACAACTAGATATCATTCCGCTGGTTAGGCAATTATACATATCTCACTAGGAAAAAATTAAAGCCTTTTGCCTAACACTATAGCTTACCCTCTGATTCATCACCAAGGCATCGAAGATGAGCTAGGAGGCCCATGATATGATTGAGCAGTTCCCATGGTTCATCTTGGAGAGGGTTCCCGAGCCAAAATATTTTCTCACCAAGCTATACTCGATCTTTGATGAGAGCCTTATCGGAGCAAGTATTGAAAATGGAGATGTTGCTGCTCAAATAGCAAATAAGTTCATCTATTGCCACTCTGCCTTCTAGCACACTAAAGCAGCCACAACTATTCCAAGTAAGGTACTGGACACCATACAGGGAAGTTTCACTGAGTTAAATGGGATGGGTTTTCCATCCCCATTCCTTGAAGATGGTTCTATTGCCACAGTCGAACAAATTGTGAAAAGGATAGAAGAAAGAGAAAATGATCTAGAGGATTTCGAGGATTTTAGTGATCCTCCCACAGCAACTGACATTGAGGGAGTGATTCATCCGCTCTCACAACTACTATTCCATTGCAAAGCAGGGGCTAGTTTACCCAATGTGTTGCCTCACAAAGAAACTATTGATCTAAGTGGAGCACAGGAGAATTTACGCAACATGGTGAGGCCATCTAAAGATGAATGGTCACCTTTGTAGGCGGATCTTTCTAATCTCTGATTCCATTGACCAAATGTAATGGCACTCTGGCCTATAAACCAGATAATTTTTGGGTTCTCTGTTCCTTCGTTGAACCGCCCTGATAGTCACCAAAAGTTGTTAACAAATAATTAACCAGCTCCCTTTGGGTTTATTTTTCTCTATGCCGGCCCGTGCACCACAATGGCTACTCAGTCTTTTTCTAAGTTTTGTTCTATCATTCCATGTGTCTACTCCTCACAATTCTGAGCCGCAGTATTCCTTTTATGTACCAAAAACTCCGCCGTGCTTCCACGTGTTGCAGCTGCGGATTTCTTTTTTTATATTTTCTTTGAGTCTTTGCGGGTAGCGAAAGGCTACCACGAAACCCTCATTCCTAAAAGCTTCTGGTGGGCCCCACAGTTGTTGATCGTGGTGTACACTGGCTAAGTGTCTACCGTTCACAAATCTTTCAGCGTGGAAATAAAGTAGCAACCATGGGCAGCAAAATTTTGGCACGCGTTTCTTCTACGCTCGGCTAGTGATTGTTCCCTCTATTAGTGATGAAGGCTCCGCCCACTTGACATGTGTAGCATTAATGCAAGTCCTCAGTGGTGAGGGGAGAAAGGTTCATACGGGCAGTAAAAGGTTGCCACATGCCTAACCAATGGATCTCATATGCGGGCGATGGACTGAATGAACCCAATAATGATATTGGTTGTTGCGTGTTATAATCATTCACACAAAGGGATGACACTTGTCTGATTGGGCGTAGCTGGGACCATCGCCATCATTGCAGAGGATGCATCTGTGCTTGGGATGACCTGATGCTAGGTTCTGGATGGTTTCTATTATAACGGCCTTGGGGATATTCTGATTCTTTCATCATTGCTAGAGATTGCAGAATCTTTTTTATGTTGTTGCTCTCCAAGGTGTTGAGAGTTTTTCCTGCTATATATACTTTTCTCTGTGATGAGAAAAAGGTCCAGAATTTGGAAGGAAAATGCTAGTTTTAGTAAAAAGACGCCAGGCCTTTATTACTGTTTATTTGATTGCAAAAACTCTCAGAATGTGCCAATTGTTCGGCCTTTCTATTCTTTCATGCTATTTGATCAAACTGTGAACTGTGCTTTTTATTATCTTGATATTTCATTTGAGAACTTCTATATATGTTGGATGCAAGTTTGCTTACCTAGATCATGTCTAAGGACTCTTCTTGGTAGTAGGAATGTATGCAATATTATTTTATGTCAATAAATGAATTGTCTATGCTATAATCTTAAGTCTCTAATGTCCAGGAACACTACAACACCATTCAGGCCCTTAAATCTATGATTTCTCATGCCCATCATTAGATCTTGGTGCATCGCCTTAGGTTAGAATTTATTTTATTATATCTTCTTCCTTTTCCCTTTCCAAAACCCATTATAGAAGAAGTCATCTTCTCTAAAAATCTAGAGGTTACTCAGTTTAGTGCAAAAGGTCCCCCTTAAATTGAGTTTCCCATAAGACTCTGTTACCTCATCAAATTTTGGCGTCAACAGTACCATCACAAGTTGGATGAGATAAAGGGAAAAGATAAAAGGAGAGTAGAACGAAGATTGAAAAGTTTGCAGGTACTGAAACTTCCAGCTTAAATTCCTTTAACATAGCAACCTAATACAACTACTAATGTTCACGTACAAGATTTGATTCAAGGTAGCAACAACGTTAAATAAAAAACAATTATGGCATCATAGCTAAGTGAGGGAATGGTGCTAGACTTTGAGACTGTATTAGCAATTTAATTATTTAATTGAAACCTTTCCTATATATAATCTTTTATTTTATTCATGTTATCTTAAATTTAAAATAATGATTTTATTTTATTTTATTTAAGTTTTTATCACATCAATATATCTCAAATTAGGAAAATGTATTAACATTTGTTTATTATACAAAATGTAAAGATCAATATTTGCATAGAAAAAGAAATATATGAAATATATATTATATAATGCCAGTACAATAAAAAGAAAAAACCAATAAAATCAATCTAAGTTATTTTGTATTTTTCTTCCAAGAACCGTGGTTTACATATTTATCTAAATAAGCATGTGTCATGACCTCCCCACAGGGGAACGGTAGCCCTCACAGATCACACCTCCAACAAGAGAGGTATCCCTATAGTTTGAGAAGTAGCAGGCATACAGTTGGGTTTTGGTCATAGCTAGGCACCTATATATCCTTTGAGAATACAATCCCTTCCTTACTATGCAGCTGTAGGTGATTTTTTTTATTTATTTATTTTCTTTTTGTATTTTTATTTTTTTGTTTCTCGTATGTGTTTCCTACCTCAGAGGGAAACGATGGAGAGGGGAGTGAATGAATTGGATTTAACATATCTAATTAAGTTGGACTGGTCATTGAGAATAGACACTCAAATATAGATGACTGTAGTTGGCAGAGTCCAACGTATCTAATCCAATTAAAGTAGTAAGTGAAGTAGTTGAATATCTTAATTGTACATTTCTCTTAAGTAAATCTGGTTGAAGGTCAATTTGATACAAGAGCCTGTTTGATATCAAACTGTACGCTGAATTTCTTCTAGTGGGGGTGTTTTGAGACTTTTACAGAAATGGAAAAAAGGAAGCTTGGTCCCATGATGGAATGACAAGTGTAGGAGCAAAGGTTGCTCCAACTTGCACACTTCCCCCCCTCCATTGCTTAACATGTTCTCTTTTATTTTTATTTTTATTTTTATTTTTATTTTTAAGGTCAGGGTTTTGTTGTTGCAGTTTCATTTTAATTTTATGTATGATTCCATTTGTTTTGATTCATATATCATTCTTCCTATAGGTTTATACACGGTGGTCCCTTAAGATGCAAATATACTCCGTTAACCTAGATTCCAAATCTCCATTTTATTTGTTCCCCTGAAGTCCATAAATCAGGGTCCCTGATTACCTATCTTACTTCTTTTCTTCTTCTTTTGTTTTTTGAGTAAATATGAGCATGGGAACAATGCTTAGTCCATATAGTTAACTTATAAATTTCCTATCCTTTCAACAGACTGCAATGTGTTTAGACTCTCTTTTATAACAGGTTAATAATGTACTCATATATTTAAGTAAATTTACTACCTCATACATAAAATTGAATAAGATTCTTTTTTTATTTCTTCTTTATTTTTTTGATATGTCAGAAACTAATTTCAATTGTGCTCATTCTGCAAAAAAATATACAAGAAGACCACCAATGTATTTTGTGCACACAATTGCAAAAAGAACAGTTTCCTTCCCTATATCAAATGATACCTAAAGATAAAGTGGATATTCTAAAATTAAATAGTAACTTGCTTCTTCTTCTTCTTTTACTCCACTCCTTGATTAGATGCAAAAAAAATTATATCTTTAAACTTGTAGCAATGCAATCATTACTGAAAGATGAAACAATGAGTTTTCTTGTCAAAAAAAGTAGCCCTACCATGTTTTCCATTCCTTCTCATGTTGCAACAACACTAGCTTTTCATATTACAAAAGGATTGAAAGAAATACAATGAAGTACACACACAACTGATTTAGGCTTGCTCTCCACCCTATCATAATGGCGTCATGGAGCCTCATGGGCTCTAGCCATACGCCCGAGCAAGAAATATTTCAACCCCAAGAAGATGAAGGATTCTTCTCAAAATTTTATGAAAGGGATGAAAATAGCACAACATTCATATTGTATACATATAAACTCTTCACTCACCATATTCAACAAAGAACCACACAAACATATCACCCTCTTATGACAAATAAACAAGAGAAGATGGAAATAGAAAAATAACTTATCTCTTTGCTTTAGGTGTTGGATTTAAACCCTTTTTATCCTTCCTCTCCCTCCAACCAAGCCATTTTTTTAGTCTTTTCCCAATATGACTCCTCTCACCTTCCCATTCTCCCTCCCATATTCACTAAATTTCTCCAAATGGAGAAGTGGGTCACACCCACTCCCCCCTCATCCATAGAATATATAGGAGTTTTAAGCTCAAACCCTATCCCTCTCTCAAAACTCGCCACACCCCATTTTGAGGACTTTTTAGGGGTCAAATCATGTCCAAGGGGCCCTATTGCATGCCCACTTGACCCCTACCACTATGGTATAGACCCTAGGGGGCTTATTTTTACATCCCAACCAAGGAAATTGACCAACAATCCACTCAAGGTTCCATTTGAGTTTCACACTTGGATAAGGGTTCCTAACCCCTAGCCACACTTACACCCACATAACCCAAAATCAATTACCCCTTTAATATCAACCCTCTCAACATTAATTTACCAACATATTAACTTTATTCATTTCTTAGTTTCAAAAGGTTCAAATTCGTATCCATGGTAAGATGTCTCTTGATTTGCACTCATTAATTTCCCCTTCTTGTACTGATACCCTTAATTTCCTACACATTGTCAATGCAATGATAAGAACAATCATGTACAACATTAATTTGTAAGCTTAATTTCCTAAGATTTAACTCTGCAACAATTCCATTTAAAATTTCAATTTGTATTTCATAATTTATGAGTTCCTAACACCTTCATGGCAATGACAATTAAAAAATGTTGGAATGAAATGCAAGAATATTGTTACAAAATCACACTATTTATCATCTATAATACATCTTACTATCTATTTAGGAAAACATGAAACAAATTATGGTTGTACTATTCACATGTGAAGTGGGGTCTTACACAACATGCAATCTGATATGAGCAACAAGGTCTTCCTTTTCCGACATGAATGAAGTTGTGCCTCAATACAACCAACAAAATTACTATTAGTCTCAATTTAGAAAGAATTAAAGTGCATTGTATATTGCAAGTTTACAAAAGTAAGTCCAAATACAATAGAAAGATAAATCAATTAAAAAATTGTAGGAGACATATCACATCCACAAACATGGAAGAGCTATGCAAAATTGGAGAAATTGGCTTGGAAAATGAAGGAAGCAGGGTATTTCCAAATTCAAGACTTTTACTTAATGTTGTGGAATAGAAGAAAAAAGAATCATTTATCTGCCACCATAGTGAAAAGTTAGCAATTGCATTTGGTTTGTTAAACATGGCCCTTGGTACAACTATTATAGTTGTTAAGAACCTTCGAGCATGTTTTGATTTTCACACAGCATCTAAATTCATCTCCATGATTTTGGAAAGAGAAATTGTTTTGAGAGATGTGAAACATTTCCATCATTTTAAAAAGGGACAATGTTCTTGTGGAGAATATTGGTGATGTTGAATGAAACAATCTGAAAAAATAGGCTTGCACTATAATAATGTGCACTACATTAGATATCCAGTAATAATGAAGGGACATCCATTAAAGCATAATAGTAGGGGTCTTTTTGACATATGTTGTTGTTACAAGTACCCTGCTAGACATACATGAAAATGTGGAAGCATAGACAAGGAAAGCAAACTATTTCAAAAAAAATCTTAAAGAAATGTGATATCATGAAATTTTGTGATTGAAGGATATGTTCAAAATGTATTTTTCTAAAAATTCCTAAGAAAATTTTAAGAAAATGCATCCAGTGGGTGTAAAGCCCAACTCCTCAACCTTTAAAAGCATCCATCCTGCCTATGTGTGAATTGGGGCTTTGGATGAGGATATGAACATCCATTAAAAGCATATTTGGGAGTGACATTTTATCAGATATTGTTGTTGCAATTTTCACTTCAGATCACCAAATCCTTCACAAAACCTTCTGCACAACCATTGCAACATCACACAGTTGTTGTTGGGCCTTCAAGGTATTGCGGGGAAAGCTCCCTGCAACACCACAAAGGCCCAATAACAACATGTAGTATTTTTATGTCCATGTAGAAGGTTTTGTGAAGGATTTGGTGATCCAAAGTGGAACTTGCAACTACAATATCTGATAAAAATCCACTTCCAAATATGTGTATGCCTTAATGAGAAATAATCACTCATATAATAGGTTAGTTGTAAGAAAACTAGGAGATAGCATGAGTGCTTAAATTTAGCAATCAAAATATTGAAAGCACCTTCCTTGAATGTTGGCTCTACATTTTTTGTTGCAAGAAGTTAGATTCTATGGATATCAAGTCTCAAAATTCTACTCTCAAACTGTGCCTTGTGACATTGAACATGCTACATCGCATTACACATTCAAGCAGAGTAGATGACAATTTATTCTATTAGAAAATGAGGGGATCATTCTCATCAGTGGATAAGCTATTGTAAAGAGCCCACAAATACTAATATGAGCTCTTAAGGAGTGACCTAGGAAGAATGAGAGAAATATTTTTGGCCTTTCAAGGTTCTTGTTATGTGAATATTATCATAAACGTGTATTTTTAAACTATGGCAAAAAAGATGTTGTGTATATAATAATAAAGATTTCAATGTATATTTTGAAGAAACTTATGGTATTTTACATAGGTGCAGACATTCTTTGTAAGGCTTATTTTTTCGTGGGCACAAACATTTCATGACATACCTTCTTCTTAATTGTGGAAAACCATTAGAAAGACACATTTGGGTTGCAAAATGTAGGGCACATATACTCTCATTCATTTCTTCTCTAGGTGGTATGGAATTAGGTGGATACCATGAAATAGAGTACATTATATGCTCTTATGTACCAGGGAAACTTGTGTCAAGATATGAGTAGATAAATGATTCTTTTACTGTTAAAACATTATACCTTTCATTCTCAGTGTATCTATTGGCATACCTCTCACTAACACTATTATTTTATTGACAATATTATCCTACTTCCTATGCAAAAGAGCTCCATTTAAAGGCATATTGAATACATATTATGCACAAAAAAAACTCTACAAGTGCAACAAGACGTTTTCAAGAAAAAATATGAATTCACTGAAACATTACTGTCCAAGCAGTTCATAACATCTTCAAATTAAGGAGCACTATAATTGTGACTAAGAAAACACTGTGTAGGCATTGTTACCACTAAGAAATGAAGAACATAACACATTGAATTAGGTGACTGAGATCACTAAAAGGAATATCATTGTTAGAGAGTTGCAAACTATGAATTGTCCTTTGTCCTATAGGACTAAGAAAGGAAGAACATTGTCAAATAGTGATTGAATCATAACAAATAGTTCAAAAATAATGAAAGTTACTATTAAATGGTGAGAAAGATATGTCCTCTAATTCATTTACACATGGTGATTGAGAACATAGTGAGTAAGAAGTAAAAGAGCACTAGATCATAGCACTAAAAAATGGTCATGAGTTATGCAATGAACTTCACTGTTCTTTTGATCACAAAGGAGATCAAGATAATAACCAACATACTGATGTGCACAGAGAATGTTCATGGAGTGTAAACTTTCTTACAAAGAAATTACCACAGCAGAGTTTGAGGTGAATTGCACTTGCTATTTTATGATGATATGGATATATTCTAACCCGTAGTTAATTTTTATAGCATAAAAGATAGGCTAAATAGTTTTTCATATACCATTGTTTCAAATTCAAAATTTCTATACCTTATTCTAGGAGAAAATCACAAGGGGAGTCTATACATAAGACACCATTGTTTCAAATTCAAAATTGTTGGATGTTTCACAATTATTTGCTTCATTTATTTGATCTAAGGCATCCTACTGTATAGAAGATGCTCTCAAAATCACAGTAAAATCCTTTATTCTGGGAAGATTATTCAAAATCTTCCCATTGTAACAATGAACAAAAGCATCAGTCATTAACCTGAACTTTGCAATTGAGTTTCATCAAATTCTACTTTTCCACTCTCTTTTCCATTCTAAATTTTATTCCCAATTTCATCCATGAAGAACTTCCTTAGCTTGTAGATCATGTTATTAGCAATAACTTTACAAATTTTTAAGGATAGATTTGAGTTTTAACCCAACCAACAATTGACAAAATTCAGCCTTACCAAATACAATGTGTTGAAAAGCTCTTTGAAGTTATTATGGAAAAGAGTTCTTGAGAGTATAATGCACAGTTTTGAATTAACCTTTTTGCATGAATTCCATATCTTTTATTGGCTATTTTGAGCTTGATGACCTTCATCAAGAACGAGAAGACCTGTGCTCTCTAAAATCATTTTTCCTTAAAAGGCTAAGCATATTGGAAAACTGAGTTTAGAGAGACTAGGTCTGCTCTTTCTTGATGAAGGACACCAAATATGGAATTCATAAAAAAAGGTTAATTCAAAACTACACATTATACTCTCAAGAACTCTTTTCTAGAATAACTTCAAAGATATTGTCAACACATTGTATTTGGTAAGGATGAATTTTTTCAATTGTTGCTTTGGTAAAAACTTGAAGCTATCCTCGACAGCTGGTAAAGTTATGGCTAATAATAGGATCTACAGGCTGAAGAAGTTCTACATGGATGAAATTGGGAATAAAATTTAGAATGGAAAAGAGAGTGGAAAAGTAGAATTTTATGAAACTCTTGCAAAGTTAAGGTTAATCACTAATGCTTTTTTTCATTGTTATGATTGGAAGATTCTAAATAGTCTTCTGAGAATAAAATAGTTTATTGTGATTTTGAGAAGATATTCTATACAACAAGTTGTCTTAGATCAAATAAATGAAGCAAACAATTGTGAAATAACTAGCAAGTTTGAATTTACAACAAGGGTGTCTTATGTATAGACTCCCCCTGTAATTTGCTCCTAGAATACGGTATAGCAATTTTGAATTAGAAATAATGGTATATGAAAAATTAACTATACACTCCTACTTTTTCTCTAAGTATGATAGTACCTAAGCTTCTGGTGTTTCTAGACGGAACCTATAGCAAAAAATTGTAGTCTCCATATAAAGGAACCATCTTTGGAGCTCTTCCCTGAAATGAGGGTTGAAAACATTAGAAGAAAAGAAATACCATAATTCTAAAGTAACAATTTGCATCAAGAAAAATGTTAGAAAGTATAATTAAAAAGATAAATCCTTACAATTGGTCCTCAAATTGGACCGAGAAAATTCATGATTTTATCTTTACAATGTAGGAACTTTCTCTATCAAAGCTTCACGACCTCAAATTAGATCTCCAATTGGACCAAAAGATTTATGATTTTATATTTAGAATGTAGGAAATTTCTTTGTCGGAGCTTCACGACCTCAAATTGGATGTGAAATTGGACCAACAGATTTATGATTTTATCTTTAAAATTTATGAACTTTCTTTGTCTAATATTCACGACCTCAAATTGGATCTAAAATTGGACATATAAATTTATGATTTTCTCTATCCACCGACATTTGTATTCCTACAATCAAGTTCTACTTCCGAGTGAAAACACCTAGAAGTGTTTCAAACCAGTTGAAGGTACTCTCCAGCCTAGTTATGTCACTGATAGCAATCCATGTTTTCCTGAACCCTCCATACCTGAATGTTGCATCACAATCTATTCTTCCTGCACATAAAAATGCCACATATTAACCCCTTCCAAATAAAAAATTTAATCATCATAAAACCATAATTAATAAATCATTTCAGTTTTAAAAAGAATCTAATGTCATTTAATATTAAAGAAAAAGTTGTATAAATCACAAAAAATCCATGAAGCCTCCTAAATGTAGCTTAAAGCAAGTTTATGGGATGGGTTTTAAAATAAGAAGCTTTCTACTATAGGTCTCAATGAATGTATTATAATCAAAAAACAAAATTCTTCTCACTCAAAGTAATGTAGTCAAACATTTATTCCAAAAATATGTTAGTAGGATTTAACTAAAAACATAATGATTTTTTGCTTGGTTTCTTTTAACAATATTCCATGTGGAAATTGAATAATCACTGAGAAACCCTAACAGTAAAAAAAAAGAAGTAAAGGTTCACCATAAGAGCACAACCGAGAAAAAATTCTTGTGACTATAATTATGTGATCCATAACTCTATTGGTCATGTGGCACAATTGTGCTATAACAAATCTAGGATGCATTCATCTGTGACCCAAGTTTAATGTGGCTATGTTGTGATAGAAATGGAGGCACTCATATGAACAAAATTTGTGTGCAAATTAATCACTATCATCACAATTAGGTGTTAATCATCATTGGGTGCATTCAGGTTGACCCAAGTTTAACAAGTTACCATGCAATGAGAGCATGATCCAAAAGTGATTACCTCTTTCTACAATAAAGAGCTTATAACTCTAGTTGATACATGTAGAGTGGTAGTTTTATATCAATTATGTAGTGCATTGAAGCCCAACCCATGTTTAATAGGCTATTCTAGAGAGTGATCAATATTTTCTAAATCTTATGAATGTTACTTAAAAGGATTGTGCAAGGGAAGTGATCATATAGAAATGATAAGGTTTTTTTAATGCCAAAAGACAATGAATACTTAGAATGAGTCTAGTGATGAATGAGGACAAGAAGATTGCATATGATTCATCATGATCTGATAGTGTCAAGTGCAAGCTACATGGACAACTCTTAGCTATACCTTGGAATATGAGAGGTTCATGAAGACATGAAAGTAGAGGTTTGAAGAGGATAGTGCTCTATTAAATACAATCATGTTACAAATGGAAAAAGATTTCAAAATGAAGGTCTCCTTGAGCATTCAATAGTGGTATACCTATTAACAAAGGGAAATGATTTGTGTATAAACATTTATAAAAAGGTATATTGCAAACAATAAAATATGGTTATAAGACATAAAAGATGATAGTCATTGTCAATGGATATAAGGGTAACCCATATGCAAAAGATACTCTCTATGATTGTAATAAATAGGACAAGTACCATGAAGCTAAGGGAAAATCAAGAAGTAGGGACAATTACTATAACCAATGGATGGTGACAAAATTTTATGAGGATAGTTAGCTCATACATGATAGTAAATATTCAACCTTAGTCATAGTTGAAGCTAGCATAAGTGGATATCAAGTAATTGCATTTAGTTGACCCAATCATTTAAATAGGATAGTCATGGTTATCAATATTTATAAGACATGAAAGGACAAAGCACAATTATCTTGAAGACTTTTAAACTACCATCTTTAGATATGAATGATAGCCATGAAAGATCAATCATGAAGGATTCATGGGACAATTATAGCCACATGACAATGGGTAATAAGGGAGATCTAAAACACTTGTTTATTTAGGTAGAAATGGATGGATAAAAAGAAAGAGAAGCTATAGTCATGATAATTTAGATAAAGAGGACATGCAATGGTAGGTTACTTTTGAACACCCACATCAAACCCTAATGATATTTTTCTTTAGAATTTGTTTTCAAACGAATAGATTTGAGGAAAAAACCTTGTAGATTGTTAGTAACTAGAGGAAAAAACCCCTACTAGTTTGTAAATGGCCAAGGATGAAAACCTATTGGCCAAAGAAGCAGTTCTCACCCATAGGTCATGGTTGAATTTTAATGGTGGTGAACATTGGTGATATCAAGATAGTGAAACATACATATTACCATTTATTTGTCATTATTTTCCTTACAAAGACATGCATATTTCCATTCATAACCAAAAAAACTCCTCATAACTAGTAAAACCCGTTGACACTTCAACAATGAGACTACTGTCATGTCTTAAACATATCATGACCTGTGATCTTCTCAAAAAATCTACATTGTGATATGAAAGTATCACCTATGAAGGTGGTTGTTTTCCTAATAAGAGATTTGACTTCCTAGTTTGGGCTTATGATAGGGATAAAAACTTGATGAGGAGACAAGCAAGCTCTTCCTCAAAACTTTAAACAAAACTAAAAACCTTAACAACGTAGAGTATACCTGGCAAGATGTGAGGATGAAGGCTTCTAGGAAAACCTTGAATATTACTCAACATGGGCATGATCTATCCTCAAAACCTTGGACAATCTCTCTGCACATGCAACGTGTCTTCAAACCCTCATGAATCCCTATAGTGTGGATGAATTCAAATCCAACAAAGAAATGTATCTTCAGATCAAACTCAACATACCTTTATGCTGGATCTTCTAAACAATGTGGATAGATGTTGGTGCAACCAACTACTAGTTCTACGCCATGCCCTCGAAAAGTATTTGGACTTCTTCCAACCAGGAAACTAAACAACCCCAAACATTCCTCTTGTTGTGTGGCTCAATAGACACATGGAATGAAAATTCTCTTTTTCATTGTTTGGTGCCCAAAAAAAACTTGGTCTTTTACGTTCTTTTTTATTACTTTCCACTTTATTTTCCACCCGATGATCAAATTAGTCACTTACGATGATCAAATTAGTCATTTATTTAGTCATTTATAGTTTTGTTGCAAAAAATGACTATAATTTAATTAGTTTTAGTTGTCGTGACTAAAATTTTTAATCATGTAGTCATTTATTTTCCAAATTTTACTAGTGAACTTTGAACTTCCCATGAGATTTGGATCTCTCCTTGGACTTGGATTTATCATGCTTCTCATTCTTCTTTCCTTTTTCCTTAGGTCTTCCACAAACACTTAAGGCCTCTTTGGAACTGATGGATACCTTCCTTCTCATCTCTTTAGAAAGAAAAGAGATCACCAAATCTTCAGTCTTCAAGATAACAAAAGTACTCCCAATATCCATAACAAGAGAATCCCATGAATTGGGAAAAGAACAAAGCAAGATCCTACGTTTCTCCTCCTCATCCATTTGGACACCACTGATGATAATTGAGCCACCAACATATTACATGCTTCCAATTCATATTTGTCCCTTCCATTCTCAATTAATAAAATTTCTTCCTCAAGAATGCTTTTCTCATTTCAATATTTAGCTTGATACATCTAGTCAAATTTCTTCCATATTTTTTGTGTTGAGGTATCTTCATGGACATTGATTAAAATAGAGTCTTCCAAGCACAATCTGATTAGAACCCTTGGCTTTATGGTCCATAACATCATATTGAGAAGACAAAGTAAGATCTATAGGCCTTGAAACCTTCTCATCAACAACTTCCCACTTATCTCAATCTATCAACATCTCCATATTCATCTTCCACATCTCAAAATTATTGCTAGAAAATTTATCCACCTCTATTATCCCTGGTAAGCTTTCCATCTAAAAATTCTTGCAGCAAGATCACAAAGTATCTTCTACACAAGCTCCCACTCAAATCTAGATTAGTTTAAAAACCCAAAAAACCACAATTGAAAGCAAAGGTGAGCATGCTTTGATACCACTCGTAAGGAAGCTAAGATAGCATAACAACTTTCTACACTAATCTTGAGAGGAGAATAATGCAAAACTTTATAGATTTTTTTAATAATTACAAAAAATTAACTAGAAATAAACATAAATATCATGCATACCACAACACAGTTATTTACATGGGGAAAAGTCTTTTAGGAGAAAAACCACATACTCCAAAAGATGCCCAATACATTATTTAGAAATCACAAATATTAGAATATACTTGCAGAGTAAGCTTCTCATAGGAGTATCACTGACCAAAGATCTAGAGACGACATGACTTGTATGAAACTCTTATAATACATCATAATACATAGTTGTAATACAATGCCCTCATAAAATAGGGTTACCTTTTAGGAAAAGACAATCCAAAAAAAATCTAACATCAAATCTAAGAATTAATGATTAACAATCAAAATTTGTAATATCATTAATTTAATTTATGATGATAGTTTAATATATTTAAATTTCTTTTGTTAACAAACTATCATTCCTCTCCACCACATGATCCTATTGTACATTACACCTATCAGTGTAACTAGAATATATATATATATATTGAAAGGAAGGATTTTCTTTGTGTTCTAGGGTTTGAGACCTAGAATAACAAAACTCAACACTCATTCAAGAAAAAACCTAAGAGATCTCAACCTCAAGTGTGCAAAGGAGAAAGAGATCTTGCAATAGGGTTGTTCTAGGGACTGATTGTAAACTAATGAGGGGTTCACCACCAAGATAGGGATTGGAAAGACAAATGCAATGGAATATGTAATACTTAACCCTAATTCAATGCAATTTTTTACTAAATGACCTAAAAATGCATGTACAACAAAATAACAAGCTGTGAGATGAAATATGTGCACCTAGAAACCTAAAGAGGACTAAATGGAGGTCTAAATTGCTGAAATAGTGACTTTAATGTTGAATGGGACTAATATGCTAGATTGGGCGAATTAGTCCCAGACCTAGGTTTCTATGCAAAAATAGGAATCTTGCAAATGGGTATCTGAATATGTAAAGACCTAAATTTTGACCTAAAATGGGACTCATACACCATAAATTCCATATCAATCTAGTTAGGGTTTTCTAGAACTTCAAGGTCTGAATCTAGTCTCCAAGGTCTTCTTTACACTTCCTAATTAATTTTTGGATCTGAAACACTAGTTTGCAACCTTTAGAAGTCTTCCAAGTATCTCCAATGCAAGGTGACAACTTTGACAATTTTTGACACTTTGACAACTTTCTTCAAACTTTTTCTTCATTGTATCATCAATCTAAACTACAAATCACACACTAAAGAGAGGGGAATTTTATTTTTTTTAGTGGATAGGTGTAGTGCCCCTCAGATTGCTTTTTTCTCTAAGAGTGACTTGGTTGTATTTAGACATTATGATATTTTGTTTGATGATGGATTTATAGTTATGATGTAGTTGATGATACTTTATCACTAATGTTTTATGCTCATATTGTTTTTAGTATATCATGGATTTAATGGTTTATGCATATTAATCTTGTCTTGTGTATCATGTGTTTATCTGATAACTATTCATATCATGTCAATTAGTAATTGATTATTGTGCGTTGATGTATTTGGTGAAGGGGAACAATGCCACATCACTCGCTTGTGAGTGCCCTATGACTCTATAATTTTCCCCTCACAATGTGTTTGAATGTTTGTCTATGTACATGTTCAACCATGTGCTTTGTTTTAGGTTGCAAGTACCAGGCATTGATTCCACCTGAATTGCCAAGTTTGAGTGTGCCTTAAACCCAATGGAGATTGTTGATTCAGAAATAGCATCGAGTCCCCTACATTGAGCTATCATCCTTAACTTGGATGAGTATCCGTTGTCATTCCCTGTCTCTGTGGTTAGTTCAAGTTGACTTGTCGGTGTTGTTGTTTGGTCTTCCATTTGGTGGTAAGGTTAGGTATTGCTTGGTAGTATGTTCATTTGAGTTAATTGTTTGATTTGAGCTTGATTAATCACTATTTTAAAATAAAAGACTTTTGTGGTTAATAGGTATTTAGGTAATTTAATTAAATTTTTTAATATATTTATAATTTTGGTAAAGAAAATATTATTAATGTCTTAATTGATTTAAATAAATTAAAATTTATGGTTTAATAAAGACTTATTTAAATAAATATATAAATTAAATTATTGTATTGTGCAAGCAAAATTATATGAAAGATTAAATTAATAACTTAAACGTTTTAATAGTTGATTACCTTGTACAAATATTAAAGTAAGATGGATTTATAAAAAAATAAAATAATTAAATAAATTGTGGCAGTTGTCAGTAGTGGAAAGAAAATTAAATAAATTAATTGAATTAAGAGTGCATGCAGTTACAAATGGGGAGTAATAAATAAATTAGTTAAGGGGCTTTTGAGGATCATTCTAGAAAACTAATTTTTGTTCTTGCCGAGAACATTCCTTTAGTTCTAGCAACCTTTTCTTGGAAGCTCTGGAATTGGGGGTTTTTTTAATAGTGTTGCAGAATTTCAGAAGGTGTTGAAGCTGGGATTGCAAAGCAGGATGAGATTGAGCTCTACATCAAATTATCACTTGGCAATAGGAGAAAACCAGGTTATTACTATACTAAATTCTAAACTCACAGGAATTAGAAATGTAATCATTGTTTTGCTAGAAACCAGACCATTCTTGTTAATTTATGAGTGTGGTTAGTATGTAAATATCACACAACTACTAAAACCCCAATTCTTTTTAGTATAGTTTGTTTACTTCATTGCTTAGTTTTGAATACATTCAATAAATTTATGCAAAGGCATATGGTGCATGTGATTCCCATCTTTTATCATGGCTTTCTCTTGGGTTAGTGGTGTTCAATAGGATTGTTTGTTATTGCCAGTCACTATATATTTTTGGAGTGGCTTGTATTCCATGGTTCCGCTATCCATACCTCTACGAACATGATATGATTTAGCCGAAACCGCATCATTGTCTTCTTTCTTGCGATGATGCAACTGTATGGAAAGTTATTAACATGTATTGGAATTCTAGTATTCGATACCATAATGTTCTTAAATCATACTATACCAGAATCTTTGATGTCCTACCTTATGTCTGATTCTGTTTTGGTGCTTTGTGCTCATTATGCATTTCATAGTTTTCTACTCTCCCATTCATTGCCTGGCCTTTTACTCCATTCCGTACAACCAATATTTGTTGGTTGTAGAAGGAGAACTCATTCTCTTTCTACCCTAAAAGTATCGATTATAATAGGAATTTTTTTCACTGTTTGTCATCTTGTAGGCGTGATACCAAGCGCCCCCAACTAGTCTTGACCAGTGGCTAGTTACCATGTATCTTTCCCTTGTATCTGTAAGTGAAAATTTCATTTGTGACTCATGATTGCATGTAAACAAATTACTGTGTGGTAGTTGATACACAATAGCAAATGGTTACAAGTGGTATACTTAGCTAATGAAAACTCTTCAGAAATGTAATCATCTAGTTAAGCACAAGTCCCTATGTTCTTAATATTTGAAATTTGTATGTTATTATTTACCGCTTTATAAACTATATTGAACATTCTAGAAAAGCAAATGTAGGATAGTGTAGTTGCAAACTTTAATAAATGTGTGTTACTAGATAGAGTTATATATATATATATATATGCCTCATAATGTCTAACGTATTTCCTTAAGTTGGCAGATTTAAACAATGCTCGGTCCCTTCATCTAGCGCATGAATCGTTCTTTCAGCTTTCCCTCAGTCACACTTATAAGGTTTTATTTTTTTTTCCTTGCACCAATACTCATTTTATAACTTATTATCAATGGATGAGCTAGTACTGGAATGTATTTGTTAATGAATGTTAAACATTCAATTTTGTATTGTCTCGGGGAAGAAAATTGTTGTGTTTGTTTTGTGTATGTAGTTCCTTATAATCTACATTCAATAAGAAGCAATATTATTATTCATATGTGAATCTCTCTTACGCTTTACATATTATATATAGGGCATTGAGTACAATGTGATAGAGTATTAGTTGTTACTTACTATATTAGTTGTGGCTTACTGCCATATCGATAACTATATGAATATGGTAGGTATGATCTATGTAATGTTAAAATGAGCTGCAACATTTGATTTAATTATATATATATATATATATACACACATTTGTATATACACACACACACATATATATATTATATACACAAATACACATACACACACATATATATGTTTTTGATATGGTAAGCAACATTTACAAGGTGTTGTACCCTTTATACGAAGAGCCACTAGGGCCAAAAAAGATCAAGTCCAAAAAACATTAAAGACCAAGCCAAAAAATATACACAACGAACCAACAACTAACATACATACAACACAACAAAAATAGATTAACTGGCATTTTCCTAGTTCTTAGAAAGGAGATTGACAACATCATCCCCAAGCCATATTGGGCCTTCTTCAACATTCTTCATTTCCATTTCATCCTTCATCACAGCAGAGAGGGTACTGGCCATAACACAGTGGACCAACTTGACAATGAAACAGGTCAAGCCACTCAATTTCTTGTCCATCTTTTTCATTCTTTCCTGCAGCAAACAAAGCTCCTCCCAATAATCTACAACCTTCACAGTATCAGTCTGCTCCACAACCAGAGGGTCTGAGGACTGGGAGGTCGAGTTCTCCTTATGCACTTTGCTAATATCAAGAATACCAATGTGGGACCCTCCAACATACTCCTCCTCCTCATCCCTAGACTCCTCCTCATCCATGCAATCTTTGTTGTCAAATCGCTCATCATCCATATCCATGTCATTAACATGCACTTTCTTGTTATTCTTAGCTAGCCTACCAGACCTCTTGATGATGGTATCGCCACTAGTCACCACCATAGCAATGACCACTGTGTCACCCTTAGAGTCTCTACCCACAAAATTCTTTCCTCTAATGTCCCTGGCTGGAGGCTCCATCAAAACCTTCCCATCATCCTTAACATTCTTCTTTGGGGTAGGTTTGCTAACATTCTTGGTAGGGGTCGACTTGAGCTCACAGAGACTAGCCGTAACACTAGTTTGGGCAATCCCCGCATTCTCCTTAAGCTTCTTGGTAGTAGGTTTAGACTTGTGAGTTTCAACGGTAACCAGATGGTTTTTCCTGATGGGACCTTTGGAATTGGCTGGGGATATATTAGCCACAGCAGGGGGTTCAATTTCCTCAACACAGACAACATGAATGGGTTTGGGCATGCATAACGGAAGATGGAAGTGGTAGAGCCTCGAAATGAGGTCGTGGTGGAGCAGCAAGGGAGGAGTATCCTTAGGGTTTAAGACAGTAGCCTCAATACATTTATCAACAAAGCTCTCTAAATCCTTAAGAAGGAAAAAAGGAAAGCTTAATAGAATTTTGTGCTGAAGGTGATTTAAAAGAGAGAAGTGATAGAAATAGTAGGTTTTGTATCTACCTTCAAGGGTCACGTACTTCATTAGGGGGTATGTGCAGGATCATGATGGGCCAAAAAGTGGCGATATGATGGGTATTTGTAGGGTATGTGGCTAACGAGTTTTTTTACCAAAATTTGATGAAATTAAAAGGGTTTTTAAAGGAGATTCTCAACTTTCCACCAATATAAATTATGCTTTACTTTGAATTTAATAAATAATTATTATTCATTTTCTATTTGAATTCGACTAAAGTCATGATTGATAGGCTAATTGAAAAACATATATAGCTTTCAAGCGGTATCATATTTTTGGAATCCAAAACATGCATCACATTCTATGTTTTGCATACTATAGGATTAAAAGAAAACTTGAATTTCATGAAATTTTGACCAAGTTAAGGTGGTCGGACATACGAGTTTTTATATTTTTTAAAATTTGTAATAAAAAAATCATAATTAATTATTTACTTGGAAACAAATTACAAAAAAAATGTGCATCACATCGAACATAAGTCCTCTACTTATGTCTAAAATATTATAAAAAAGTATTATCACACTCATACATTTTGGTATTTTTTCGACGACGGGCGGATGCCTCCGGAATTTTGACGTTTCAAATGCCATCGAAATTACGATGAATGCCATCGAATTCCGATGACCCATCATCAAAAAAAATACCAAAATGTATCAGTGTCATTTTATTGTGGTTAGTGTGGTCAGACAGACACCTACTTCTTATTTTTTCCCTGAAATTTAAATACTACTGCATTGAAATTTTAAATTTTCACCAAATAGATTTTTTTTAAAAAATAAACCTAGTAGTTCATAAACTACATTCAATTTGCTATAGATTCTATTCTTACATATTTTTGAAATTATATAGATAACTTATTCAAATTTTTACGTCACATTGGGCCTAACTCTATTTTTTTTTGAATTTTTTGCCACTTAAGGGCCTAATTTTTCCATGATGATCTTGCACATACCCTAGGGCAAGGAAGACTTAGTCCCAAGGATGTGGGAGAGCCTCTCTCTCAAACCCTAACTGGTTATGAACCGGTTTCTCATTTCCCACAAAGAAGACATTCATGCTTTCATTATCTCGGGCCTTAGTATGCTTTAGGTACTTCTTACCAATACATAGTAGCCCCATCGCCTACACAATCACCTCCTTGTTCACTTCAAAGGAAATACCACCCATGGCAACCCTTCTATCTTTCCAAGAATTTTCAAACTGTATAGATAAATTAGGGTCGTGACCCACCAAACTTTTCATCAGAGGAACCAACCCTCCTTCAATGCATAGGTGCCATACCAATGGATCCTTACAAAATTCGCCATAGTTGTTAGGCTATATAATTGTATGACATATATATTATTTATATTATTTGATAAAATGTATATCTAACAGTATTTTAATTGTAATAAATATATATATGAATGTATCCATGTATATGTATATAAAAAATTATATTTCAATATATGTGTGTAGTAATTGTTTATGATAGTCAAGTGAAAATTGGAATTTTAAGGAAGAGTTTCTTTATTAATATAATTGAAGGTTTGTTTAAATAAAGGAATTAAAGTATTTTATTTTACTATTTAATGGATGTTGATTACTTCTTTAACCATTTATAATCATTTTGTAATTGGTTATTTAAATAATTGGAACCAAGGTTGTGACCAAATTGAGCAAATTGTGTGTTGAGTCAAGTGTCTCGTGTGATGTAGTAGTTATATTTTTTTAGTGTATTGTATGTTTGATTTGTAATATGGAACCTTGTGTAGATGTTTGGTATTGGAGTGTTATAATTTTGGTTATTGCTCCTTGTGGGAATATTTGTGTAAATGGTTAGGTGGTCTTCTAGAGGCTTGGGTAAATATGTTATGGGTTGATTATTGTAATGGACTTGTATTAATTGATATCATAATTGCTATGAGTTGTTTTGGGTCTTTACCCATTCACTCATTAATTGTGTTATAGTTGAGTTTAAGAGCGAGATGGTCCATCCCTTGCTCAAGACTTGTATATTTTGGTTTTTAGTTCTTGTGTATGATGGCTTTATCCAGTGGATTTTATTCGGTCTCCTAGTTGCTAGAAGGGGAGTGGATCTCAATGGGGGTTGGCACACAAAGTGGTGTCATGGTAACCCATGTGGGAGTTTCTTAACTCAATGATAACTTAAAAATAATTAGGGGTTTGGGTAGTTAAAACATTAAATAAGATAAGTGAATGTCTCACTCATGTTTGTAGCACTCGTTTAGGCTAAGGATGGGTTGATAAGGCCTATTTGGTAAAACCAACTTCCTTGTCCTCACGAAAGGAAGGTTGGTTCCACATGTGTCACCCTATGGGGCCGACGCCTAGTTAGAGGCTATCAGAGTAACCATAGATGGGGGTTGGAACCTACTGAGAGGTTGTTAGGGTAACCCATGTTAGGACCATGCGATGACACTCTTCCCTCTGAAGACTAGTATTCCCTTTTGTTGTCCTCTCTCCCCGGTATGTGATGTCCTTTGGAAGCAATGTATGTACTTTTGTGATGTGTTGTTATTGTAATGTCAGTTGTGGTCCTCATGTGGTTATTGTGGGGACCAAGTGCTATCTCCTTTCACGGGGATGGACCTTTGGGTTCCACATGGTTGGGTGGAATGTTCCTTGTACTTCGTTGGGTTCCCTCTCCTTGTTTGTGTTCATGGTGACTACTTTTGGATTTGAAGATTTCAACACTTGTTCCAGCTTATGTGGATCATTATTTCATGTACTTGTATTGTTCCACAAATATATTGTATCATGTATATACTTCTAATGTACTCTCCTCTCCCATTCAAGGAGAAAATGATGTAATGATGTAAGTAAATGTTGAATTCTCTTATGTAATGGAAAATGTAAAAGATTTTATTGTATATGTTAGTTAAATGCATTGATTCTAAATGATCTCTTTTGAATAAATGTTATGGTTATTTTATATTGATTGTTCAATTAAATGAGATGATTAAATGTAATTACATATTGTTGATGGAATTGGTTTAATGTAATGATTTTCCATTCCTTGTCAATTTAGTTAATGGGAATCGAGTAACGTAATAAAAAACCTTAGAGGACTTAGATTAGAAAACAAACTATTGATTCATCTTCTATCTTGTGAATATTGCATTTAAAAAAAAAATTGTTTGTGTTTAGGTGTTTTGTGTGTTGTCCTCTAAGGTTTCATGGTGGGGCATTAGAATAGGGGTTTTCCTTGGTCAAACCCCATTTTGGTAATCAAACCTTTGAATGAAATGAAATAGGAATGAAGAATGATGAATGGACAAAATATGATGTTGTAACTCACCAAACCCTGACAATAAGAGGTTGCAAACATGTATGAGATGGCTCCAATGGATGTAGATCTTGACTCTTGCTTGAATAGAATAGATCTTGAGTTAAATGCTAGATTGAATCATAAAACCCTACATCACAATTGTTAGCTCAAAAACAAACATGATGCATGAAGTCTTTGAGATGATGCTTGATGCTTGAATAGTTCTCTAGAATGCTTGATGATTTGCCCTTGAATGCTCTTGTAAAAAATTGAACTCTTGTGAACTCAAACTTGCCATAAGAATGCTCATTCAAATTGCTAGGTGTAAAATGAGTGAAAGAAACTTGTATTTATACTTACTTATGCAAGAATTCCCAAAATTACAATACTACAAGCCGACATCAGATCTAGGAGAATGAAATCCTGCCATGAGTTTGAATTAATTTTAGTTTTGAGCCACACATGAATCATATTCCCAAGGTGGTATATGAGTCCCATTAGGCATAATTTATGGGACCAATTTCAAAAATTCTTAGAAATTTGTAAAACCAGGATTGATACCCAAAACACTAGGTGGTACTCATATGCCCAAGGTGGCATATGAGTCCCAGACCACCAAATCTAGGCCACACAACCTCAAAATACCTGAATTATGATTGGATGTTGATTTATGTCAGGATTATCCTCAAAAATATGCATTAAATGAGGCTTGTGGATGCAAAATAAGGCCAATTAAAGCATAAAGAATCCCAATTATTAATATAAACCCTAAAAAAGAATGAAAGTATGTTACAATACTTTACAACACTCTAAATAAAGTGAAATTAAGTTTATTTAGTTCACAAGGTCCCAAGACCTAATGTGAGTGTGTTAAAAACATTACAACACTAAGTCAAGGCATCATTAAGCTTAGCTTTACAAGGAATGCCTAAACAACTATGAAAATGTCACTAACAACATTTTTCAACACTACTATTTATATAATGCATTCTATCAACAATAAACCTAATATAATTGAAAGGTTGAGAAACATTTTCCCAACACTCTTTCCAATAGTTGTTTCACTTACCTATTTACCTCTTCCTTTTTTGTAGGTTTCAACCTATAGATAGCCTTGTCTGGTAAACTTTCCCCTAGGATTAAATCAATATAATGTCTAATTCTCCTCATGGGCAGTAGTCCTTCGGGTAATTTATTGGACATAATTTTTTCATATTCTTTTGGAAACCCCTTTAGTTTTAAAGGAATTTCAATTATGCTATCATTTATTTCATCTACTTGTAGGTCCTTGGAAACTATTATAAAGCATAGTTTTTCCCCTTTAATCTCCTTCAAAAATCCCATCACCAACATTGTTCTTAGACCACTTTCCACCTCTAATATTGCTTCTTCCATTTTTATCCAATGCGTAAGTGTTTTCTCTTCCATCATGGATTTCCTTCCTATCAAACTACCATCGACTCCCTAAGATTAAGTGACATACATCCGTAGGAATGATATCACACCACACTTCATCTTCATAAGTTCCTATTCAAAATTTTAGTAGGCATTGTTGACCAACTCAAACTTGGTGCTATTTTTGTAACCATAACACCTTGTAATAGGTAGGGTGAGTTGTTCTTTTTAACCCCAAATTATCTAGCATTTCAATTGAAACCAAATTATCAGTGTTGCCACTATCTATGATACCTTGCAACATTTTCCACCTAACTTGAATATTGTTCTAAATTATTTTTTTCTTTTGATAGGTTCATGTTCTCTTCTGGTTGGTTTCAACAATGTCCTCTTCATCATAAGTGCTTCTCCTCTCTCAAGTTCATCTATTTGACTAAAATACACTATTGTTTTATTATCTCCTTTTTCTATGTGTGCACTTGATTCCCCTATTCTCCTTGTCCCTTTGAGTTTGCATTCTAGGCATTCAAAAAATATATGGCCTAATTTTCCAAAAGTAAAACATGTACCTTAGAAGCCTCTACCTTGGCCTCTTCCATATCCACCTCTACCTCTCACAGGGTATGGTATTGACCTTGTTTACTATTTCTCCTTTTGAAATTTTGAAGGGATAACCTACTTACCATGGCTGTATTTTTTTGTTTCTACCCATTTCCTTTGCTAAATCAATCTTTTATTTTGTTTGTTCCTTGCCTTGTTACCAATTTCTCTTCTACTTTTAGAGCATACTCATATTCTTCTTCCATATTTCATAACCCTATCATACTTAGTTCATCTTGACTATTCAACCTTTTAATCCATTAATATTTCTTGCTACCATTTCATGGTCTAATTCATTATGGCCAAATCTTATGATTTTTTTTTATAAAAATCATCTATATAGGCCTTTGCACTCAACTATCTTTGTCTTAAATTCTGTAATTTTATTAGAAGATCAAGTTGATAATCCCCAAGTAGAAATTTAACATTCATCTTTCTTACCATTCGATCCCATCATCTGATCTTATCTTTTCCATTTCTTCTTCTCTCAACTTACACCTCTTTCCACTAGTGTGATGCATGATCTTTTAATCTTTTTTGAGAAACCTTCACTCTTTTAGGGTCCTTTATTTCATCATATTCAAAGTATTTTCCCATCTCTATTATCTAGTTAATTCATCTAGTTCTAAAATTCTTGAGAAGCTTGGTAATTCCACCCTTGTTCCTTTCCTAATGTAGAAATGGTTCTTATAAGTCTTATTTATCCTGCATACATATCTCAAATTACACTTTCACCTTCAAGTCCAACCATATTTTCTCCTTCTTCATTATATTTACCATCACTATCTTTATGTGCTCTACCTATTCATATTCCACCTTCTATTGAATCCATTCTTACTTACACTCCCCTTAAGTCTCTAATACCTCATCTAGTCTTCCTAATTCTTCTACAACTATAACCACTATCATCCTTCTCCTTGGTGGAATCTTGCTTCTCTAATTCTCCTTCTTTTACTCTCTTTTATTACTGCAGTCTTAGTTGCACAATATCCTTTTTTGTGGGGACACACCCACAATCACACTCACAACTCTTCCTTCAACCACAATCTTAAGTCATTGTCTTTATTCCTAGATTTGTAGTTGTTTTCTAATACCACATTGATGGCACCCACCTCCTTGTAGGAACCCAAAAACCCACTCAAAAAAGAACTAATAGGTAGAAAGGGGAGGTTGTGTTGTTCTAAGCAACTTCACACAACCTCTAAAAATGTCTATATACTGGTTCTAGGTCAAATAAGAGGTCTAAAAGGCATAAAATTAACTGCAAGATAAATAGTTATGTTGTTGTAAAAAAGTGACAATTGTTATAGGTACTAGAAGCGATGGTTGTAGGTTATAGTTCACAATTTCAAAATCATAAAATACTCTAAACTTGTACAAACAAAATTCAACACTTTTAGAACAATAAATATATATAGCATTTCTTGCAGTCCACACACAATGTCCAAGAATAACACATTGGAAATAAGTAATGTCCCATTTTATTAACTCAAAAAATATAAATAATTACAAACTTTTAACACATTTACAAATTCTACAATAAACTAGGAGTCTATTGTCCTCTTCTTTGTCCTCTTTTTGTTTTCTATGGGCCCCTCTATCTACTTTCCAAACATTATCTCTACTCCTCTCTACTACTCTCTGCTACTCCTTCTGCCACTTCATTTCCCTCTCTTTTCTTTTGTTCTATTTTATTCCTCTTACAATTCAAAAAATCTTCTAAAAACTTATGGAACCTTCTCTAAAATCATGCCTAATTTGTTGTAGTGTTAAAAACTTTCCATAAATTCCCTAACTACTCCTTTCTTGGTTCAAAATTATCGCTCAAATTTTCCCTATTCCATTATTATTATTTTTTGTGATTAAATGAGGTTACAGGTAGGTATTTTCTACCCCCAAAACAAAACAAAAATCAAATTTTAAAATTTGCAATGGCTCAATATGGTGGCACATAAAGGAATGATGATAAAATATGGTATGGAATTTTTTATCCCCTACATCATTTATCCTATTTAGATCTCTTTCTATAATTCCCAAATATAAACAAATGGACTATTTATCCATAGACAAGAGAAATTTTCCTTCTTAAATTCAAAATGGACCATCATTTAAAAGGACTTAGAATGTAATTAGGGAGAGCACTCTTTTATCTCAAATTGGCGCTTCATTGGTAACATTTATGAACACACTAACAAACAAGAAAAATGTCCTTATAAAACTCATTATTTATAAAGAGAATGCATCTTAAGGGCTTGGTATACTAGTTATATAGAAATAATATTATTTAAATAATTTATTTTCACTGACTAATAATTATAAAAGAAAAATATTAAATAATCACGAAATAAAATAAATAAAATTATATAATTATAATTAAACAAAAAAATATGTATTAGATTTAATATTTTTTCATAAAATATATGATGCAACCAAATATTTAGTTTATAGTATTCCCCTATATTGCTATCAATAAAAAACTCAATTACTGAAGAATTTTCTTTTCATCCCCATTCCATTTTATCCAACAATTTTTTTTTCTTTAACTAGTAAAAATCCCTCCTAAAATATAATCTATTTTTAGTACTATTACATGCTTACTAATTTGGCTATGAAACTTTCCAACTATTGGAATCTAACTAAAGTAAGAGTAATTGTGAAATTACAATTACATAAAAAAATGGAAAAAATAAAAAACCCAAATTTGGAAGCTACTAGAAAAAAATGAAACACCATTTTGAGGCCTTTGCCGATTTAAAATAGTCTCAAAAAGTGTCAAGATATTCTTTAATCAAACAAGTCAAAAATTATGGACTCCAAAATCCCTACATCAATATATTAGATAAAATTTAAGATATAATTTATATCTTAATAGGATCCTCTATAAAATAATTTACTCTGAAATCTACTCCTTGAGCACTGCAACTTTTTTTATTTGTTCACAAAAACTACCAACTTAGCCATCCAAGCATATTTCATCTAAATTTTAAGTTTTTTATTTCAATTTTTTTCATTTACCATGATGAGGATAAATCAATGTCACCACTTATATTCTTACACTCAAATAAGCTCCTATGATTAGGGTCATCCCTATACCTAGACCTAAACCTTGAGGGTTCATGATGGTTGTGCCTATGTATCCCCTAATGGAAAATTAAAGACTTCCTAGTTCACCCTTCAATGTTAGAGGGATTTCATTCTCTCCTCTTGTATGAGATCTCTAATCTCATCTTTAACCCATGATTATTCATTAAGCATAAGCTATTAACTTAGCCAATTATGATATAATAATAATAAGTTTCCATCAAGTGTTGGATCCATACCATTGAACATTAAAAATCATTAGTGTACAAATATACACAAATACACAAGGTTCATATTATACCATAATACCAAGAATGAATACATATTGACTATATGAAGCCTAAATTATATTTACACAAGTTAACCAGCTCATACACATCACAAGTACAATAATGATTGGTGCATGCACATATCACAACACAATAATGAATATCTCATACAAACATCACATGTAAAAAAATGAATTTCTCACCTTGGACATCACAAGTACAATAGATATTATAGCATATGCATATCACAAGTAAAACAATGACTAGCTCTAGCACATGTCACATATACATGTAGTGACTAGCTCCAACACACATCTCATATACACAACAGTTGGTTGAAACATCCACAATGGCTAACTAACACTTTCCCTTAGTGCATCCCAGGTAGAAAAATAATATCAATGCATTGCGCACTAAACTATGGGTTCATCCTTTTCTCTTGTCTTTTGCACCATCACAGAATTGGGAAGAGGATTCATTGTATCCCGTACTACACCGAAAGTCCACACTCAACCCAACAAGGGCACATGAATACCATATGATAATTGAGAAGAGGATTTGGTGCATCCCATACTACATTTGAGGTCCATCTTCTATCCCAAATATTTCCACAAGTAGTGAACCTATCTAGCATGATGGATTCCAACTTCAATCTCCTATAGGCCACCAATGAAAATTTTGTCCACCTAGGAAAATGTAGATTCTGAAAAATATCACATTGTGATCTTAGTGATATTACCAACTATCTTATTCACAACCTAGGTAAAACATGGCATCAATCATCGTGGTGCTATAGGTAATTACTAGTTAATCCTAGCAATACAATGGTTAGCTCTTATTATTGTTACCTGAATTGGTATGGTAACTATTCATGCAACCATTACCATATCAAATCTCGGATAGCCCCTAACAATCCACCTCTTTGAACCAAGTGAATTTCAACTAATCCAAAAGATAAAATAAAGCTCTAGGAATTTTCCATTGGCATATTCCAATAGCAACTTGCTAATTATTACAATATCAAAACTAGGTTAGCCCCTAGCAATCCACCTCCATGAACCACATGAATGTTAGGTAATCCCTATTAGTATCCCATACAATGATCATTGGAATGGTCCAATGACTTCCTATCACTACTCAAATCTCTTAGAGGTTCACACTTGGGTAGATCATACATAACATGATTCACAGTATTGATCGGTGACCTAGATAAATATATCATAATCAACAAATCCATGGGAATATATATATATATATATTCCTATAGATCTAGAGTTGAATTCAACAAACATATAACAATCACATTAAACTAACAAAAGGTGGATTGATCTCAACATATACACATAAAAAATTATCAACTATAAATTAGTCAAATCCATTGACTTCATTCAAATTACTATTCAAAATCACATCACATATCTAATACAAGTTATTAAAGTTCCTTAACTTGATCATACCCATTTGGTACCCTTTTCAGCCTCAAATCAAAGCCTACTAAAGAAAGAAGGTCAAACTTATTAGGAACATTGCCAACAAGAAAACACCTCCAAATAAAAAATAAAGAGTTAACCTAGAATAATGGAATCTAATTCCCTGACATTTGTGTGTGTGAGGTAGGCTGCCATATAATTTCACCAACACTCCAAACACATTTTCACTTATCCTCATGTTCCCCTATGTCCTCTCTTTCCCACACTATTTTATGCATTATTTTCCTTCCATCAGAACTTGAATGAAAAAGTAAGGAGGGGTCATAAGGGTTAAAAGTTTTTCATGCATTCCTTCTTCTTCACGTGACCTACCATATTTTGATGCCAAGTAAAGGGTATCCATACCATATTATTGCAACATACCTAGGCTCCTCCCTTAGTTGTGCTTATTCCTTCATAAAATAATTTAAGAATCACTCATACTTACACTAAAAAAATTTCTTCATCCTTTGAGTCCTCTCCTACATTTTTCCTACTAAGTCACTAATAAAAAAATGAATTTGGATATGTTTTTATTTCCATTTGTATTCTTTCATTTCGAACACAACTTCCATGTGATGGTCTTTTATGGGGACATGTGATATTTACCTTTTATAAAATATTAAAAATAACTATCTATAATTTACTTTAAAATACATCATATACTTGTAATTTATTTACCTACTCAATCAATTAAGTTCTTCATTACTATTTTCTCTTTTACAATAGGATCATATTTCTACACCATACCTTTTAATATTACAAGAAATTTTATTTTCTTAAATAACGTTGAACAAATATTAATTTACTAAATTTATGCATTAAGCAAGTTTCCATTTAATGAATAAATGATTGTAAGATAAAATATTTTTATTAGGGTTTATTTTAGGTTAATTCAAATAAATGAATACACATAAGAGTATATTATCCTATACTAAACATAAATTGTTATAAGTAAGAAGGAAAAGAATATTTAAAATTATATCATCAAAGAATGACAATAATTGATGAAGATTATAATATAATATATCATGATGATGAATTAATCTTACTAAAAACTTGTCCTCATATTCAAATAGTTCTATGTTTTTCCACTTTCCTAATTAACACTACTCTACTTTGATTCTTTTTTAGGTAGGGTGATGTGACACCCCGCCATGAGAACCCCAAAGGACAACAAAACACCAAATTTTTTTTTTTAAAGTAAAACAATACATAAGATGAACATGAACATATATTACATATAAAGAAATAATACAATCATAATGACAATTACGTCCACTGGGGTACATCAGACGACATCAAGAAATCCTAAAACTAAAATCATAACGTTGACGAATGAATCAAGATTACATAAAAATAACATGCAACCAGCCATCATCCAAAAAGATGAAAAGGGTACATACAAGATTTTATTAATAGTTCAATATGACAATTGTGGAGTATATTTCCACAGATACAACACATCGGATAGTGGCTACCACATAAAGTTTACAAGGTAAGGGAATACATTATAGTTGTTTCAAGAGAACATTACATTATTTCAGAAGTACATTACATTGCTTTAGGAGTACATATGCATCCTATCATGTAGAGGAAAAGATACATCCATTGCAACAATGTTACATAATTGAACATGGTACAATAGAACTCATGAAGAGTCCTGGATCAATAGCATTAGCACCAACTTAGACTAGGGACCCAATGGGGTGCATAACATGTTCCACCTAACCACCTAGACTCGAAGGACCACCCCTCGTGCTAGGAGTAGACAAGAAAGATTATAATTCCTCAACCAAAATAGTCAAACAAACCAATAGCAAGCCAAATTCCACAACAAGGATAACAACATAAGTAACAACCCATAACATTGCCATCACATAGCCACAACAAAATAATGAAAACTTTCAACAAAACCAAATGCCAATATCATAGATCAACACTAAGTAACCATAAGAGGTGCCAACAACAATAGGATCCAAAGCCTTCAAATGAAATCACAATATCAACCAACAATAAATAACAAGGGAACCTTTCATTAACATCAATCAAGTTGCCATGAGGCATGCGTGCAACACTAAAAGATAGAACTTGGAGGCTTCAACAACAATCACCAAGAACCAATTTCCTCAACAACATCAACAATTCAAAAAACATTCTAAAAGGAAACCAAGCAAGGGAAAAATAAATAGGTACTATAGGACAGTGTCATCGCATGGCCTTACATGGATTAGCCAGGAAACCTATCACAAGGTGACGCCTCCATCTATGGTTATCCAGGCTACCTATCTCAAGGCGATCACTCCAAAGGGTGACTCATGTAGGACCACTTACCTTTTGTGATGAAAAGGTAGTGATATTACCAACAAGGTCTTCTCATCCCATTCTTAGACTGTGAAAGCACTAACAGTATGGTTGAGGCTCATAACTAATTTTGTTTAGTGTTTAACTACCCAAACCCACTAATTAATTTTATTAGGTTATCACTTATTAAACAAATCTTCCATGGGTTACCCTAACAACCCCTTTGTGCATTGGCCCCCATGAAGAGCCACTCTCCCTACGACACCAAAAAACAAAATACAAGCAAGGGGCGTACATCAACTCACACAAAAATCAAACTATACATATCTCACATCATACGTGGCAAGAACCATCTCGTAAGCCCATTCCATATTCTTGAAATAAGGAACAAAGGAGGTACCACCCGCAAGAACGCAAAAATAAAAGATAGGATCAATGAATCATAAAGGTCCAACCATGGGAAAATAATAGAAATAAGTTTCACCCTTGCCTTTAGAAGCCTCAAACACCAAAATTCCACAAACTTCTACTAAAGGTAATTCAAACATTTCAAGTTACCAACATCTCAAAATATGACTACAAGAAAGTCATCACATAAAGTCTTCTTATTTCCAACATTGGCACAAGAGAAAAAATCACATGGGACCAAAAAATGGCTACATAAAAATTCACAATATCAAAACGACAAGTGAAGGATAAGAGGGGCAATATCATAACAAGATCTTTACACTCGACTAAGCCATAATAAGTGATTCAATACAAAACCATTCCTCAATTATCAATAGTAAATTAGTTGATGGGGCATCCAAGAGAACCCTCTATATTCTCCTTACAAGATGCCCTATGACTAATTACCCAAAAAACTTACAATTCAACATTACATTAGAATAAAAAGTCCAATACAACAAAAGATAGTCAGATTTCCCTATATATCAAATCTTCAATTATTTAATTATAACTAATTCAATCACATATTGTAAATAATATTTCAGAACACAACTCAATATCCACCAAATCCAATAATCAATCAACTTAAATTCCAATTCACGCACATGATTCCACACAAGGGAAAAACATCATACTCTGCAAACTCGAAATACACTATTTTCAAGTACCTTACAATAAGAAAGCCATCGTAAACATCCCCATAAGTACCCTAGAAACCAAACACTTAAATTTGGCTACGTAACATTCCAAAGTGGAATATGGGAGATGTTGAGGTTGAAAGAAGTCCCCAAAGAAAGAAACGCCATCCTTTGAATACCCAATTGCCTATGGTTGTCGTCCTCTCCCTCTACCTTTCAAATGACCAACCTCCCTTTGCAAAAAAAATGGGAATTTCAGAGATGGATAGGTCTTCCAGAAGCGTGAGAACAAGAGACTCTTTTCAAATGTTGAAGTTGTGACGAACATCTCTCAGAAAGTGTGATCTCATGGGATGCTCGATTGAAAGATAGACACATCCATCAGGGAATAACTGAAGGTGCGTCTGCTACTCCCTCTTTCGTTTAAAATGCTTTGGAAGGAAAAATGAATGCAAAATGTGGAAGCATATGCCAGGCACGTTGACTGCAACCTCTGGACGTAAAGACCAGAATTCTCCCCCCCTCCCCTTTTCACATGGCTCTCCCCAAAAAAAATCCTTTTTCCAAGGAATCCCCCAAAGCACCACCTATAGAAGCATGCAGAAAGTGGTTCCAAGACCAAGCACGTGGATAGAAGGAGAGAATGCAAGAAGCCAAGTGGAGATAAAGGTAAGGACAAGTGTGATTCCTTTAGAAGCTTTTACAAGTTTTATTTAATATTCCAAATTTTATATATGTTTATTCTCATTTAATATTTGTTTTAATATTTATAATTTTTATGTCATTGAATCATAAAATAATTGATCTCGTAAAATGTTGCATAATGAAAGGATAATTATATATAACAAATGTTTAACATCCTTTTTTTTTAAATAATAGTTCAAACACAAACATATTTAGAAGAAAAAGAAATAAGCAATAATGCTTTCTCTAACCTTTAGTTCTAAATTGAACTACAACAAAATTCCTTAATCAACAAGGATATACAATAAATTAGAAAGATGGCCTGAATTGTTAAATGGAAATGTGTATTAAATATCAATACTTGGTTATATAAAAGACAATATTAATCGACAAAACAACATGACCTCACAAGCCACAAATAAACCACTTACTCACATGTCACGATGGACCACAAGCAAAGGGGTACTACATCCTTCCCCCCTTAGCATTGACTTACTCCTGGAAGTTGCACAATGAAACAAAACATATGCAGTCATAAATACGTCAACACAATAAACTAGCAGCTATGTGAAATAATTAGAATGACATCAAATTAACTGACACAAAACAAAGCATTACCAACACGAAAAACATGGCACAAACAGAAAACATCGTCAAACGTAAGGAGGGGGTGATGGACTAGGACAAGGAACTCTCTTGTCAACTCCAGTTTCCACATGATCATACCCATTGGGATTAATGAGGCTCGCTCGATCCTGACAATGCAGGTGGAGTTGAGGCTTAGATACCTGCAACCCTGCATAGAAGCAAACGTCAAGCAACATATATATAACTATTAACTACACACCACGAGGGGAAATCATAGTGTAGCAGGGTGCTTGCACACGAGTGATGCTTCACCGTTCCCCTTACCAAGACCTCAAATAGTAACGACAACATTAAGTACAATGATTACATCATAAAATAATTACTAAACAATTACATAACTACATAGTACATCATAAACATCTTAACAGAGTAACATAGTCATCCAAGCAAATTAAACTATCAACCAAACCGGTCAAACAAATGAAACAATCACTATTATATTCTTAAAGTACACAACATAACATGAAAGTATCAAATTAGTGGCATCACACAAGAGACATTACATTCATACATAGGTTTTAATTATCATCTACACTAACTACTAATCATGATCCTAAAGCAAAACATAGTGATCTACAATTAACATTATAGTTAAGAATTACTCACTAACATATGAAGGATTCTACAAATGTACTTATTTTGGATATATATTTCTTTAACTATTTAACAACTAAGGTATAATAGTATGATCAAAGCAATATTATAAAAGTTATCAAGATTATAAGTCCATCAATAAGGCTATGAGTAATTCAAAAACAAATTAGTTGATAAAAATATTAACCAATATGGCTTAACATGATATTAGTGTGAATAAAAGACCAATTCTTTCGCAATGCTAATAGTTTTTCCACAATGACGATCGAGGAAATCCTACTATGATAACCCAAATCAAGGAAAACAATTTGATAAATTTACCAAAATAATCTAGGAAATCTAGTTCTTGAAAGGACTAACTAAAACTTGTCTAGATTGCATCCTAAAGTTTTACTCAAAATCCAGTACTTCTCAAAGTATTCACATTATAAGTGACATCATAAAGTCATCACAATTCAATTACATAACAAACATAGTACAATCCCATATGATAAACATATCTAAATTAATCCAATCACCACTTCATTCTCCATGCATCAATATAACCTAAGCATTAGTAATGAGTGTCAAATTCCTCAAGATAAATAAAATGTCATCCAACCAAATCAATATGGTGGGTCAATCACTAAAAAGGATCATATCAATCAAGCAAGGGTGATAGAAGACAACAACACAAGCTCAAGAGTCAAAATATATGAAAAAATTTACACCCATTCTTAACAGAAAACACAATTTAACACATTATAAGCACAAAATTCTAGGTTAAAACACTCAATTTTCACATACACACATAAACTTATATCACTAGAAGACATGGCATATGACAACACAAAGGTCCATAATCCATCCCCAGTAGGAAGAATATCAGTGCATTGCGTACTACACTGAGAGTCTTATTCTTTCCACTAGTTTCCTGCACCATTGGGCTGACACCCCTATGAAATAAACTCAGTTTTCTAAGTGAGGATGACACAAAATAAAGACATATCTTCAAGATTTTGAGCAACTAGGTCGACATAATTGGGCTCATAGTGCCTAGTGTATGAACCTATGCTCTGATACCATGATGTGACACCCCGCCATGAGAACCCCAAAGGACAACAAAACACTGCAATTTTTTTTTTTTGAAAGTAAACCAATACATAAGATGAAAATGAACATATATTACATATAAAGAAATAATACAATTATAATGACCATTACGTCCTCTGGGGTACACGAGATGGCATCATGAAATCCTAAAACTAAAATCATAACATTGATGAATGAATCAAGATTACATAAAAATAATATGCAACAATCCATGATCCAAAAAGATGAAAAGGGTACATACAAGATTTTATTAAAAGTTAAATATGACAATTGTGGAGTATATTTCCATAGATACAACACATCAGAAAGCAGCTACCACATAAAGTTTACAAGGTAAGGGAATACATTATAGTCATTTCAAGAGTACATTACATTATTTTAGGAGTACATTACATTATTCCAGGAGTACATTACATTGCTTCAGGAATACATATGCATCCTGTCGTGTAGAGGAAAAGATACATCAATTGCAAGAATGTTACATAATTGAACATGGTACAATAGAACTAATGAAGAGTCCTAGATCAACAACATCAACACGAACTCGGACTGGGGACCCAATGGGGTGCATAGCACGTTCCACCTGACCAGGTGGACCTGAAGGACAATCCCCCATGCTAGAAGTTGACAAGAAAGATTCTAATTCCTCAACCAAAATAGTCAAACAAACCAATAGCAAGCCGGATTCCACAACAAGGGTAACAACATAAGATAATAATGGGCATAACATTTCCATCACATAGCCACAACAAAATAATGAAAAATTCCAACAAAACCAAATGCCAATATCATATATCAACCCTAAGTAACCATAAGAGGTGCCAACAACAATAGGATCCAAATCCTTCAAATGAAATCACAATATCAACCAACAATAAATAACAAGGGCACCTTTCATTAACATCAATCAAGTTGCCATGAGGCATGTGTGCAACACTAAAAGATAGAACTTGGAGGCTTGAACAACAATCACCAAGAACCAATTCCATCAACAATTCAAACAACACTCCCAGAGGCAACCAAACAAGGGAAAAATAAATGGGTACTGTTGGAGAGTGTCATTGCATGGCCTTACATGGATTAGCTAGGAAACCTATCACAAGGTACCGCCTCCATCTATGGTTATCCAGGCTACCTATGTCAAGGCGACTGCTCCATAGGGTGACTCATGTGGGACCACTTACCTTTTGTGAGGACAAGGTGGTGATCTTACCAACGAGGTCTTCTCATCCCATCCTTAGACTGTGAAAGCACTAACGGTATGGTTGAGGCTCATAATTAATCTTGCTTAGTGTTTAACTACCCAAACCCACTAATTAATTTTATTAGGTTATCACTTATTAAACAAATCTTCCATGAGTTACCCTAACAGCCCCTTTGTGTGCCGGCCCCCATGAAGAGCCACTCTCCCTAAGACACCAAAAAACTAAATACAAGCAAGGCATGTACCTCAACTCACATAAAAATCAAACAATACATATCTCACATCATACGAGGCAAGAACCATCTCGCAAGCCCATTCCATATTACTGAAATCAAGAAGAAAGGAGGTACCACCCGCAAGAACACAAAAATTAGAGATAGGGTCAATGAATCATAAAGGTCCAACCATGGGAAAACAATAGAAATAAGTTTCACCTTTTCCTCTCGAAGCCTCAAACACCAAAATTCCACAAACTTCTACTAAAGGTAATTCAAACATTTCAAGTTACCAACATCTCAAAATATGACTACAAGAAAGTCATTGCCTAAAGTCTTCTTATTTCCAACATTGGCAGAAGAGAAAAACTCACATGGGACCAAAAAATGGCTACATAAAAATTCACAATATCAAAATGACAAGTAAAGGATAAGAGAGGCAATATCATAACAAGATCTTTACACTCAATTAAGCCAACATAAGCGATTCAATACAAAACTATTCCTCAATTATCAACAGTAAATTCGTTGATAGGGTATCCAAGAGAACCCTTAATATTCTTCTTATAAGATACCCTGTGACTAATTACCCAAAAGACTTACAATTCAACATTACATTACAATCAAAAGTCCAATACAACAAAAGATAGTCATATTTCCCTTTATATCAAACCTTCAATTATTTAATTATAACTAATTCAATCATACCATATATTGTAAATAATATTTCAGAACACAACTCAATATCCACCAAATCCAATACTCAATCAACTTAAATTCCAATTCATGCACACGATTCCACACAAGGGAAAAACATCGTACTCTGCAAAATCGAAGTACACTATTTTTAAGGAACTTACAATAAGAAAGCCATCATGAACATCTCCATAAGTACCCCACGAGCCAACCACTTAAATTTGGCTACGTAACATTCTAGAGTGGAATCTGGGAGATGTTGAGGTTGAAAGAAGTCCCCAAAGAAAGAAACACCATCCTTTGAATGCCCAATTGCCTATGGTTGTTGTCCTCTCCTTCTACCTTTCAAATTACCAACCTCCCTTTGCAAAAAAAATGGGAATTTCAAAGACAGAGAGGTCTTCCAGAAGCGTGAGAACAAGAGGCTCTTTTCAAATGTTGAAGTTGTGACGAACATCTCTCAGAAAGTGTGATCTCATGGGATGCTCGATTGCAGGATAGACACATCCATCAGAGAATAATTGAAGGTGCGTCTGCTACTCCCTCTTCCGTTTAAAATGCTCTGGAAGGAAAAATGAATGCAAAATGTCGAAGCATATGCCAGGCACGTTGACTGCAAGCTCTGGACATAAAGACCAGAATTATCCCCCACTTCTCTTTATGCATGGCTCTCCCCCAAAATAATCCTTTTTTCCAAGGAATCCCCCAAAGCACCACGTAGAGGAGCATGCAAAAAGTGGTTCCAAGACCAAGCACGTGGATAGAAGGAGAGAATGCAAGAAGGTGGAGATAAAGGTAAGGATAGGTGTGATTCCTTTAGAATCTTTTACAAGTTTAATTTAATATCCCAAATTTTATATATATTTATTCTCACTTAATATTTGTTTTAATATTTATAATGTTTATGTCATTGAATTATAAAATAATTGATCTCATAAAATGTTGCATAATGAAAGGATAATTATATGTAACAAATGTTTAACATCTTTTTTTTTTTAAATAATACTTCAAACACAAATATATTTAGAAGAAAAGAAAATAAGCAATAACGTTCTCTCTAACCTTTAGTTCTAAATTGAACTACAACAAAATTCCTCAATCAACAAGGAATACAATAAATTAGAAAGATGGTTTGAATCGTTAAATGGAAATGTATATTAAATCTCAATACTCGTTTATATAAAAGACAATATTAATCGACAAAACAACATGACCTCACAAGCCACAAATAAACCACTTACTCACATGTCACGATGGACCACAAGCGGAGGGTACTATAGGGATAATCAATATTGAAAAATACCTTTGTTAAGCTTTAGGACCAAGTCAAAAGAACCCATTGCCTGAATTTTCCCCATTACCACTTGTCCTATCTGGCTCAATTCCTCATCAAAAGAGGAACCCAATTTTATTAATATAATGCCTCTAATATTATTCAAACCTTGAGCATGCCTTAATGTTATATTGATTTGTATTCATGAATCCTATTGATAACCAATTCACGATGTATATTTTGGCTCATAAATTTCCTTTATGTTTCTTAAGGTCATATTTTTCTATTTTCTTAACTAATGTTCATCATTATTTTTCATGTCTCAAAGTTCCCATGATAGAATTATTTATTTAATTCTTCTTCCTAAGTCCTTGGGCCTCAATCTTATTTGATTTTCATGTCTTTTTTTTCTTTTTTCTGCAATGAATTCCTTTGGTTTACTCCAAGTATTTTGTTGCTACATGAATACATCTCCACCACATATATCACTCCTATTTTACCAAGACCAAATATATTGTTTTCCGGCCCAAGTAATTATCAATTTAATTTATCCACTCCCTTGTGCCTATAGACATGATTATTTCATATCTAAATAATATGATAGTTCACAAATATATATATATATATATATCTTATTTGATCAAGAAACTCATATTTGGTTATACTCTACTATTTATGATCTTTGTTTGATCAATCTATATATTGGATATTTATTAATATTTATAATATGTAATAAAGTATAATCTTGACATTTGTATTACCTAGGGAAATTATGTCCTCTTCCATTACTATCACATACTCTTGAGCTTAATAGAATCGACGGCCTATCCCAATGAGAATTTAATGTTACAACTTTTTTATTTCCTTTTTAGCATGTGATAAGACCATAGTGGGTATATACATTCACAAAAATTTTACAACAATCATCACTATTTTGTGGCCTAATTTTTGTCTTATTAAGATCCCAATTTTGTAAACATACGACCATATACCCTGGAAAATCTTAACTCATTAAATCTATCTAGACTCAAATTTCCCAGTATTGAACAAGTTATAAAATTAAACTTTTATATAATTAAGGAAATAGTACTAAAATTGATAAAAAAATTATATATGTTAATGGATTTATTTGACAATATTTATATATAGTTTGTCTATTTTTATTTATGTAAACTTTCTTATGTCTATAGTAAACACATTTTTGTATGTGGAAGATCTAGCTAAGAAATAATTAAAGATAAAATCCAACCCTAAATTGAAATCTTCTTAGCATTTAAAGGATATGAATTCATTCCTAGAAATTCTCTTATTGCATAAAAAATTAACATTTCCATTGAAGAAATTATTGTGATAAATTTAATGGGATGAAAAATTCTACTCATAGAGTTATGATTTCAATGTTTCCTAAGTCTTCCTTAAATATCAAATCACCATGTCAAGCCTACTCTAGTGTATGTATCAGCCTATAATTAATAAAACACTTTAGTACATAATGGATCCAAAATTGATATTTTAAAATTATAAGGCATCTATGATTGCCACCTATTTAAGAATGTTGAATTTTGTGTACATCTAGACTTACAAGAGTCTATTTGCATAGCTTTGATTGCCATTTTTTCACTTCAACTTGGAAAAGATGAAAATATAGCTCCTTCTATGTATATCAAGTCTTGTTTGGAGTCCTTTTATTCTTGATCTAATTGTTTTAGTTTATATGAGTTATTGTATTTGTTAAAAAAATGATTTCATTTATCTTTAATTTGTATATCTAAAACACCCCAAGAGATATTTCCAGATTCTTATTTAATTTTAGACTATGATTTATTGAAGATATTTTTGTTTACAATTTTAATAAATTATTTACTCATTTTTAAAATATATAACTATAATAATAGTGCCAAAAAAAAATTTAAAAATTATTTCTTTCTTATTTTAGATGCATTTAAGATTTTGTTTTATAATTTTTTTTAATAAATTATCTACTAATCTTAAATATATAGCTATATCAATAGTGCCAAAGTTTTATGAAATTAAATTATTTTAATTATTTATCTCTTGATATGTTTTAGATAGAGTTATTATCTTTGTTATACCCACTAAGATAGAATCTCACTCATTCTAACCAATCTTGATCTAAACCACACACACACACACATATATACACAATCATGGGCATTAAGATAAAAATTTATTACAATATAGACTTGGTTTAGCTTACAGTATAATGGAGAAATAATATATGCATATCATCACAAAAACATCGTAAATACTTTGATAGAGCCATAAAAAAATTTAGGATTATTACAAATAATATAATATTAAGATATGAAGATCTTAGTGTACCATAGAAAAATGACTCTGACATTTTCATGGTCTTTTAGGTCTTTCTCTCATGATGCTTGACCTATTTTGCTTTGATTTAGTGTTGTAATTTGAAATTCATTCACATTAGGTCCTAAAAATTAAAATTATGGTTCTTGTGAAGGTTTTGTGAAGTGTTGTAAAACATTTCTACACTTTTGTACACTCTATTCATTACAATTCACCTAATCATCACTTATCAAGTCCTATTTTGAAGTGTTGTAAAGTCTTGTAACAAGATTTCACACTTTTCTAGGCTTAATTTCACTATTTACACCTTTCTTATGCTTTATTTGACCCCTTTATTCCCTTATAAGGCTTAATTAAGTGTATTTTTGAATGTAAACCTGACAAAGAACATTAAATGTGACTTAATTTCTGACACCCACTTTCAAGTCCAAGGTGGTACCCATTCACCATGGGTGGCGAATGAGTCCCTCTTGGCTCCAAATTCAAAATATTTCAAATTTTCTTTCGGGTTTTTATTCAAAATTACTTGATGTCAGCCTATGATGAGGTATCATTGGGTTACTAAGGCACAAGAGTGTATAAATAAGTGTTTTTACATCCATTTTAACCCCATTCATCAAATTCACAAATTCACCCATTCATTCAAGCATTCAAGCACTTTCCATCATTCAATCAAGCATTAATCAAGCATCTTGGAGTAGCCATTGACATATCTTCAGATTTCTTCAACAAGGTTGTGGTGGGTTTAGGACATTTACATGTTGTTTATTCATCTTTCATTGTTCATTTCATTTCATTTCTTCATTAAGGGTTTGATTACCAAAGTGGGATTTGACCAAGGAAAATCCCTATAACCTAACCCTTAACAATTTTTCTCCTCTTGCATGTGTGTTTGTAGACTTGTTTATGCAGATTTATCAAGCAATTAGGTGTTGAAAGGTGGTCAAGAAGTCAAAAAGGTGATTCAAGTCAAATCAAACCTATTTCAATCTTGAAGACAACATACAATCTATTTTCTATAGATTTGGCCCTGTCAACCCAATAAGAAGACAAGTCCAGATTTGGTGCTATAGAATTGGTCCCTGATTTCACAAAATTTTGGGAGAGGAATGATTCACCATCAGTGGTGAATGAGTCCCATGTTAAGGATGGAAACTTAGATTTTTTCAGATTCTGGATCTTGACACTCAGAAACCAGTTTTCAAAAGTTTTCACCAGAAGCAGGACTGATTCACCATCAGTGGCGAATGAGTCCCATTGGTGATTTTTAGTGATTTTTGTTAGCATTCAGGACCTTCCAGAATCTTCATCAAACACCTAGGTGCACTATGATTCAACCTCTTTTATTTTTGTTTTGCATTTGTTCCTTTTAGTTCATGCTTGCATATCACATTTTATTTCAAACATTGCATATTTCTTAGGTCTTGCATTCATAATCAATCAATTACATTGCTTAGTTCATTTAGTTGCATCTCATTTAGCCTTAATTACATCATATATTTCCCAATTTGAGTGAACCACCTAGATTTTGCTTGGGGTTTATCTCTCTCCTTTTAGGGGAAACATCCTAAGAGTGCAAGAGTAGTCTATAAACCTCATGCCCAAAAATCTATGGGTCATTTTGGTGAACCTGCATATTGAACACTTTATCTTTTTGATTTCAATTTCATCTTGCATTCTAGGTCACATTTGAATCAACATTCAATTAGGCTATTGTTTTTTTTTTGCATCCTAGGGTTTCTCAAATTGCATTAGTGAAAGCCTCATTTAGACTTCATTTTTGCATATCATATCATTCAAAAACTGAAAATATGTGTTTGCATCCTTAATTAGCATCTGAAAAGCATTAGAATCATTTTAAATTTTCTATAAAACACAAAAAAAATCATACTTGGACTCATTCGCCACCTTGGACGAATTAGTCCACCTGCACATTCTGCACAACACTTTCAGACATTTTCTAGGTATTTCTTGCAAATTACAATTTTTTGCAATTTCTTTTTGTTTTTCTTTACAGATTCTCTATTTTCTGCTATTTCTTGTATTTTATCTTACTTTCACACATTGTCATCATGGATTTTTCATTTAATAAGTTTTGGAATTCATTGAAATCCTTGGTAGACATGTCCAATTGTGCCTTTGGCTATGATCCTAATGACCTTGAGCTTCCTCATGCTCCTTCAACTCCTCATGATTTTCCTCATTGTGATGTAGACATCATTGGAGAAGATGATGCTAGCATGAACAAGTTGTTAAACGAATGTCTTGATAACCTTGAATCCAATGTAGCCTTTTACCCATCCATGAATTCACAAAATATCCCTACTATTGCACCTCCTGATCACTTTGCATACTTACATCCTGAAATCAGTGAAGGACCTAAGATCCCTCCATAAAGTGGACCTAGTTCCTCTAAAAAAACACATTCTCAACCATTTTATGATAAAAAAGTCACAAACACATCAATCAATCTTGAGGAAACATATGGAAAAGGCTTTACTATCCTAAGCAAACAAGGGTGTGACACAGCAAATGAACATAACATTCATCAACTTCTTGAACAAAAACCAACAAAAGAAAACACAATAGGACTAGGTTATCAAGATCCTCCTCATGCTGATAAGCCTCCTTTTGAATATTGGAGACTTCATGATGATGGTACCATGATCTTTGATTCTCCTCCTAACTTGAACATTCTCCTTCCACATGAACAACCATTACCTGATTTCAATAACAAGGATGCTAGGATCCCCATGGGTCCTCTTCCTCCTTCCATTCATGAAATAGGAGAATCTAGTAAACAAAAATGACCTTATAAATTGAAAAAATCAAGTTTCCTGCCCTTCTCCCACCTGAATGTGAAAGTTAACTTCAATTGCTTTTAAACAAAGGCCTCATACTTTTACCGTCTATGAATAGGTTGGTCATCCGTCCTAAAGATTCTAACATACCATATTGCAAATATCATCATATTCTTGGACATCGAATTGAAGAATGTCAGATGTTGAAGGACATATTGGATAAGTATCACTTCACTGATATTGATTGCTTCCCCATCATCCCTTGAAAATAAAACTCCTCTCCTCATGCCATATTTGTAGAATTTATATTCTCACTATTACATGCTCCTTTCCCATCACCCACCTCGGCTCATTCTTTCCCTACACTCAATGGGGGTAAGAAGTTGTTAGCCTTGTCCTTGTAATGCATTTATCTTTATCCCTTAATCACGTTATTCATCTTCCATTTATATTACTTAATATTATGTAGCCAATAACTTGGTTAATGGTTGACTTATATTTGCGTTACTATCTCCTTTTTCATTAGTTTCATGTGTGTAATGTGTTTTTGATGTTCTCTCTCTTTGTGCACTTCCTCTATTTGTACCTCTATTCTTCTATATGTCGTACATTATCTTTTTCACTTTTGTTTTGTCTTTCTCCTTTTGGGGATGACACAAAGTGTAGAGATGCTCTACGTCTCTTCCATGCTGACCCAAAAGGTCCCTTTTTCATTTTTTTCCTTGTTTTTTCCTTTTGGGGATGATGCAAAGCATAGAGATTCCCTATGTCTCTTCCATGTTGACCCAAAAGGTCCTTTTCCTTTTTTCCTTTTTGTTTTATGTTTTCCTTTTGGAGATGACACAAAGTGTAGAGAAACCCTGTCTCTTCCATGTTGACCTAAATGGTCCCTTTTCCTTTTTACTTTGTCTTTTTCTTTTGTTTTCCTATTGGGGATGATATAAGGCATTAAGACCGAAACGTCTCCTTCATGTTGACCCAAAAGTTTTTCCTTTTATTTTTCCTTTTCACTTTCTTGTCACTTGTGTTTTCCTTTTGAGGACAATGCAAGGCATTGAGACCGCAATGTCTCTTCCATGTTGACCCAAAATAAACTTTATTTTTTCTTTTTTTTCGCTCTCTTTGTGTCATTCTTCCAATTCTATGTGCTTTGGGGAATGATGACAGTTCTGAGCTCTCTCATAAAAAACATTGCAGCAATGAACATATTGACCCAAAATCCATAGATCCCTTATGTGTTTGGTGAGTTCCTTTCTGGGGGGCAACTCCCTTTCTTTTTCTTTTTCTTTTTTGTTTACATGACGCAACATAACTTAGAAAAATATGACTTGGCATAGGGCTTTCCAAGTTGGATCTCATGTCTTTTTTTCTTTTTGGAATTTTTCCTTCACTACTTTAAAGTAATTTCTCATAGAACGGTGTGTAGAAATTCCTTTAAAGTGGGGGGCATACATTGGCATAATTTCATTTTCATTCTTGGTTCTTAGTGCATCCTTCTCACTCCATACAATGCATTTGTCACTTTGTGGATGACATTGGGTGTGATGTCTTTCATAAGAGTGATCTATCTTAGCATATTACATTCCTCTTGGCGGCCTGATGTGACACACTACATCCCCTAAGTTGTGAATATTCTATTCTTTGATTGATCCTATCTTGGATACATTAGAAACAATGTTCCCTAAGTCACAGACCTTGCATGAACTTCACAAGAATCCTTTGAGCATCTTTTTCATTTTACATTTTTGCATTTTACATTTTTGCATCTTTACCACCCTGCATAACACAACTTACATGCCTATGGTACCTTCTTCTTTGTTCATGTGTTCTAAGCATATGAAGCTTTGCTTGTCTCATGAAGCATGAACTAAAATTTTCCCTTGTGGCACCTTGTTAAAGTTATCAAGATGTATAACTTTGATATGGTTGAGTGAGAAGCCCATACAGTGGCACAACTTTCCCCATAGCGACCTATGTGTTTGTGAGTGCATACCAACTAGTGTATGTATTTCACCTTTTTCTTTTTGGGTTTGCTCACCCAGCAGACCACCAAGAGTTTTTTCACCCCAGAGTGAGTATGCATTCTCTTTTCTAGACAAGCAACCTAGGTCTAATCCACAACCAGTTGGACCAGCAATCAAAGCTTAATCTAATTCTCCCTTTTCTTCACATGTATGTTCCTTTGTTATGTTTATTTTTCAATGGGATCTTCATCCTGGGGGCTTGATCATCCCTCTTGATCGTTGTTATTCCATCTTGCTGGCATAAGTGCGTGTAGACCTATCTCTCAATGTGCATGGCTACTTTAGTGTTAGTTTGAAGCAAGTTCATCCACTCACTAAAGTGGGGGCTAAATGTACCATAGAAAAATGTCTCTTTGACATTTTCATGGTCTTTTAATTCTTTCTCTCATGATTCTTGACCTATTTTTCTTTTATTTAATGTTGCAATGTGACTTCTGCATTCACATTAGGTCCTAAAAATTCAAATTATGGCATCTTGTGAAGGTGTTGTGAAGTGTTGTAAAACATTTCTACACTTTTATAGAATTTATTCATTACAATTCACTTAAAAATCACCTTTTCATCACTTATCAATTCCTATTTTGAAGTGTTGTAAAATCTTGTAACAAGATTTAATGCCTTTCTAGGCTTAATTTCACTATTTACACCTTTCTTATGCTTTATTTGACCCCTTTATCCCCTTATAATTCTTAATTAAGTGTATTTTTGAATGTAAACCTAACAAATAACATTAAATGTGACTTAATTCCCAAAACCCACTTTCAAGTTCAAGGTAGTACCCATTCACCATGGGTGGCGAATGAGTCCCTCTTGGCTCCAAATTCAAAATATTTCAAATTTTCTTTCGGTTTTTTATTCAAAGTTACTTGATGTCATCCTGTGATGAGGTATCATTGGGTTACTAAGGCACAAGAGTGTATAAATAAGTTTTTTTACATCCATTTTAATCCCATTCATCAAATTTACTAATTCACCCATTCATTCAAGCATTCAAGCACTTTGCATCATTCAATCAAGCATCAATCAAGCATCTTGTAGCATCCATTGACATATCTTCAGATTTCTTCAATAAGGTTGTTGTGAGTTTAGGACATTTACATGTTGTTTATTCATCTTTCCTTGTTCATTTTATTTCATTTCTTCATTAAGGGTTTGATTACCAAAGTGGGATTTGACCAAGGCAAATCCCTATAACCTAACCCTTAACCATTTTTCCCCTCTTGTATCAGTGTTTGTAGACTTGTTTATGTAGATTTATCAGGAAATTAGGTGTTGAAAGGTGGTCAAGAAGTCAACAAGGTGTTTCAAGTCAAATCAAACCTATTTCAAGCTTGGACACAACCTACAGTCAGTTTTTTGCAGATTTGACTTCATCAACCTGACAAGAAGACAAGTTCAAATCTGGTGCTATAGAATTGGTCCTTGATTTCACAAAATTTTGGGAGAGGACTGGTTTTCCATTAGTGGTGAATGAGTCCCACCATAAGGCTGGAAAATTAAGATTTTTGTATATTCTGAAAACACTCGGAAACCAGTTTTCACCAGAAGCAGGACTGATTTGTCATCAATGGAAAATGCTTCCCACTGGTGATTTTCAATGATTTATGTTAGCATTCAAGACCTTCCAGAATCTTCGTTAAACACCCAGATGCACTCTAATTCAACCTCTTTTATTTCTATTTTGCATTTTTTCATCTTTTAGTTCATGCTTGTATATCACATTATGTTTTTAAACATTGCATATTTCTTAGGCCTTTCATTCATAATTATTCAATTACATTTCTTAGTTCATTTAGTTGCATCTCATTTAGCCTTAATTACATCATACATTTTATAATTTGAGTGAACCACCTAGATTTTGCTTGGGGTTTATCTCTCTCATTTTAGGTGAAACATCCTAAGAGTGCAAGAGTAGTCTATAAACCTCACGCCCAAAAATCTATGGTTCACTTAGATAGCAGTTTAAGTTTCTGCTAAAAAATTATGAGAAATCTTTGATGGTAATCAAAACGTGCATAAAAATATGCACATGATTCAATCCAAAAACTCTCCAAGAACCTAATGTGATAATGAAATTCCTTGTGGGAGATAACTTGTTCAAAGTTTAGCCAATATCACTAGCCTTTAAATTTTTTCCTCATATTCATTCATTTATAAAACAAAATAAATTGTAATTACATAACAAGAAGCTAAAACTATATTTTCTTCATTACTTCATATTCATTTTTTTATTCTAAAATTTTGAATAGAAAGTTGAATGGATTATTCTCAAGTTGGAAACAAAGGTTCAATATCATTTGAATATAATTAGTTTAAACTAGACACAACCATTACTAAGTGAACCATTTAAACTTTGATAGTGAAAGAATATAAAAAATAGTTGAGAAGCCTGATTGTGAGATGGTGAAATGGAGTCTAAGAAAAAAGCTTATCCAAAATCACCTATTTCACTATAAAACATTAGGGGACACGAAAAATAACCAAGAGCGACTATTTGGTTGATATCCTACATGGGGGGAAAACAACTTGTCAAAGTCTTGGTCCCCTTTTTCTTTGTAGTTAACTAGATGTGATGATTGAAATGTGAATTTTTACAAACTAGGTGAATAAAGACTAAAGAAAGAAACTATTACAAAATATAGAGAATTCAAAGAAAAAATGCATAAATACCTGAAGCAAGACTAGAAAGTAAAAAATACATAAACAAGAAGCAAAACTAGAAAGTGTAGATAGAGGGAAACATGGAATGTAATTTTCTTTTAGAATTGGAAGGACAAGGGCATGGGAACCCTAGTCCAAAAATGTTAATTTCTAGGTTTTCATATATTGTATAGTTGCATCATGGTATAAATGTCTTTGATAGTTAAGATCAAGTTTTAAAGTCTAAAAATTCACAACTAATCAAGCTCCTAATTTGATGATGAAAGGTCCTTGAATGTTTGCATTATGGTTTTAAGGCCTTGAGATCTACGATTCACTTGAATCTTCTTCAAACATGTAACTTGTGATAAATACAAGGGGAGAAGGGTTGTGTCATATAGGGGATTTCCTTAGTCAAACCTCATTTTTGTTTCTTTGCCTCCATGAAAAATTGTGATGATAATGATATAATAGTGTGCACTCTATGGAAAGTAGAGAAAAATGGATAAAAATGAATGATAAATGACACTATTGTAACTTGCTACTCAAATCTACATTCCTTTTAGGAATTAAGTCACTTTTCTCATCACATACAAGGAGAAATTGAAGGATTCTTAGAGATCATGGAGATATTAGTGCTCATAATAAAAAATAAATATAAACATAAAAAATCTTACTATTCATGAGTTATAAATATGTAATTGACTTCAAATAGTGTTGTAGATCTTCTTCTTATTTTTTTCTATGAAATTGCATTAATTTTGTTTTAGGATTGCTTAAGAGATCAAAATTTTATTTAGATTTCTTAGATGTTCAAATAAAGGTAAATACTTATACTTTTATGATTTTCAATGTATTTCACATTAAGCATTATGATAAATTAACAAATAATTTTGGATTCATAAAGATAGTAAGGTCAATAATCAAATTTTAAATTTTGGGCTTGACTAGGAGGGATATGGGTATTGGAGACCCTAGTCTAGCCCTTTTTAGCTCTTCTTAAGTCTATTAGATAAATATTTATTTTAATTTCCTAAATTTAGTTTAGTTTCCCAACAAAATATGTGTACTTTATAAGAATAATTAGGAACATGCACTTTGGTGGGAGCCAAATATTATATAAAATTGTCAAGGATGACAATTTACAATGCTACACTACTATAGTGGCATGCAATTTTTTAACCAACAAAAATTATTTGATTTGTATGAACAAACATTAAATGGGTGAATGGATTCAAGAATGGTGCATAGGTTTAGTTAGGAGTCTAAAAAAACCTATAATGAATTGGAGTAATTGAAGGAAAAGGAAATTTTATTTTTATTAAATGATTAAAAATATGCAGACACTAGGGAAATTGATTCATTTATGGAAGAAAAATCCATATAATATTTTATCAAAGACCCTTGCTTCTTTCAGTCACAACCTTCTTGTCCTCTTCTTTAATGCCCTCCCTTGTCTCCAAGACCCACAATTTTTTTCCATACTCAAGGAACCTATGGATATAATTAAAAATTCCAAGTTTCAAGGGAAGGATGTTCTTGATGTATAGGTACATGGATGGGTTCAATAAAAATTATGGCCTTCTAGTGGATTCCATAGTGTAGATCACATAGTCATTAATGTTATTTGATGACTCTCTTCTGTCATCATCCTTTATTACATGTCATTCTCCTTTTCTCTTATACTTCCTATATTTCTTTATTTAATTAAATTTATATAGGGATGTTGAAGTGACGATGTTATTCAATTGAATTACTTAATCTTTCTATTTTGATGGACAATAGCATTTATTATTTTATCTTTTATCTTTATTAAATATATGGGTAAATGCACAAACTTGCATCACACTTTTGACCAAAAAAATAGTTCCTAGTGAGATGGTTTCAAGTGATTTTTTTTTTTTTTTCAATAGCTTTCACCTAAAACCAGGTGGCCCAAATGTGGAGCATACATGACAAGATATATTTGGTTGAACATATTTTGAGTGAAACTATTTTATCAAAAATTAATTGAGATAAATATTTTTAAAAATATAATTGGGAATTTTTCCCAAAACCTACTTGCAAGGAATATTTTTTCTTAAAAGCCTATCCTTTTACCTCCCTAGTGACTAATCAAATGACCAACCTAGCAAGAAATAAGGTAGACATTTGAGTGGTATATTTGATAGGATTTTGTGTGAGTAATATTAATTAAAAAATAAATTGTTTGAAGTTCCAATACATATTGAGTGGTATACACACATGATGGATTGTTTTTTTTTTTAACTAACTTAGAAAATATTGATTATACAAATATTCAAATGACATTGATTGACATGAAAACTAGAAGCATCTCTATGTTGGATAAAGTATCTATTAATGAGGATAAATTTTTTATTTTTTAGGGATTGAAATGATTCATGAAAACCAAGCATGATGTCTTGAATACAAATCTAATAATAAATTACTCCAAGAATTTAAACAATGAGCTACAATAAGTTTAGTGTGTTTATAAAAAATAGTAATTGAAACCCACTCATTAATCATTATTAAAGAAGAATCTTAGTTTTTTCCAATCAAATTAGTAAGAGATCATGTGTAGATTTCAAGAGGTTGTAAGATAGCTTTAAGTCTCTACATTAATTAACCATTTAATAGGGTTGCATTAAATAAAAATTAGATCTTGCATATGTGTCAAATTCTTTACCACATAAGGCTAGAGCTTAAATTAAGAGACACTAGACATAAAAACATAAAAATACAACATATTTTAACTTAAGAATTAAGAGACACTAGATGTACTTGGATATAAAAAGATAGCATACAATTAAAATTGAGCCATTGCATAAGAACCATTTTAGAATACATAGAAAATAGAAATATAGACCTTGGAAGGATCAAAGTGCTTTTTTAATGAGGGAAAATAGATGACGCTTATATAAGAAAAAATAAAAATAAAAGAAGACAATTCCTCTCAATAGGTACCAAGCATGCAATTTATCTACTTAGTTGGATTTTGAAATAAACCTTAGATAGTTCTTTTTCAGCTACAACACAATTAGGTGGAGCAACTTTTTGCAAAGCAACTGAAATTTGGGTAGCCAATTTTGGCTTCATACTATAGAGCTAGAGTTAAATTAAATCAAATGAGGATTTTCCTTCAGGGGTTTAATTTTTAGAGGCTTTACATTTTTTGTTAGGCCCGATAGAGGGGTTAGGGAAAAATATAATTGTAAAGTATTTGGATTAGACCTTGATGCAATGGGGGGAAGGCCCCTTTGGCCCTACACTGGAACAAAGGGGAAAAATGAAAAAAGGGAATATTAATTTTCTCTTTTTGCCTATTGTGATTCAAAAAGGGAAAAATGGCGGCCATGCACCATAGTATATCTACCCTCTAATGTGAAATATTTCATAATATGAACACTTACTAGACCATCGGGAGTTGGTAACTAGTTTCTCTTTGTAATAACCATTCTCAAACCATTTTAGCTTATCGTCCTCTTCCAAAAATTTATTGATGAAGCACTGATAATTCATATTGCTTACTTTCACAACCTTTAAAACCGTGCACTCCATGTTGGTGTAAGTTTTTATTTTCTTGGTGGGTTAATTTATTTTTTCTTAGTCCTAGGTTTTTCCTATACTTTATTAAGCTTGCTTAGGATAATAAAGTGAGTTTATTACTAGGAGATAACTATGTGGTGTCCCCTTCCTTTAAGGTGGAACCACTTTCCACTTTTGGTGGCATTCTCCACTTTTTGTGGTCCATCTTCACTTTTTGTGGATGATTCCTATTGGTTGGATTTTCCACCTACCTCCTCTCCTAAGTTCTATATAAACTCACTACCTAGCTTGTATTTGCATCTATTTGTGTATCTGTGCATTGTATATTTTTAGCTATCTTGGAATGTATTAATGGAATTTTGTTACATCAACATTGCATAATCTCTTAGAGTCTTGGTTTGCATTATTATGTATTTCTAGTTTATGTAACTTTGATTTTATCTTAAAAATTTCCTTGGGTTATTCAATCTATTTCTAATTTCTAACATTTGAATCAAATATTTTGTTTTGATAAATCTAAGTTCATAGATTCTTTATTAAGAGATTGAGTTTCTTGTAAAGATCTTGTAAATTCTTGTATGCTCTTCGCTTGCATTTTGAAATATCTAAAGAATCAAAAAGGATTTGCAAAGATCTAATAACCTCTTCATATTCATATGTGTTTTGTGAGATCCAAGTTATTGCAACATTTTTTGTTATACTAGCAGCACTTTTGACTGTTCTAATGCATCCAAAAGGCTCAAGAAAGTCAAGATTGGATTTTATTTCTTCCAAATTGGAGATCATTTGGCATAGTTGCAAATGGGGGTTTGAAGCTCAGATCTAGCGAACAATTTTTTATTGAAACATATTTGGCTAAAACAGACCTTTCCATTGCATTCAGAAGGCCCAAAAGCCCCTATTCTCATATAAAATTTGTCTATTTTATACGCATTTTATTTTTGGAAAAAAATTCTTTTGTTGAGAAGGTCAACACTATAGGCTAAATTCAAACATTTTTAAAAAAATCATAATTTTTTGCCACCATGTCCGTTTTATGCAAACAAGATATCATCAAAAAGATAGAGATGAGAAATTTCCATCCACAAAGGTATTATAAATAATTTTTTTCCATTTTCTGCTAGATATTGCAAGTTGAAGCTGTTTGGTGCAAAGTTCTTTAAAAGGCCATAACTTTTTCCCTGGTGCTTCATTTTTTTTGAAAAAAGTAGGTGTTGGAAAGGCATTGGAAATCACTACATAGACATAAGTCTATTTTTTTAATATTTCATCTCAAGTTCATTTTGTATCATAATTTGTAATTTTGGCTATTTTGAGCCTATTGAGCATTGTATCTTGGAAAAGACCTTGTAAATGCACTAAATTATAAAGTGCCAACCTTATAATATTTGGGGGGTGATCTTTGATAATAGTGAAAATGGTGGAAGTGTATTGGTGTTCCTTTATAGTCATTTTAGGATTGTATCATGGGTTTTTCTACTCATTCTTTTGTGATATTCTTAGATAAGTCTAATTATGAGTCTTGGAAAAAAGGCATTCTAACCCATCTCAAATGGCTAAAACTTTTTCCTTACCTTTATGGGCTCATGCCTAAACTACACATGGAAGGAAATTAGTATAGGGTATTACAAATCATTGGTTCTTATGTTGATGAGTACACTATGTTGGTTATAGCAAACACTGAATGTCCCCACACACTTTGGAACAAGATTTGGGACATGTTTGGACACCCTCATGTTTCTTCATTCCTAGATGATCCTACTACAAATTGCCTCATTCAACTTGATGATGCAGATAATATAGCTTTTTATGATGCTACTTTAGTGGAGTTTAAGTATTATGCATGCCTTGAGAATCCAGATGACACATAGACTTCTCTTATTGCTTCTCATCCTCATGTTCGGATTACAATGATATCACCTATTGCAGCTTCATATTCTAAAATTTCTTCTTCGAAAGCCTCCAATGATTCATTGCAGCAAGATCATTTATGTCTTCTGGATTTAGTTCATTGGGACCAATTTCTACTAGACATCTCTTGTTTATTTGTAGAGTCCCTCATCTCAAAGCAAGATGAAACTATTGATGACATACGTCTTCTCTTTGAGGATAGTTCTTTGGTCCTTGCATCTATTATTGCTACTTCAAATTTTAGTGTTGGTTCTTTGAAAGATTCCAATGACTTCTTGCAATAGGATATCTATAGTATTCTTGATTCATATTGGGATGATCTCTTGACAAGTGTTTCAAACTTGTTTATGGAGACACATATTGCATATTTGGAAGACAGTATTGAGTGTATTCATCTTCTCTTTAATTATTATGATTATTCTTTAGTTGTTGTGAGGGAACACTTTGACCCTCATGTTCATTCTATACATGATCATTCATCAAAACTTGACATGAATGTGCATACTTTGGATCAACATTTGGGGAAGACATCTTTAGAGAAGATATCTAAGTCTTTGGCTTGTTCTCTACACCAGTTTCTAGGAGATTTTGATTTTTCATCTTCAATAGTGTTGCCTAGAATTCCTAATTTAATTGTGATAAATTGTAGCAAAGACATGAGGATACTTGAGTCAATTTTAGAGACTTCGTACATCTTGCACTTTCTTCCTACATATTCCTTTCAAGACTTGGGAGATATCATGCATACACCTGTAGGTGATTTTTTAGAAAACCAAACTTGATCTTACCACTTACCTACGGATCTGCCAGAATCTGATGGTTAGCAAGGGTAAGGATTGGCCAACAAACAAGGATTTTGAGGCCCTTACTCCTACTCTTTGGGCTTTGTGAAACCCAGGAGGGTAATCCTTGACATCTCCACATGATATTTATTTAATCAAGAACACATCCACATACAAATAAATTCCTATAAACTATAAGTAGATAACATTCATCAAAGACTTGGCTCACCTTAAAACAAATTACTATCTATTGCACGAAATGGAATGATACTTTAAATTGGTACATTATAATTGATGGTGTTTTAAATGATTTTCATTCTTGTTTCGAGCCATTGGTTAGGTGCATTACTAACTCATTTATCTTCAAGAAAACCTAATGAAAAGACTAATGCCTCATCTTGGGATAATGGAGTCACATATGTAATAACCAGTAATACCTTAGCAATTTAACTCAATAATCGGTGGACTATTGATATTTACTTTGCATTATTGAACTCCTTGTGACTAAAACATAGCTACTTATCGATCCTATGCTCTTTCCTCACAAACCCATGACCTTATTTTAGCATTTAATCAATCCTATGAATTGAAGTAGAAATAAACTCACTTATTCAATTAAAAAAATTGAAGAAAAACCAAAAGATCATTGACCATTTCATTCATAATATGGAAGAAAATTACATAGGAGAGCATATGCTTTAGAACTGATACTTTCTCTTATAGCTGCTACTACTGTAAAACTATTTTAAGATCATTACATAATAACTCATACCCCTAGATAATTCCTAATCTATTCATCAGTTCATCTCTTTACAATCTACTCCTTCATGAGCTTAGTATTTTCCACCTAGACCATTTTGAGACCTAAAACTCAAACCCTCATAACCAACCTTGAAATCCTTAGTTAGAATAAGGAAGCAACAAGCAACAAGATGACTTATAATTACATTTAATTTTCATTTGAAAGCTAATTTCACTTGAATTCAATATATTCCATGGATAGTTATATGTAATCATTTGTAGAGTAGGGGAAATTAAAAAGTAAAACTTCACATGATTTGTCGAAGAAGAAGAACCAACCCGCTAAAAGGAAGCGTTAGTCATTATAGTAGCCTCCAAATTTCACATCCACATAGACCCAAAAGATTCTCCATCACACCAACCATAAGAGCCTCCACATTTTCACTAAGGACAAAAACCAAACATATGTTGAGAAGGATGAAAATGCCACTAAGGAAATGTTATCATCAAAAAACAAAACTAGGACCAAGATGTTATCTTGCTTAGCCAACACCAGAGTATGGACACCCACTCTATTTCCTTGTATAAAATGGGGAAGCAACTACTTCATCTTTGAATCAGAGTCCATCAGATTAGCCATGGTGAGTAAGTACTAGCGGTAGCCTAAATCAGTTTCAACTTCACTGCCTGAGGGACTATCCAAGATTTTAATGGGAGAATTATGTCATCCCATGTAAGCCAAGTGATACTTATTCATCCTTTTTTCTTTCCCCATATATTTCACTAACTCCTTCTCTTTAAACTTGGTTGACTCTCCCAAAACAACCCTACTCCTTAGATGATAAGTGCTCTTGACACTATCTTGCAAAAAATTCTTACCACAGGCCCTTCTCTTGCCCTTTTCCTTTGGTGTTATATGGACTCTAGGTGTGCCTTGTTCATTTTCAAGGATATTGTCATGGGATTCTAGCAAACTATGTCTCCTAGACCTTCTAAATGGGGAGGCGGATACATTGGGTTTACTCAGCTTTAGTAAAGAAACTTCATAAACTATGCAAGATAGAGATAGCCCCAACTATGTACAAACCTTATCGGCGTAAGTGAAATTCTAGCAAGAATTCTTGTGTAAACCCTAGGTAACAAACTTAAAGAGCCTATCATAGATTCTCTAGACAAACCAACTGATAATCATTCAATCTATAATAATTTAGATGTCAACTTACTCAGGAGAGAACAACTTATCACCCTTGCAATTCCTTGACATAGTCACTCACATCATCCTCATCCTAGACTTAAGCCCAAATTCTTCAACTCCTAACTCCAATTGTGTAGAAAATATGACTACCAACTCCCATTTATCGAGAAACTTGAGCATGTTGACCATTAATGCTCAAAGAAGGCCAACACGAGTGAGCAAACAATCAACCACGCTGGATTTTGAATCATGACTATTTATCTCCCAAATGCCTTACAAATTTTTTATCATCTTCAATCATTGTAGAAAAGCAATCATTCACACACCTCAGGATCATATTTGAGTAACCATGCATGTGTTTGTTGCCATTAATGTTGACTCGCGTGAAGTAAAATGACTATCATGTCCATATCTTTAGTTTTGAATGTGAATCATCAATTTCTATGTGTGGGAACGTTGAATGACTCAAATTGAGTCAACAAGATTTGAATTTCCATCACCATTGTTCACCAATCCTTGGCCAATGAAATTACACTAGTTGGAATGCTAACTCATCCTTCAATGGGATCCACCATCCTTTTCCAAGCAAAGGAAGAGATCCACAAGTCATTAGCCTGATTACCTCACTGCTTTTTATAAAGCACTATTTTAATCCCGCAGGGTTAGCAGGGAATGACTGAGATCTAATCTCAACCTTACATCATGGTCATTGATTTAAAACCCTAAAGTGCTAGGTATGATAGTGGAGACTAAGCCCCACACCCATAGCATACACATGTCAGCAGCCCTCTAACCTTGTTGCATGTTAGAAGCTATTATTTTAATCCCATGGGGTTGGTGGGGAACAAACAAGATCTAATCTTTTGATCTAATGATTGGCAATCTGCACATGCACAAATGCTAGTTTTAAATATGGGGACCAAATAAGGTTGACAAGGCTTAGAACCATGGGAATTAATGACTTAGGACATAAGTCAATTTTAACATGAAATATTTTTCTCGACCATAGGAAGTATTAAAACAATGGAAATGTATTCGGTGACCGATAGACCTAGACCAAAGGGTTGGTAATGAAAATGATTCAGATGGCTCAAGTTGTAACTTAGATGATTGGTAGCCTGGTGTAACAAGTCAACAAAGGATTAGATCACCCAAGGGTTTAAGACAATGAATTTTGAAATGAGGGTTGTTAAACCAGAACCCTAAACCCTACCCTTGGACATAGATGCAATAATTCATGATAAGGCAAGAACCAACTCAAAATTCTCATAATTTTAGAAGCTCTACTAGTGGCTCATGCTCTGGGACGCATACCCCTGGTGGGTATGGTGAGAATTAAAATCTCATGGTTGAAGAAGACCAAAACTGAGAGACAAAACCTAGGAGCTTGCCTGGATGAGGCAAGCAAACACAACCAAAAGCAAACACACCAAACCTATATACAATATTTACACAACTTACAATATGTCTTCATTTTCAAAGTTTTTAGAAGCATTTTCTAGTGTACAAACCTTGAAGCCTACCTCATGCAATGCCATAGGTTTCAATCCTCAAATTGGTGGCCCCAGGCCCCCAAAAGCTAAAGCCAACTCTTACCTCTGTCAAAGAATTTATTCTTTGTTGTCTATAGTGGATCAATAGTTCTACCAAGAATTTTCCAATAGTCAACTCCATTGTGATTAACATAATCAACCATACATGCCATGTTTCCAAAATTTCCCTCATCCTCATAAAATGTTCATGACTGAAAAATACAATCAAACAACATTTGGAACCCATACATTTTGTAATGTATACAACCAATCTGGTCATTAGCCTACTCCAATACAAGCTTATCTAATTGAATTGAAAAATTGAAACATTCGTAGTCCACTTGATCATTGACATCATAAACATTTTCATCATATTCAGTTTTTACATCAAACTAAAAAAAATCATAAACATTTTGTTGTGTAGTATGCAAACAATCCCCAGGTGCATCAAAAAGACAAAGTGCATATTCAAGAGCCTCCTTGAATTGGGCATCATGACATAAGAACATATCACTTGGAATTTTGATTCAGCTACATCGAAACACACCTTGGTTTCATGGGAATGGAGATCATATGCATCATCAATAACCTAGAACTAAGTAAATGCACTCATCTTAGGTTTAGTAACATATTTTGATTATTTTTCCAATCATCACTCAGCTCAATGCAAAATACTTCAAAAGTAGCCTCGAACAATTCAACACCAACATGATCAGCAAAAAGACACTGATGTGTACTAGTAGCTTAATGTGCACTATCAGTTGATAGGTGTGTTGACCTAAATGTGAAAGACTCATTGTAATCTAAAATTTATTCATTAACAATTGAGCAAAACCTTCATTCTCCTTCACATAAATGCTTTTCTCATTGTATGAAAACATGTCTATATTCATACTGTGAAGATAATGAACATCAACAAAGAAGAAATTGTACTCAATTTCACATTCACTAACATGAGATCCACCATTATTTTCATCTTTTGGCTGCTCTACACATGGATCAAGAAGTTCTGCAGTATCAACATATCCTAAAATTTATTCTCATATAAATCAAAAATATTTTCAATATTATCAATTAGTAATAATGTTGATTCAAAATCCATATGCTTAAATCACAATGTACAACTTGATCATTAAAAAATAAACCCCTTCTTTCTTCAATGTGTACATCATCATCCTCTTCATACATCAAAAATATTTCCATCTCTGCTTCATATAAAGAATCATGAGCATCAGGGACATAAAAATGTTTAGATCAACATCTTTATCATCTCTAGCACTGTGCTTAGTATTAGCATATTGAATGCACGCATTCTTATCTTCAAATTCTTCATCATTCAAACCATTAACATGCTCCATTGGTGTCAAACCCAAACTACATTCTAGGTATTCATCATATGCAATTTATTCATTCACTTGTGGACTAGTGACTTCATGGGAATTTGTATCATTGCATCCTTCATGTGAAGAGTATACCTCTAGATCATCCTCATAAGAGTAGTCACAATCCTTAGAGAAACAATCAGAAACTTCGATCTCATCATGATCTTCATCACAAGAAAATTCATCACTACATAAACCATGCTCAAAATTTTTAGAATGAATGCTAAAAGTTACATTTTCAAGATCATGATTACTAAATTGTAGTGAAATATCAGCAACACTTGCATTATTTTCACTAATTAAAACCTGACATAGAATAACATCTTGCATATCTTTTACTTCTTCATCATGCAAGATATTACAGGAAGAGCTTTCATGCATAGATCTATTTTGTAATCATACCATGTATCTTTATCTTCATCACTATTGTGTTGCTCTGCATGTGTTGTTTGTGAATTGATTACAATCAGTATCATTATCCATACAACATGGACCTTAATTTTCTAATATACTCTGTAACGCTGAAAATGAAACGCTTATGCACAATAGACAACAAGGAAGATCGTTTAGAAGCACACATGCATACAATACTAAAATTTAAAAAGCAAATTCATTCGTTAAGAAACAAAGAACATGGGAAAGTAAAAACGTAATTAAAACTAGAACAATCTCACCAATTTTCGAACGTATTTCCATGATTCATCTCGATTTCCCTTCTCCATTTTGCTTGTGTAGTATAATTGCCCTTAGATTTTTCAAGTTCGTGCAAGTATAGCCTAAAGATAAAGATTAGCAAAATATCGAAGACTCAAGATTGAGTGCTCTCCAAAGTTACAAAATTCACGAGAGAGATTTTGAGAGAGATTTTGAGAGATATTTCGAGAGAGATTGGAATGAAGAATGATAAATCAATTTATAGAAAATTGATTATTTGAACGACAAGCCAAGATCGAAAGATCAACAGATGGTTGAGATTGACTGATTAGACATGCATTCTGATAACTGACAGTGTTGACATGAGTGATTCGAATTAGAAATAGAATTAAAGATTAAATAAATGATTTAATCTTCAGTTCGGCATTCGAAAATATAAGAAATATCTTTGCATGACAAAGATAAATATTGATTATAACGACTCTCTGTTCGAATGCACGCACAACATTTAATTAAATAAATAAGAATATTTAATTAATATGCATGTACACGCAAATGATTTAGAACTAGAGGGTTGCATGGTCTGACGAAGAGATTACTCGAAGACGCCACTCAGACATCAAATCAATAGTTGACTGAACGATTAAATTAGATGTCGAGTCGAGTAAAAGTGAATACTTAGATAACTCACATAATTATCTAAAATATAGAAGAATGTGTTAAAATAGAATTAATGAATTAAATAATTCATTTAATTTAAGACTCGATATTCGAAGAATAATTAAATAAATAATATTTATTTAATTAAGTGATGAAGGGATTTTAAATGAATAATTAAATAAATCATGAATTTATTTAATTATAGTTGGAATATGATAAAGAATAAATTAAATAAGAATTTATTTAATTTGACCAGCAGAATAAGGTTAATTAGCAATATAATTAAATAAAAAGCGTTTATTTAATTAATCAAGTAGAATAAAGAAAAGTGAATTAATTAAATAATTAAGATTATTTAATTGATAGAAGAAATAAAAGAAAATAAACTAATTAAATAATTAAGATTATTTAATCAATAGAAGAATTAACAGAAGATGAATTAATTAAATAATTAAAATTATTTAATCAATAGAAGAATTAATGTTAAGGTGAATTAATTAAATAATTAAGATTATTTAATCATGACCATGAAGAATAAGAATTATGAAGAATATTGAAGTCATAGGCTTAGACCAAATTTTGGTGTCTACATTTGCCCCTCTTTGATACAATGTCATTTCGGCGTTGTGTCAAAGAAAATCGATAAGAAATATGCCCTAGTAATGCCCCAGTGTAAAACAGGTGAAGGTATGCCCCCTTGAGAGGACAGACGGGTTCAAAGAACATGAGTGTGCTCTCAAAATTTATGAGAGAACTAGAAGATGAAAGAAAAAAGGATAGAGGAAAATAGATAATGGTGGTGAAGATGTAGAAAAGAAGAAATGTTAGTGCGGAAAGAAAGATCGAGAAAGAACGAAAGACATGAGATAAATGTTAGTATTAGCAATCTTCGATGTTTCGCTATATCACAAAAGGTACTACACTTTATCATCATTGGGCGGGACTAATACAAATGGAGAAAAACACCATGATATGACATAAATCAAGGTGTGCAAGGTCATCCATTTGCTAATAACAGACAGTCGCAGACAAGGATTGTCATTAACTCATACGAAGGACACAAGTTGCCCTAGTTTTTTTGTCAGATCAAACCACAGAAAGAAAACAAAAGAAAAAGATGGGTCATGAGACGTCATCGCTCCTCTAAATCCTTCATGGGACATCCTTGAGGAAACTAGTAACATGACCCAAAATCAAATGAAAAAGATAGTCAAAAGACAACAGTCAAAGAAAATAGAATCCTGATACATCGTTGCTTCTCTAAATCCTTCATGGGACATCCTTGAGAAAGCTAGTAACATGAATCCCAGTCATCAATCCAAGATAAATGATAAGATAAATAAGTCAAAAAGTCAAAAAGCCAATAAAAATATTTGCCAAAACTTGATCTGTTTGTTTGATTTGTTTTGATTGATAAAAAGATTGATTGATAGAGCCTGGTTTTAGGAGATACACATACCGGATAAGACTGTGAGTCTGGTTTCGATGTTATGACTATTTGTATAAGGCGTGACAAAGCTTGGTTTCAGAAAGACATGTATCATATAAGACATTGAGTCAGATGTCGTTGATGTGGTAACCTGTGTAAGGCTATGTTTGATTGTGTGACCTTGTCGATTATGCAGGAAGGACTCATCCTGAATAAGACATAGGTTGATTGTTTTGATAACGTCTATTGCCAAGAAGGACACATCCTATAGCAGACTGTAGTTGATCTATTTTGATTGTTTTGTTTGGCAAGATGTTTGATTTGACTTAGAGATATTGCTAACTTGTTCACCAGATTGATGCATGACTTGATATGACGCATTGACAACTAACTGTGTGTGACGACAAACCCTAAAGGACTGACCTAGTGCGGCCTCGGGGGCTCATCGATTGATGGCCTTGCCTACGTTATACACGCAGAGACCTCGTAGTTCAACTTGACTACAACTGACAAGACTGACTACTAATAACAGATGTGTATGAAAGTGAATGTGACAAACCCTAATGGACTGACCTAGTGTGGCCTCGGGGGCCCATCGATTGATAGCCTTGCCTACGTTATACACACAGAGACCTCGCAGTTTGACACAACCAACAACCTTGTCATATAGACATATGGATTGAATCAAGACTTTATACAGACAGGCCTAAACGGACTGACCTAATACCTCGGGGGCACATCGGCATATGGCCCTGCCTACGTCCAGTCACAGAGGCAATGTAGTTCGACAAAAGACAAAGACTGACAAGTGCGATTGACTCTGACTCTGCTTTGGATTTTCGAAATGTTTTGATTTTTTTTTCTTTTTGAAGTTTTTCGATGTTTTTGTGTTTTCTTAGGTCATTTTGCAATGTTTTTTGGATTTTTCCATGGTTTTACATCTTCAACACAACCAATGTAAGAACCAATATGACACATGTCAAGTGTTTGTCCCCAGTCAAGTATAAGACCAATCGATTATGAATAGGGTAAAATGGGGGATATGAAATGCACTCGATGTCAATCGTTCCAGGTCATGGGAAAGACTACCACTTATTATGGATGGTATATACAAGTGATGGACACGAAAGATACGAGATACATATAAGGATAGGTAGTATGTACAAGGATAAGGACTATGTATAGGGTAGTGGACTATGTACAGGGATAAGGACTATGTACAGGGATAAGGACTATGTATAGGGTAGTGGACTATGTACAGGGAAGTGGACTATGTACAATGGTAGTGGACTATGTATAGGATAGTGGACTATGTACAATGTAGGTATATATACAATGATAGGAATATGTACAAGATAGATTAGAATAATAGTAGACAAAGGAGCAGAGTTGAGTACACATGTCGCCTGTTTGCCAAGTTTTCACCATGCTACCTATCCAAAGGGCCACCGAAGTGGTTTTCACCATTGGACGAATGATTTGTCTTGACTATTTTCCATATTTTCTAATTTTTTTGGTGTTAGCAAGATGCCTGTTTGCCAAGTTTTCACCTTGATAACGATTTTTATGATTTTCTAATTTTTTTTGTATTTTTGCTAATTAAGACAAAGGCTCCCAGAAGCTATGTGTAGAACTTCTTCAGATGCATAATATTGATTGGTGAGGACAATGGTTCACCTTCAGGAGTAGAGAGTTGGTATGCTCCTGATCCAAAAGCTTATGTAACAACATAAGGTCCCAACCAGTTAGGTTCAAACTTTCCTGGTTTTTCTCTTTCTACTTGATTCTTTGGGTTCTCCATTAAAACCAGGTCACCAATGTCAAAATTTTTGTTGAAGACCCTCCTGTTATAGCTACGATGAAGATGATTTTGATATGCTTGGAGATGATCTAGTGCCTTCTATCTACACTTGTCCAAGAATTCTAACTCATGGAGTCTCGACACTCGGTACTCTTCATCATCAATGTGGCCTTTCAGCGATACCCTTAGGGAAGGAATCTCGACCTCAATAGGTAGAATGGCTTCAAAACCAAAGACAAGTGAATATGGGATAGCACCACTGGGGGTACGGATACTTGTGCGATAGGCCCATAAGGCAGGGTTAAGCTGTAAATTCTAGTCACGACCAGCATCATTAACTATCTTCTTGAGGATTCTAATGATGGTCTTGTTAGACGCCTCCGCTTGGCCGTTACCTTGTGGGTAATATGGAGTGGAGAAGTGATGTTGGATATGAAATTGATCACACAGATGACGGACTTCTTGGTTCTTAAATGGGCAGCCATTATCAGTGATTATGGACTGAGGGACACCATACCGACAGATGATATAGTTCAAGATAAATCTAGAAATCTGTGTGCCAGTAATATATGTCATAGGAATGGCTTCGATCCACTTCGTAAAGTATTTTGTGGCAGTGATAATGAACTTGTGTCCATTAGATGATGTGGGGTGGATCTTACCTATGAGGTCGATTCCCCATTGGGCAAAGGGCCATGATGATGTGATAGGACGGAGCTCCTGTGCTGGGGCATGTATCAAATCTCCATGAACTTGACATTGCCAGCATTTCGTTACAAAGACATATGAGTCTTTTTCCATAGTAGGCCAGTAATAACCCAGTCTCATAATCTTTTTGGCTAAGGTAGGACCGCTAGAATGGGAACCACATATACCCTCATGCACCCCACGCAAGGTTGCTTGTGCTTCAGTAGAATCAAGACATCTCAGTAGGGTATTATCTAGGTCACGTCTATATAGGGTGTCTTCGATGATGGTATATTTGGATGACTTGCAGAGGAATGTCCTATGTTGATTATTGGATAGGCCAATGGGTATGACTTTGGCATGAAGGTAATCATAGATTTCTTTGTACCATGGGGAATCAGGACCAACAATGTCACACACCATTTCAGAATCTAGGATATCGTAGGCTGGGACCAAAAGTTGTTCGACCAAGAACTCAAACTTCGGCACATTGTTAGTAATGTCAAGAAGTGATGCAATTGTAGCCATAGCATCTGGTGCCCTATTTAAAACACAAGGTATCTGATGAAACTTGACTTTGTCAAAGTACTCTTTAAAACTATCAGCCATGCATTTGTACGGAGCAAGCTTCTCATCCTTAGTCTCATATTCATCATTTACCTGTCCGATTACCAGTTGAGAATCGCCATATACCTGTAGGTTCTTGATTTTCCACTTGATTGCCATGCTTAAACCTATCACTAAAGCTTCATATTCTACCATGTTGTTAGTGCATGGAAATGCAATCCTGAATGACTTAGGGATGGAATCACCTTGCGGTGTGATAAACAGTATACCTGCTCCTGAACCATGATTTGTATGTGAGCCATCAAAGTACAATTTCCATGTTATGTTTGTGTCAAATGTGAATATGAACTCATCAGGAAAGTCTACAACTAATGGGTGATCTTCCTGTAGGGGTGGGTCAGCTAACTGATCAGCAATGACCTATCCTTTAGTAGCTTTCCTTTCTACATACTGGATATCATACTCACTAAGTGTCATAACCCACTTGGCCAATCGTCCTGTTAGTGCTGCCTTATTGAGAAGATATTTCAGAGGAACTATTTTAGCAATCAGCATTGTTTGATGGTTTGGCATGTAATGTCTTAGTTTTTGGGTAGCAAATACCACTGCAAGACAGGCACGTTCAATGTTACTATAGTTGAGCTCATAACCAACCAAATTTTGGCTGATATAATAGATTGCCCTTTCATGACCTTCTTCGTCATTCTATGCAAGCAATGCTCTGAGTGATGAATGGGTTGCTGTGATGTAAAGAATCAATGGTCTCCCTTCAATAGGTGGCATTAAGACAGGTGGTGTAAGTAAATATTCTTTAATCAGTTGAAAAGCCTCGTCACACCTAGGTGTCCATGCAAAGGGTACTCCTTTCTTAAGTAGATGTTGAAAAGGGTGTGTCTTGTCTGCTAGCTGCACTATAAATCTTCTGATAGATTGCAATCTTCCCTGTAATGTCCTTAGCTGACTAAGATTGTTGGGTGGTGGCATGTCCATGATTTCATTTACCTTAGCAGGATCGACTTCAATGCCTCGTCTAGAAATGATATAACCTAATAGCTTTCTTGACTTGACTCCAAACACACATTTCTTTGGATTGAGTCTCACATTATACTTCTCCAACCTCTGAAATACCTTGTCTAAAACCTGTAAATGTTCTACCCTTGTCTTGGATTTTACAATTAGTTCATCAACATAATCCTCCATACAAGTGTGTACTAGATCATGAAAGATAGTATTCATGGCACGTTGATAGGTTGCTCCTGCATTCTTGAGTCCGAAGGGCATAACATTCCAGCAATACATTCCCCAAGGACAAGTGAAGGTTGTCTTAGGTTGGTCTTCAGTGGCAATTCTGATCTGGTTATATCCTAAGAATCCATCCATAAGGGACAACATCTCATATCCTGTTGTCATATCAACTATCATGTCTATGTTAGGCAAAGGGAAGTCATCCTTAGGACAACCCTTGTTGATATCTCTAAAATCAGTGCAGATGCGGATGCCCCCAGCTGGTTTAGTAACTGGTACAAGATTGGAAATCCAATCTGCATAGTTAATAGGTCTGATGAAAACAATGTCTAGGAGTTTATTGAGTTCTGCCTTGACTAATAAAGCTATTTGTGGATGCATTTTTCTCAACTTCTATTTTACTGGTTTGGCTCCGGGTTGTAAAGGAAAGTGATGTAGAACAAGTTCAGGATCTAACCCAGGCATGTTAGCATATGACCAAGCACAATTTATTTGTCTCTATTCAAAGAAGTTGTGGAAAGTTGATTTCTCTTGTGTTGTCAATGACGCTGCCAAATAAATCAGTCGAGGATTCTCTTTTGTGCCTATGTTGACTTCTACTGATTCTTCAATGAGCATGGGTGACTTTTCCTGTGCAATGGGAAGAATGTTCAAACCTCCATCCTTAGGCGCCTCAGAGAGGTTTTCACCTTCGGATGTGTCCTTTCTTTTTACTTTTTTATTGTCTAGAGGTGCCTTTCGGTTTTCACCTAGAGACTCATCCTTTTTATCTTGTTTATCCTTTTTTCTCAATTTTGTGACTAGAGGGTTGAACAGATTCCCCAAAATATGCTTTATTGTCCAAGTCAATGGTAAAACTAGCTTTATGATCTCTGTTAGGTATGCCTTCTCGTAATCCTAGGAACTCAGCTATTGCTTCATCATTCTCAAAAGTGTCTAAGACAGGTGTATCTTGTTGATCCCAATCTATGATTTGGGGATAAACTAAGGGCATGTCATTGTCGGAGTTATCAAAGTCTAATGGGGTCAAGGTAAAGATTGAATTATTCATGTGATTTCAAAAATCTTGTACCAGATCCATTTTTCTCTTGGGTTTGGGTCTATGAATAGGTGGGCCTAATGCCAAGGTTTGACAATCGGAAACAAGTGGCTCAGGTTGCCACGAGGTAGGACCAAGTGATTCCCAATAGTAGTGTTTAAACCACTCCTCTTTTGTCATTTTCTTTGGTGGACAGGAATTTAAGGGATTGGGTGAGGAACTTAACATCAAGTCAAGTTCTCCAAATAACTTGTCAAGGTCCATGGAAGAAGTAGAGGATAAGGAATCCCACTCATAATCATTAGAGTCAGGGGAATTACAATGATTTTGGTCAACTGGTTTGTGAGATGTCTTAATATCGTCTGAAGCACGTACTTCCTCAAGTAAGGGTAATGGAGTACTAGGAACGCCAATCTGAATCAGTTGAAACCCTAGCCCTACTCCTTTTGGCCACTGAGAGACAAATATTGGTTCAATTATGCCATCTTGGTTTAAGCCTAAACCACTTTGTCCATCATATCCTTTGCTTTTCATGATTTTGAAACCCTTTCCATATAGACTTGTAGGAATATGAGCAAGTGAAAGGGGTTCCTGATTATATTCCTTATACAGCCAGGAAGTGACATCTTCTGTATCTATAGCCTCTTTGCTTAATTCACCCCATTTAGTGAAAGTGGTTGTGAGGGGAACATGTATAGTGATCATAGACTGTCCCCTACCTATTGTAGGAAAACCATATGACTTAGGAGGAACCAAATGGCTAACACAATAAGAAGTCTTCATGTAATACTCTCCACAACCCTTGTCTTGGATCTCAACCCTAGGAGTAGTGGGAAGTGAGGGTGAAACAGATGTTTGAGTGAGTGTGGATGGGTCAACATAAGAATATGGATTAGATGATGAGGCCTCTTGGTTAAATGGTACTTGGCGTTGAGGGATCTCCTTTAGATTGGTGCAATACTGGAAAGGATCGAGATCACCATCAATAGTTATTTCGGTGCCATTGTAAGGGAATTTAAGACACTGATGATACGTGGAAGGGACTACCTTCATGGCGTGAATCCATGGTCTACCTAGCAAAAGGTTATAAGGGAGGGTGAGATCCAAGACCTGGAACTTTGTCTCCATCACGGCAGGACCGATTTTGATAGGAAGTGTTACCACACCCTTTGATTTTCTTTCTTCGTCATCATAAGCCTTAATGACAATACTCTTAGCGGTTTCTACGCATGCTTCTGAAATACCTAATGCCTTAATTAGTTTTAAAGTGCATAGATTTAACCCTGCTCCTCTATCTACCAAAACTCATCTAACTTTGGTGTCATCAACAAGGACTTCTAGATGTAAAGGGTCATTGTGGTTCGTCTTTTTTGTGGCATAGTCTTGTTCAGAGAACATGGCATGGTGATTATTGGTCAAGTAGCCCACCATTTCCTGGAAACAATTGACATCAAGGTCATTAGGAACCGTGGTATTTTGTAAAGCCTTATCGAGGATAGATTGATGCTCAGGTGAAATACACAACAATTCCAAGATTGAAATTTGGGTTGGGGTCTTCCCCAACTGGTCAAGTAGGTTATATTGTAACTTGGAAGGTTGTAATGTTTGCTGCGATGGAGGGCCTGGGATAATGAACTTAGTACGACGAGTATTGACCGCACATTCAGGATTAGCATTGATAGTTATGGCATTGATGTTTTCATCGGCGGCGCAAAGGCAATGAATGATTTTTCCACTATCATAATCATGTTTGATACTTGCATAATTGGCTAACATATTGGTATTAGTACTCGAACTGGGGACAATTCCTTTCCCATGGTCATGTAGTGGATCTGAAAAGACTTGATGGTCAGTGTTGGATGTCTTTTGTTTTTGCCCACTAACCTCAATAATTCTCTTATCAACAAGATCCTGTATGATATTCTTCAGTTGCCAACAGTTTTGTAGGTTATGTCCCTTAGTCCTATGATAATCGCAAAAGGCATTGTCATCCCACCAAGCTGGTTTAAATTGTCCTAGATCATATTGTCTTGGTTCCTGCAGCTGTATGAGGTTGTGTTGTAGCAGTTGTTTGAACAACGACTCAATGGGTTCCCCTAAGGGAGTGAACTCACGTTTCTAAAATCTCCTTGGTTGTGGATGTTGAGTATTTGGACCATGTTGGGAGGTTGATTGACAGCATTAAGTGTGTTAGCAAAGTTATGAGGCCCTTGTAATGTGAGGAGGGGTCCTGCTTGTAGTTTTTTAGCATCAACCACCCCATCATTTGTGACATTTTTATTGTGAGACCAAAATCTGTTTCTATTCGTGGGGGTGTTTTGTACAATCGGGTTTTGATTGGATGTTGTCATCTTGAGTTCACCCTTTTCAAAGAGATCCTTCTCTATTATCACCCCTTTTTCCACTAGTTTTTAAAAGGATATGCAACAATGTACCCTTAAATTACTCCTGAGTTTTGGATGAAGATTTTCTTGAAACATTGTAACCTTTTGTTTTTTGGGTATCTCGACAGGACACCTACTAGCAATAGTTCTCTGGAAGAAAGCAATCAATGTTTCACCTTTGTCTTGTGTTGTGTGGCACAAGGTTGCTATATTTATCTCATGGTCAATGTGGAAGGAAAATTGCTCCACAAATTTCTCGACTAGTTCTCCCCATGATCTAATGCCATAATCTAGACCCGAAAACCATTCTAGTGCAACTCCTACAAGACTTCATGGAAATAGCCTCATAAGATATGTGGGGTCGTAAGCGACATCTATGCACATGGTAGAAAATTCCTTGATATGTTCTACTGGATTGCATTTTCCATTGTACTTAGGAAGATTCGGTATGACATATCTATGAGGGAGAGGTGTCATATACAATGATCTATCAAAAGGGAATCATGGGCATATGTCCTTCAGTGAAAATGATTTCTTAGTTGACACCGACATGTTATCCATTTGTGTTTGTAATGTGTGCATTTGTGTTTGTAGGACGTCAACTTGTGTCAAAGATGTGCTAGGAGGATTATGCGGATCCATGTATGAATTCTGAAATCCAAAGTCTCATGATGGGTTTTGATTGAACGTTGGTATCTGAGGTGTATTTGGATTCGAAATGTTGGTAAGTGTATTTTAATCTGGAATCGGCATAAATTGGTGTTGGCCTAGGTTTTGTGTAAATGGATTCTGAGGAGCACTCTGTGAAAAGGGGTTCTGATGCGGAATCGATGTGAAGTAGTTTTGACCTGGAATCTATGTGGATGGATTCTGACCACCAATCTGTGCAAAAGGGTTCTGATTCGGAATGGATGTAAATTGGTTTTGACTTGGAATCTATGTGGACGGATTCTGACTACCAATTTGTGAAAAGGGGTTCTGATTCAGAACCGATGTAAATGGACTCTGACTGCTAGTCTAGAAAAGTGGATTTTGATTGCCATATTGGAAGGAGGGAATGCCCCCTGTTTGTGTAATCCTTGGTATAGTATTAGTGATTGGAGCACTAGGTATGGCAATTGACTGTGGTATGGTACTTGTGATACTAGCAGTGGGTATAGCCATTGACTATGAACTTGTGGCACCGACATAAGGTATGGAGGCTGAGGTTTTAGACCTTTTGTTCCAGACCAACAATGGTGACTTAATCCCATTGCACTTATTTTTCAAAATTTTACATAGATCTGGACACTAATTTGGATGAAATGGGTTTTGGAGCAGTTTTCCAGATCTGGGACTAAGTCGCCCAGCTTGGTGTAAGTGTCCCAATTGGCCAAACAATTAGATTTTCTAGAATTTTAGAGATATCTTTAGTCTTCATTCTAGCCTCCATTAGTTTCCAGGTGCACTCTTTCTTTTTAACCTTTCTATTTTGTTTTATATTGCATTTAATTTATCTTTCTACATATCAAAATGTGTTTCCAAAAAAAGTGAATTTCATTAGTTTTGCATTAATAATCAACATCTTTTATTAGTTTATTGCATCTAGGAAATTACATTTATGCATAATTCATTCATATTTTCATTAGTTTTGAGTGGGGACATTACCCATTTTGGCCTACCTCTCTCGTTTTAGGTGAAAACCCCTAGAAGTGTTAGGGAGTCTTGTGGTGCCAAAATATTTGTCAACATTTTGGTAAATCTGGTAAACTACTCTAAAGCTTGTTTCAGCCAAATGGGTATCCATATCTACAAAAACTTCTAAAAATAGGTATAATGGGACTAAATCGCTCAGCTTGGTGTGAGTGTCCCAATTGGCCAAAAAATAAGATTTTTCCAAAATTTTAGACATTTGTAGTCTTCATCTAGCCTCTATCATTTTCCAGGTGCACTCTTTCTATTTGGCTTCTTTATCTTGTTCCATATTTCATTCAATATATATGCTTGCATATCACAATATTTTTTCAAACAATTTGCATTTCATTAGTTTTGCATTAGTGATCAATATCTATTATCAGTTTATTGCATTTAGGATACTACATTTAGGCATATTTCATTCATACTTGCATTTTTCTTAAGTGGGGACATGTCCCATTTTGGCACCTCTCTCCTTTTAGGTGAAAACCCTAGAAGTGTTAGGGAGTCTTGTGGTGCCAAAATCTTTGTCCAAAATTTTAGATTGTTCTCAATATCCATGGAAATTTGATATGCTTGGTGTAATGTTGCAAGCTCTTTATCTCTTATAAAATAGCTCATTTCTTCCTCAAATGCACCTAAGTACACAACCAAACATGTTGCATCATTTGGTCTTAGACTTTTTGGGATATCCCTTATTGCCTTTGAAAATCTAAGATTGAAAGTCATGACTAATCTTCTTCTTTCTCAATGCTCATAAATTTTTGTCTCACTGAAATGGGATAAAACCTTTCACCAAAATATTCCATGAACTCATTCCAAGAATAGATAGAGCATGCTGGTAAATAAGAGAACCAATCTCATGCATCTCCTTTTAGAGATTGAACAAATAGCCTCATGATCACATCATCATGATCTATCTCATAATCATCGACTAAATTATTGAATTCTTGCAAGTGTTTATTAGCTAGTTCATACTTCTCACCATTGAACTTTGGAAAGTGCTCCCTGATTTTAGATGGTATGAAATTTGGAAACCCCAAAATACCACTAAAGTTTATGGCTCTATATCTTTTAGTATTTAAATTTCTTTGATGACATGACAAGGGTTGCACACTATACATTGTTACATTCAGGTCCACACAGGGATGCATAGGTTGATGATACATTTTCTTACACCTTTACAAGTATTGGCATATCAACCTCACAATTACACAGGGAAACTAAAACTCCCTAAGCAACATTATCTTAAGCCTTTACAATGAAAATTTTCTATCTCTACTTGCTTAAGATCCTCTAATGTGAAAAGTTTAAAGATAAACACATTTCCCCATCATTATAAAAAAAATTCAAATTACATCTTAGAAGTATGTAAGATTACTACTACTATTCCTCTTCTTAGTGCTATTTCACCTAATAGGGAACCATTTATCATTTTAAGTCTTGAAGACTTCTCATAAACTACTTTCAAACATAATACTTTCTTCAAATTTATGAGAATACCTGGAAACTTGTAACAGTTGCTAACCTTTCTTCCTAACTGGAACCTTTTGTAGATCTAAACTTTTCTTTATATCTTCATCACTTTCTTTAGATAGAGTTTCCATCTCTCTTCACATAGGATTGCACTTCAAGTAGTATGGAGCTCTTTCAAAGATAAACCTCATTCTAGGCCTTCTCCAATAGCAGAGTCACACACAAATTCTTTGAACTTTGTTGCAACAAAACTTCTTCCACCTGTCCAAGAAATTCTCAACATCTTAACCAAATGCTTAGATTCATCAAATGCTTTCCTCTATGATATGATAGTCTGCAACTAGAGATTCAAAGTTGTTCCCAACAGAGTTTCCAATCTTTTGGTGATTTTTTATAAAACCAAACTTAATCTTACCACTTACCTATAGATCTACCAGAATCTGATAGTTAGCAATGGTAAGGATTGACCAACAAATGAGTAAGGATTCTAAGGCCCTTAATCCTACTCTTGAGGCTCTGTGAAACCTAGGAGGGTAATCCTTGACGTGTGCACATGATATTTATTTAATCAAGAACACATCCACATACAAATAAATTCCTATAAACTAAAAATACATAACATTCATCAAGGACTTGGCTTGAACCTTTAAACAAATTAATATCTATTGCAAGGAATGGAATGATACTTCAAAATGGGACATTATAATTGAGGGTGTTTTAAATGATTTTCATTCTCATTCTGAGTCATTGGTCAGGTGCATGACTAACTCATTATCTTCAGGATAATCTAATGAGAAGACCAGTGCCTCATATTGGGATAATGGAGTCACATATGTAATAACTAGTAATACCTTAGCAATTTAACTTAGTAATTGGCGGACTATTGATATACTACTTTGTAATATTGAACTCTTTGTGCCTAAAACATAGCTACTTATCGATCCTATGCTCTTTCCTCACAAACCTATGACCTTATTTTAGCATTTAATCAATTCTCTGAACTGAAGCTTAAATAAACTCACTCATTCAATTAAAACAATTGAAGAAAAATGAAAAGATCATTAACCATTTCATTCATAATGTGGAAGAAAATTGCATAGGAGAGAATATGCTTTAGAACTAATACTTTCTTCTATAACTACTTCTACTATAAAACTATTTTAAGATAATTACATAATAACTCATACCCTAGGCTCCTTCCTAATATATTCATTAGTTCATCTCTTTACAATCTGCTCCTTCATGAGCTTTATTTTCCACCTTGATCCAAGAGGATCCTTAAGACCTCAAAAATTTCACAGTCTAAAAATACAATGAAACCAACACCATTGGAAAGAGCTCACCAACATGATCCTGACACAACTTGAATCACATCAAAAGGAGATCATACGTGCAAGTTATGCTTGGTCAAAGGTTTAGTCAAACTAAGTATCAGAGGCTAGTCAAAGGTCAAAAATTGGTCATCTCTAAGTTGGTCGAATTCAATGTCAAATCAAAGTGCTCATTGAGATGATTCTGACGTTGCTTGAATCCCACAAAATGGCTTCCATATGATTGAGTTATGGCCGATCAAAGTTTCCAAAAAGAATGGGTTAACCAGGTCAAATGATGACATCAGCATACTGACATTGCATTACTTGGGCTTGACATGTGGCATCTTTATAGATGATATGGTGGCATACTTTGCAGGGTGATGTGGCATGTACAAATGGACTAGCAACTGATGTGGACTAGTTATACTATGAAATGTGTCATCCAAGTGTTGACAATATTGTGTCACATGGCGCAATGGTTGGGTGCCATGTGGCATTGGTGGCTAAGTCAAAAATTCCATAAGGAGGTAGTAGGGGTTGAGCCCTCAACCACCCCCTCCCTATTTACCCTCTCCACTACTAGACCATCCACCTTACTCGGCTATGCAAAAGGCAACGGTGATATTTAATAAATCCCAAAATTGCTTTAATAAATGACAAAGCTAAAAATGGTTGTCAGGAGGTTTGAACCCTCAACCTCCCATATGCCTTCAAGTGTGCCTCATAATTACACCAAACACCTCCTTTGCACATATTTTGGGATAACAATCATTTTGATATAAATGGTGGTAAACATTATTAAATCTTTTCAAATTTTATAAGCCCGATAAAATGAAGATTTAAAGGGGCTATTTAAAAGGAAAATCTCTTATTTTTAAAAGAAGATTTAAAAAGAATCTTCTAAAGCTCCTAAAGTAAAACTAAAAGGGCTTATAATATATAAAAAATATTTTCAAGGGGGCTCGATGCAATATGAGCCATATTTTAAAGATTTTATTAGGATTTTAAAGGGGTTTTTAAGTGCTCAGGTTAATATAAGCCCTATATTAAAGATTGTTAAATTCAAAATAGAAGATAGGGGAATATTTTGGATATATTATTGCTAACCCCTATTTAGTATAGGAAATTGTATTAAAGGGGGATTATTGGAGACATTGGGATATTGGTAATTAGAGGAATTAGAATGCTCTTGGGGGAAAATTCTCTTGGAGACAATAATTGTATTTTTGGGAAATTATTGTGAAAGGTGGAGAATTTGGATTCTTTGAGAGACAGATTACAAGGTGTTGATTATTACACAAAAAATTGTAAAGGAGAGAGAGACTATGAGAAATTCTTATGCAAGTGGAGCTTGGATATTGTAACAAGGCATTTTCATTGCTTGGTGATATTAATAAAGCACTCTACCTTGAGAAGCAAACCTGGAGATGTAGTCCTGAATGGACAAACTTCATTATCAAGCTCATGTTCCTCTCTTTTTTCTTTTCATTCTTCTCTCTCCTGTTAAATACAATTCTATTGGATCGAGAATAATTTTAATTAAGGTTAAATACATTTGAATTTGTAAACCTCTAATTACATATCACGCCTAGACCATTTGAGACCTAAAACTCAAACCCTCGTAACCAACCTTAAATCCCTTTATAGAATAAGGGAGCAACAAGAAACAAAATAAATTACAATTACATTTCATTTTCTTTTGAAATCTAATTTCATTTGAATTTGAGATATTCCCTAGATAGTTATATGTAATCATTTGTAGAGTAGGGGAAAGTAAAAAACAAAACTTCACACGATTTGTCGAAGAAGAAGAACTAGCCTGCCAAAAGGCAGGGTTATTCATTGTAGCAGTCTCCACATTCTACATTCACGTTGACTAAAAATATTCTCCATCACACCAGCTAGAAGGGCCTCCAAGTTTGCACTAAGGACAAAAACCAAACATATGCTGAGAAGGATGAAAATGCCACTAAGGAAATGTTATCATCACAAAACAAAAAACTAGGAACAAGATGTTATCTTGCTCAGTCAACACTAGAGTATGCATCCCCACTTTGTGTCCTTGCAGAAACTAGGGAAACAACGACTTCATCTTCATTAGAGTCTATTAGATTAGCCATGGTGATTAAGTACTAGTGGTAGCTTGAATCAATTTCAACCTCACTTTTTGAGGGACTTTATGAGATTTCAATGGGAGAATTATGTCATCCCATGTAAGCCCGTTGATACTTATTCATCCTTTTTTCTTCCCTCACAAATTTCACTGACTTCCTTCTCTTTAAACTTGGTTGACTCTCCCAAAACAACCCCACTCCTTAGATTATAAGTTCTCTTGACACTATCCTACACAAATTTCTTACCATGAGCCCTTCTCTTGCCATTTTCCTTTGGAGTTATATGGAATCTAGGTGTTCCTTGTTCATTTTCAAGGATATCGTCATGGGATTCTAGCAAACTGAGTCTCCTAGACCCTCTAACTAGGGAGGCAGATACATTGGGTTTACTCATCTTCAATAAAGAAACTTCACAAACTATGTAGGATAGAGACAACCCCAACAACATGCAAACCTTATCGACCTACATCAAATTCCATCAAGAATTCCCATGCAAACCCTAGGTAACAAACTTACAGAGCCTATGATAGTTTCTCCATACAAACCAACTGATAATTAGTCAACCTATAAGAATGTAAATGTCAACTTACCCAATTGAGAACAACTTATCACCCTTGTAATTCCTTCACACAGTCACTCACATCATCCTCATCCTAGACTTAAGGCCAAATTCTTTAGCTCCTAATTGCGACTGTGTAGAAAATATGACTCCCAACTCCCATTTATTTAGCAACTTGAGTATGTTGACCATTAATGCTGAAAGAAGGCCCCACGAGTGAGCAAATGATCAATCGCTAGATTTTGAATCATGACCATTAATCTCCTAGATGCCTTACAACTTGTTTATCATCTTCAATCATTTTAGAAAAGAAATCATTCATGCACCTCTAGATTAGATTTGAGTAAACTTGCATGTGTCTTCTACCATTAATGCTCACTTGTGTGAAGCAAAACAACTATCATGCCCATATCTTCAGTTTTGATTGTCAACTGTCAATTTTTGTGTGTGAGATGGCACATTGAACAACTCAAATTGAGTCAATAAGATTTGAATTTCCATTGACATCATTCACCAATCCTTCAGTCAATGAAATTATGCCAGTTGGAATGAAAACTCATTTGTCTATGGGATCCACCATCCTTTTCCAAGTGGAGGAAGAGATCCACGTGTTGTTAGCCCGATAACCTAACTGCTTTTTATGAAGCATTATTTTAATCACACAGGGTCAATGAGGAATGACTAAGATCTAATCTCAACATTGCATCATGGTCATTTATTTACAACCCTAAAGTGTTGGGTATGATAGTGGAGAATGGGCCCCACACCCATAGCAGTACATGTTAGTAGTGCGTTGACCCCGTTGCATTTCAGAAACTATTATTTTAATCCCACGGGGTTGGCGGGGAACGACCAAGATCTAATCTTTTGATCTGATGGTTGGTAATCTACACATGCACAAATTTTAGTTTTAAATATGGAGACTAGACAAGGTCGATGAGGCTTAGAACCATGGGAATTAATGACTAAGGACATAAGTCAATTTTAACATGAAAGCCTGACCATAGGAAGTATTAAAATGATGGAAATGTATTTGGTCAAGACCTAGATGAAAGGGTCGATAATGACAACAATTCAGATGGCTCAAGTTGTAACTTAGACGACTGGTAGCTAGGTGTAACAAGTCACCAAAGGATTAGAATGCCCAAGGGTTTAAAACTATGAAATTTTAAATGAGGGCTCTTAAACCAAAACCCTAAACCCTACCCTTGGACATAGAGGTAATAAATCATGATAAGGCAATAACCAACTCAAAATTCTTAGAATTTTAGAAGCTCTACCACACCTTTGGTTCTATTTCTTCCTAAGGGGGGGAATGTTGTTCAACGATCATGGACTAGCTTCTACATCCAATTTTGAGCATCTAGCATTAGATCTCTTTGGTAGGGGCTACTTAGTCCCTCTCTTCTTCTTTCTCTATTATGTGTGGGTGTTCTCTCTCTACTTGTGGGGAGGGGCTTCTTCTTCTTTGGGGGGGAATTTTATATGTACATGGGTACCTAACATGGCCTCATTTTTTGGGACCCATCATCTTTTACATCCTCCTAAGTTGTGCTTAAGGGGGGTGTTGGTGTAGGTTTTTATTTTCCTAGTGGGTTAATTTATTTTCCCTTAGTCCTAGTAGTCCTAGGTTTTTCCTACACTTTATTAAGCTTTCTTAGGATAATAAAGTGAGTTTATTACTAGGAGATAAGTGTGTAGTGTCCCCTTCCTTTAAGGTTGGAGCCACTTTCCACTTTTTGTGGAATCCTCCACTTTTAGTGGTCTATCTCCACTTTTTGTAATCGATTCATGTTAATTGGATTCACCACCTACCTCCTCTTCTATGTCCTATATAAAATCACTACCTAGATTGTATTTGCATCTATTCATGCATCTTTTGGCATGCATATTTGCATTGTATACTCTTAGCTTGGAAGCTCTTAATTCAATTCTTTCACATCAACATTGCATAATCTCTCAGAGTCTTGGTTAGCATTCTTATAAGTTTATAGTTTATGTAACTTTGATTTTCTCTTAAACATTTCCTTGGGTTATTCAATCTATTTTAGATTTCTAACACTCCAGACTCATGTCCTCTATGATTATTTTTTGGGTAACCTTAAATCTAACACTCCCAATTGACATCTTTCCCTCTTTCCATGAGTTAGATAATTTTGAGGTGATGTCGTCATTGAAGCCCTACATTGCCCAAAAAAATGGCATCATCCCAGCTTCTTTAAATAGCTTCCAAAGCTCCACATTTTGTTTTAGGGGAATGCACGACAAAGGGTTAGAATGCTTTCTAAGTCCACCCATATTAATTCTATAATCCTTCCACCTCCTTTGCAAGGTTCTATATAACATAGTAACCCCACCCCAATAGCTGCTATCACCTAGGTAGAAAATAGAGTTACATCAAGCTCTAGAAATTCTATAATGACAAAATGTTAAAAACAATTATCGTGATATGAGCATGACTATAAAGACCTTCTTTCTAAAAGGATCACCACTTCTCTTTAATGATTAATCTTGTAGAAGTCAAGATGAACTGAATCTTATGCAAGATCATCATAATCCTTAGATTAGACCAAGGGCTCGTGTGAACCATAAGCTCACATTACAAAATAATAAAGGTTTTAAAATTAAACATGTCATTAGGGTGAGGAATGATATGATTCTAACCTAGCGATGCCATATAAATCATATGGTTGGCCTCACCTTATTATGCAAAATCACATTGAGGACACAATCTTTAATACACACATCTTTTAAATTATTATACCTTTCATCCTTCATCATATTTAAGCATCTCCCATCATCCATCAAGTTATTCCATAGCACACAACATAAAATAATAATAAACAACATTTGATATAAAACTTTCTCACAATTAGCTTGAAAAACCACTCGTTTGAGCATTATTCATAGTCCTCTTCTAACACATCATTATCTTAATATTTAAATGTAGATTTCTAAAAAGAGCACCAAAAACTAAATCCACAACCCAAACTTCAAAAATAACCATATCCATTGTGTTTGAGCTAAACATTATTCTCATTAATCATTATTTGGTTACTCTTCAAATTATCAATTCATATGTGATCATTAGAGACAAACTATTTGATTTGTTGATGTACATCTACATAATTCCAACTCTACCATTGAAAATAGAAGCAACATCTATTAATTTATTCCCTTCCCTAAAAATATATTATAGATTAAACTGGTCAAGACTTTCCAACATCATTTTTGAATCATCGAGAAAATTATTAATCTTCGACAAGGATTCATTAGTACCCTTGAGAATATCAATAATTAGTTTGGAGTCACCCTCTATGGTGAATTTATTAAAATATTTTTTCTTAACCCTCTTCAAACCCCATAAAATAGTAGTTGATTCCACCTCATTACTAGTACCCATTCCGAATATTTTTTTGTATCCTTCAACAAAAATACCCCTATGGTCTCTTATTATACCACCACAAATAGTAGCACTCAGTTTATACTTTGAACATGCATCAAATTTAGGTTTGATCCATCCTTCAATTGGAGGGCTCCAAATGGGAATTCTTCTACCCATAATGATGGCCCAATTTATTCTTGTAATATCTTATTTAATTCCCTAGTTCTATTTTATTCTAATATCCTTCTAAGTGGGAATTAATTTAGAGAGACCAAATATTTTTGAGTTTGTATTCTCCTGAATTTTTGGTTTTTTGCTCAAGAAAACCTCCAAGCTCCTTATCTGATGTTCTCTGAAGATCATGTTATTTCTTTCTTTCCACAAGTTCCATGAGACAAGTAAAGGAATTTTTTTCCAAAGTTCCACAATAATTTGATGTGTAAAAGTACAATAATTTCATTGATTAATGAGGTCCTTAAGATCATATGGAAACACCCAATCAATTAACAAAATGCAAAGAACCTTAGACCAAACCTATCTCGCAAAGGGGAAATGAAACAATAGATGAATGATACTCTTTGAGGCTTCAAAATAGAGTGAACATGTTAAAAGAACTAAAATCCTTTTTTGATAAGGACATCAATTGTGAGAATTTTACAATGTATTGCTTCCCACTAGAAGTAATTGATCTTTCGAATTAGTTTGGAATTTTAAAATTTATTCCAGTTAAAATTATCTGGAGTGAGGGAGGGTTTATCTAATCTAGTGTAGGAAGATTTAACCGAGAAAGCACCTAAAGGGTTTTCACTCCAAACCTAAGCATCTTCACCATTATAAAAGAAAAGAAGATAGTAACCAATAAGATATTCCAAGATAGTAAAGGAATCAAGGAACTCAAGTTGATTGCCTCCTCTCAAATCCCTCAACCAAAACACTTGGTCTCTAAATTTTTCCACTTTGGCGTCTCTCCTCCCTAATCAACATAATCATACAAGAAGATCCCATTAAGGCTTATGAGATCCTATTTAACTTGGTTTAGCTGAATAATAGAGGAAGGCATAGGACCATTTCCCTAAGAATCATCCTAGAATCTAACTTTTCTGCCATTCCCCACCCTTCTTCTAGTACTTTTATTTAAAGTAGTCCTTGATTTCAATATATTATTCCATATGACCAATCCCTTAAGCCAATCCTAGGAAGAAAGAAAACAACAAGGATCATCATTACCCATATATTTAGCTTTTAGGATATTAACCCAATCCTTGCTCCTTTAGATAAAAAACCAACTATTTTTTGAGATGAGATCTCTATTAAACATTCTTAACCTTCTTATCCCCAGGCCTCCAACTTTGATTGGAGACCAAACCATCTCTTAGCTTACCAATGCTATCCTAGCTCTTTCCTCTATTGTTATCCAAAGAAAATTATTTGGGATTTGCTTAATTTTATTAATAGTATAAGCTGATATTTTGAAGAGGGAAAGAAAGTAAATTGGGATATTCTAGACAAAGGACTTGAGGAGCTGGAATTTACTAGCTTGGCTCAATAGTTTACCTTTCCAACCAACAATATTTTTTGGATCCTTTCAATAATTAATTTTTAGTAATAACTGGGAGGATTTTTAGTACTTAAGGGGAGCCCAAAGTAAGCATATAGGAGAACAAAATCCTGACCTTCAAGAATTATTTAAACTTTATGCTTTATTTATTGATTAGAAATAAATAAATAAAGCTTAATTTTAGAGTAGTCAATATATTTTCTTGAAGATTTAGCATAATCATGCAAGATAGACTTCCAGTTACCAGCTTCAACAACATAGGCAACACAAAAAATAATTGTGGCATCAACAAACAATTGATGGGAAGTAGGAGGGAGAGAATAGGTTGCTTTGATTCCTTTGAGGAAGCCTCGATCAAGACTTCTCTGAAGGTTACATCCCAAAACTTCAACAACTATTGTGAATAATTGGAAAGAGGGTCTCCTTTCCTTAAACACTTACCACAAGCAAAGAGCCCTTTGGGGACACAATTTAATAAAACAAAGAAGCTTGGAGTGGTGACACATGCTTTGATTAATTTTAAAATATTTCCACAAACAAAAAACTTTTCCAAAATAGCAAACAAAAATCCCCAAGAAACTCTTCCATAGGCCTTTTAAATACCTAGTTTTAAAACCATTCATGGTTTCTTATAGTATTCCATAGAGTGAATATACTCATGGGAGACAATGGTTGCATCCAAAATTTGTCTAACTCTAACAAAGTCTTTTTGGTTCATGAAGATCATCTTATCAAGCACCCCTTTCAACCTATTAACAATGATTCTAGAGAAAATTTTATACATAGTATTACATAAATTGTTGATGTGTTGATAATCTTGAATGGAGATCTAGCATCATCTCTCTTGGGAACTAAAACAAAAAATATTGAATTGATTTGGCTTAGAAGTCTACCCAATCTAAAAAAGTCTCTAGTTGTGTTTAGAAAAGTGAAAGAAAGCACTTCCCAAAAATTCTAAAAAAGGTAAGTGGGAAGCCATCTGGTCCTGGGGCTTTAGAAGCTCTAAAGGAAAAAATAGTTTTCTTGACCTCTTATAATGAAACAACTTTCCCCATATCCTTTAAATCCATCTATTTTATCACCTTAGGGATGACACCAATGGGAGGTTATATCTCTATAATAGATGGATCCTGAAAACCATCAAAAATTTTGAAAAAGGAAATAACCTCAACAACTAGATCTTCATCATTCATCAGAGTCTCACCACTCTCATTAACAAGGGAGTCAATGTTATTCCTTTAAATCCATCTATGTTATCACCCTAGGGATGACACCAATGGGAGGTTATATCTCTATAATAGATGGATCTTGAAAACCATCAAAATTTTTGAAAAAGGAAATAACCTCAACAACTAGATCTTCATCATTCATCAGAGTCTCACCACTCTCATTAACAAGGGAGTCAATGTTTTAGGGTTGATTGGTGAAAGAAATTGGTATTCCTATCACCCTCTTATAGCCATTGAATTCAAGATTTTTTTTTCTAAAAGATTTCTTCCTTCTTTTCAACTTGAAACCATTCCTCCCTAAGCTCCCTTTCTCTCCTCGAAGTTTCCTTATCAACAACACCAAACTCCATCCTAGCTTGAATATCTTTAAGGTTAGGCTATATATGTAACAACCCAACTAGATTTAATTCAAAAATAAATAAATATTGATACCATGAATATCAAATTAGTGACACAAATTCCATAGCTAATTCCATTTAGCGATTTTATGTCATAAATATTAAATAAATCATAAATATATAAATATGTTCACTTCCATATGTCAATACTTACATACATGTTTGAATAGGAATTCAACACCTCACAATCAATCTCAATTTATATAGTTTTCTTACAAATACATCATTTGTTACTTTACAACATTGATATAATACATAATAGAATTCTTATATAATTTCTTCATGACAACTTGCCTCCACTGGTGGATTAGAATGTGATTGAGGTTCTTTTCCAACCAACCATGAAGCAATGCTTCCCCAAAATTCTTCAATCATTCAAAGAATGCCCGACCCTGCACAAAACACTTAGCAAGAGATATATACTACAAGGTGGAATCTATGCGTGCCTAACTACATGCATTTCTATCTACTTTGCTAGAATATGCAAGTTCCATGTTAGGTAAATCGATACAACATAGAGAATAAATAACATAGTCTATTATGTATTCATAAAAAAATGACTGCAAGGCTTGACCAAGCTAATGCTATATATGAAATACAACTTTGGTTAGATTTGAAAAACCAAATCTACTCTCTCTAGCACCCATTCCCAAAAAAGGGCTTATCATTTCAAGGGGTATCCCACCCTTTAGATAATACATTAGCAACATAGTAGCATTCTACAGTCTACCAAGAATTTTTGTATCAAATTCCATTTAAAAAAATCAAACAATATTCATTCAAACTTGGTATATATATTCATCTATTATCATATCTAATTGCAATTCAATATTGTTCCAGATTTAGATTTGGTTCCATTTGTAAAACATATATAGCTTTCTTAATAAGTAAAATAATCAAGATGAATTAGAAGGTATACCACATGTATGTGAGCATGCATAAAGGGATCTTTATGCATGTTCACATATGTGCCTAGAAATGAATAATTTAAGAATATGCGTATACATTCTCAAATTTAATTGAAAAATCCTTTCACACAAGTATACTTTCATATTCAAAGAAGAAATATAGCATCAATTCATTCAGATGGGTTTTTTAAAATAAAAAATATCATCTAGTTCCAGTTTTAGATATAATGTAAACATCAATTTTCACAATCATTGATTTATAAAAGAGCAGGCCGATGAATTTGAACTAAAATACATCACCCATTAAAAGAAATAAAGAGCATTCATTCTATTACAAAACGAAGTGTTTATACTTAATTTTCCTCATTCAAAGTATTCACTAAAACAAAATGTAAACTCTACCCATCGAAACCATTTCTTCCAGAGGATATGGTACGCATATTTTCATCCCTTGATAAGATGATATCGTATTCCTTTGGGGTTGCTTGACTTTGGCCAAAAAATTCCAAGCCATGGGTTTAACCCATTACGATGTTTAACACCCTAAAATGCATGAATAAAATAAACAAAACGCAGTCAGTACTTTTGACTCAGACATAATAGAGCATTCAACAGTGATCATATAAGAGAATTCTCATGCATACATTCATATGCATATACATGTATGTATGTACAAATGTATATATATAAATATATATATATGGGTATGTGTAAGATCATCATGTTAAAAACAGGCCCTTAAGTGGCAAAAAATTTAGAAAAATCAAAGTTAGGCAACTTGACATAAAAATTTGAATAAGTTATCTATATTATTTCAAAAATATGTAAAAATAGAATCTATAGAAAATTGAATGTAGTTTCTAAAATACTAGGTTTATTTTAAAAATAATCTATTTGGTGAAAATTAGAAATTTCAATGAGGTACTTAAATTTCAAGGAAAAATAAGAAGTAGGTGTCCGTCCGACCACCCCAACCACAATAAAATGATAATATTTTTTTATAATATTTTAGATATAAGTAGAGGACTCATGTCCCGATGTGATACATATTTTTTTGTAATTTATTTTGAAGTAAATAATTAATTATGATTTTTTTATTACAACTTTTACAAAATATAAAAACTCATATGTCTGACCACCTTAACTTGGTCAAAACTTCATGAAATTCTTCTTTTTTTTTAATCCTATAGTATGCAAAGCATAGAAGGTGACACATGTTTCAGATTCAAAAAATGTGATACCGTTTGAAAGCTATAGATGTTTTTCAATCAACCTATCAATCAGGACTCTAGTCATAATTCAAATAGAAAATGAATAATAATTATTTATTAAATTCAAAGTAAAGCATAATTTATATTGGTGGAAAGCTAAGAATCTCTTTTAAAAACCCTTTTCGTTTCATCAATTTTGGGTAAAAAAAAGTTGTCAACCACATACCCATCATATCACCACTTTTTGGCCCATCATGATCCTGCACATACCCATATGCATATGTTTGACCATATGATGCAACAATGGATTCTGATGTTGTAGCTTGAGAAGGCCATCATGGGTTCCATAGAGAATTTTTATCATTGAGCATTCATTGTTCGATCTCGCCACTATATTACAATGGGTGGTGAGACCCATATTTTAGAGCAGTTAATGCATCACTCGGCCTCTACAATAACAAGTGACCTTCGCCACCCTACCCTTATGATAGGTAGAATTAAAAGAATAGTGTGGATCATTCTAAATAAAAATAAATGATAATGGATATCCCTTTGGCTAGTCACCAATAGAGAGAAGAATATATGCAAGACGATTACATAAAATACATTTGGGTTAGCCAATAGATTATGACCCAAAATGGATAAACATCATGCACATAAAATGATGCATCATGGGTGTGAAACCTGACCCCAACATAGGGTCGATCAACAATTACAAGAAATTTCAAAGCTTTAATAGCTCGACCCTCATGGGCTTCACAGTAAATCAACATAGTCAATCTCCCAGACAACAAAAACCCTAAATGTGTACATGCACAATAAACACACAAAATTGTGTAAAAATTTTACAAGATAGAATTTCATTTTGATAATGCATGAATAAAACAAACTAGTTCAAATTACCTCCAACATTTTGGCTTGGAGATTTTTCCCTTCTATAGAATCACTCTACTTTTTCCTTCCAACTTGTCAATTTTTTCTCCTCTATTTTTTCCTTCTTACTGGATTTTTCTCCCTATTCTGGATTCGAACCATCCCCTGCTATTTTGGGTAGGATATGGGAACTAAAAATTTTCTGCCTTCATTATTTTAGTTGGTCACCCACTCCTCCACATGAGGGAATTGGCCTCTATCTGAATTTGGTGGGAGTTACAAACATTTTAATTTCCCACAATCTTTTATTACTCTCTTTCGAAGAGTGAAACTAAATTCAATAAAATCATTTACACCTTTTTATGTATGTGTATATATATATATCACACACACACACACACACACACACACACACACACACACACACACACACACACACACACACACACACACATATATATATGCTTATACAAATAAATTTAGACATTATCCCTGATATTACATACATATATGAAATCACTTGTCTATTCAAATCACATTTCAAATTCATCCACAAGAGTGAACAAATGAAATCACTTTTTCATACAAAATAAATTGAATTTTTTATTCAATTTCATTGAATATAAATTTTGGAATAGAAATATGACACAATAATGTACAATTTTGTTCTTTCCATTAGTTATAATTCTCACACCAAGTATGCAATTTGTCAACTTTTCAAACATATGCAACTGTCACATTCTATTGTGGTGTGTGATATTCCAAATTTCATTCTTGTTTATTGTGGTCATCTGGCTAAGTGTGCCCACCTCAATCAAGTTCTCATCATTCAACCTATTTCCTACACACATTCTTACACTTGTCCACTTATCAGTAACCTTCAATCGATGATCTCATGAAATAATTTATTAAATTAGGAAATTGTATAATATTCATTTTCAATTTTCATCATTGCATTCTATCAAATTCCTTAAATAAAATTCTAAATTCTATTTTCCAATTATTTCAATTTCCTCAAATTTTTGAAAATGTAGAAATGAAATTGAGATATGACATCCTTCCCCACTTAAAAGAGACAATGTCCTGATGTCTAATTAAAAAAATTATTTTTACATATGTTTTTCATTTCACATTATTTTCAAGTCAAACATCATAGCATACCAATCCAAAATATCAATTATCAATATATAGATAATCACAATTCATATTGTTTTCAAGCCAAAACATCATAGCATACTAATCCAAAATTTTAGGCATCAATACAAAAATGACCATCAATAGTCTATCTAGGAAAGCAAATGAGGGAAGGAGCATTTTGTTTGATCTGCATCCTCCCATGTGGAATTTTCCTCTTGATAATAGTCACATTGGACCTTATACTGAACAATGTCCCTATTTCATAACTTGAGGTTGTGTCTATCAAGAATTCTATTGGGCTCTACTAGCACCACTCCTGGATCCTCCACCTGTAAATAATGCCAATCAAGTATATGAGATGCATATAGTTCGTATGCTTTTAATAAAGAAACATGAAACACATTGAGGATTCGAGCTAGAGCAGGGGGGTAAGTGCACCAATTTGTGACACAATTTTGGTACCAAATTGGAAAATTTCTCAAAAAAGGCTAAAATTGGCTATTTGGAACATGCCAAATTTGGTGTGCGCCAAATGTAAAAGTCAAATAAAACCAAAAAATTCCTTTCAAACCCTCATTTCACTTCAACCTGTGACTTGGCTTGGAGGATTTGAGGTTTGCAACTCGTGCTCACGAAATATCATCCATTACTTGCATCCTTAGCTTGCGATTTTTCATGAGGATGCCGCCAACACGTTAGAGAGGTCAAAGATTGCGAAGAGGTATGCATTTTTATTCTATTGATTTCCAATTTGATTTAGAATGTAGATTGAAATAGGTTTCCATAATAAAACTTTGTTCTAATTCACAGGGAATGAATCTCCACCTCGAAACATTGAGAATTCACAATCACCCCTCACAAAGAGCCTCTTATACAAGAACAACCTGAAACCCCTTCATCAATTCATAGGAATCGTCAAGGAACACAAGAAAATATTATAAATCAAATTAAAAACAATAAAAGAGACATTGAACAATTAATTGGAAGATTAATCGAGCATGTTGAAACCCACCCTTATAGGAGAGGGATTGTTGAATCATTGAAGTCAATTGTAAATCATGTAGGAGAAATGAGCTAGAAAATATTTTTTGGTAAAATAAGAGGCATGAGATGAGACAATTTTATGCTAGTGGTTCATCATATGCAAATTTCAAAAAACAAAAAATTAGCAAAGTCGATTTGTGTGCCCTATTTACAGACCCAAGAACCAATGCACCTTTCTCTCATGCATGCAAGAGGTTCCCCATGCATTGGTGCCACCATGAGTTAATTAAAAATAAATTTTGGGAGCAGTGGTGGATGGTATTCATTGGAGGTAAAATGACACTAAGAGGGGGGGTGAATCAGTGACTTAACATATTTGACCAATTTTCAAAAATTCAAAAACATAGATCAAATTTGATCTCAATATTACTCTGATTAATGCATTCATGAGTTGAATGTAATCATTTATAAACAGAATTGAGAAAAGTAATAAACCCAACAGTGAATAGAAACAACAACAATACAGTAAAGTTGTGAGAACACAGAAGAACAAAGAGACAAAAAAATTTCCGAGTGGAAAACCCTCTTGGGGTATAAAAACCACTTTGAAAATGCCTTCCAAGCTTAATCTCTTAATCAACTATTCACAATGCCTTATAGGCTGATTTTCGAGCACCCACTCAAGGAGCACCAACCCCTCGTTTACAGATATTTATCTCAAGGAGTACCAACCCCTCAAATTATAATAATAATAACTCAAAGGATTTCTTTGATTTCAGTTAAGCACATATTTCTTTGTTTTCTCATCTATAGAATACCTTAAAGATTCAATAATTGAATCCCTAAAATATTAAATAGAGAAGAAATTTACAGTTTTTGCATCTTGTTATTTAGATTTTATTGCATAATTTATCCATACATTTTCATACAGCCAAGGAATGATAATCTCATAATTACAACAACCGAATAGAAAACATAGTTTTCTGCTTCTATTTATAAATTCCAAAAAAGTAAGTCTTCAGAAGTAACGGCTAAACAACCAACCAAAACGAGAGCCATTTCACTGAGCTTCTGAAACTTGTGAGATCATTTCTCTACATAAAAAACACAACTTCCCACCACAGAAAATCATAACTTCTAATGTATGAAAGACAATACTTAGTTAGGGCATCATTTGTCATATTAGTAACAGAGATGCAGAGTGCAGTTAAAGAAAATGGTAATGATAAACCAGTATGTGCAGCATGAAATGCATAAATAAAAATACCAAAAAAATCTGTAACTCCCATGGCTCCATCAACCACTGTCAAGCTTCCAGCCAGAGAGGCGCATCAAACATAGCAGTCATACCATTCATTTCTAAACCAAAAATGAATTTCATCCTCACAAAGCTGTTACTGCCAACAACAATAGTAAAGAATAGTTTATGAAGCTTTCTCATGATGTCGGCCAGGCTAGGGTTTCATACCCAGTCAAAAAGAATAATCACAAATTTTTCCCTAAGTAACCTTCTTTTCAATCGATGTGACAGTATGTCGAAGGCAACTTTAATGCCAGACGTTCAACCCTAAAATCAATCATTAGTCGTCCCCTTGGTTCAATTCACTTTTGTTGTGACACATCAGAGTCGGGGAGAAGACATAAAGAATACATCATGTCTCATCGATGGGCTTCCTTAGTATATTATGCATTCACTGAGACATAAGGTAACTTCTCACCGAGATGCCATTTTTGTTTCATTTTCTATCACTATAGCTTTTGATATTGGAGAGACATCATATAGATCAACTTCGTTATATCGAAAGTCATTCATATGACTTTGTCGACAAGACACACCATCCTTGCAAAGACCTCTCTTCGATGAAAGAGTCTCACAAGAAATACTTTTCAACTCTTATGTGTCGCTATGACAAAACCAATCTCTCGCCGAAAACTCCTCATAAGACTTAGTCGGCAAGACCTTACAGGCTCGCTATGACAACACTCCAATATCGCATAGTCCGGCTAAAGTAAAATTTTCATTCGGAGTCCTTATAACATTTCACCGAAGTAGTAACCTTATGCTGATAAGACATTCAGTGCATCAGTTGGTGAGACAAGCAATCTTCAGAGAGACTATATACCGAAATCATTATGTTTCACCGAAGTGAAACACCAGATGATGTTCGGTAAGACAAAACCACTTCGCCAAGACCTATTCTGATACCGCCAAGCTCACTCCGATAGACTTCCATCCACCACCAGTCAGTGTGACATACCAATATCGCTGAGACCACATACCGAAGAAATAACATATGCCAATAGAGATCACTTTCAATCGCTGAAACAAAGAAGAATTCTTGCTGACAGCAGCCTATATGAAAAATTCAATTGACATGACATTAGAAATGTCTTGCCGATAGGCAACACAGACATTTCAAAGTGGATAGGGGAGACCCATCCATACACATGCTGATATGTGTAAGCCTGTGATATGTAAATAAACCATCTTTCAAACTCTATCAGTCAAAGAAATAGCATTTATAATGTGAACTGGAATTCTCATCACCATGAAACTGAAACATAACAAATAATTTTTTTGTAATAGCCAAGAGACATCAAAGAAGTTCCATAATAAATCATAAGGATCCAAACTGAGACTAATCATCAAAGAGAACTAATTGAAAGAGATTTTGTCATCAAGGACAAAAAATAAACACAACTGGGATCCAACAAACTCCCCCTTTGTCCTTGATGTAAAAACACAAATGACTCTCCCCCTTTTTGCCTCAATGACAAAGAATAGAAGAGAAAAATGTGCATTGCCATGAAACACAACTGAGAAGCCAACTAGAATACCATGAGAAACAGTTGCAAAAAGAGTAACAGTGCAGCAACCAATATTGTAGGAGAGTTGTAAGTAAATCAAAACATATAACATGCCCCCCCTAAGCCAATGCTTGTAAAATCAGAGAAGTAAAGATTGAGAGATAACTCCCAATCGAAGTCTCAACCTTTCAAATAATTATTTAGCTAAGGGCTTAGTAAAAATATCAGCCACCTGATCTTGTGATCCAACAAAATGTAAATATACTTCATTAGCCAAAACCTTTTCTCGAAGAAAGTGAAACTTGATAGCAATATGTTTAGTGCGAGAGTGCATAACAGGATTTTTTGAAATATTTATTGCACTAGTGTTATCACAAAGAATGGAAACAAGTTTAGAAACATCAATACCCATATCTAAAAGAGTTTAACTCATCCACAGTACTTGAGTACAACATGAAGTGGCAGTAATGTATTCTGCTTTAGCAGTAGAAAGAGAAACAGATACTTGTTTCTTGTTGTGCCATGCCACTAAATGATCACCAAGAAAGAAAGCAGCACCACTAGTGCTTTTCCTATCATCCAAACAACCAGCCCAGTCAACATTAGTATAAGCAATCAAAGAGAAATCATTGCTTCTAGGATACCAAAGACCATAATCAAGAGTGCCCTGAATATATTTAAAAATCCTTTTAATAGTAGTGACATGCGATTCTTTAGGTGATGCCTGAAACCATGCAACAGTGCAAACTGCCTGCATAATGTTAGGTCTAGAAGCAGTTAAATATAATAGACTACCAATCATTGATCTATATTCAGTTCGATTTGTATCAGGAGGATCATCAACCTTAGTAAGTTTGCATCTAGTAATCATTGGAGTGCTAACTGGATGGCATTCATCCATCTAAAATTTCTTAAGCATCTCCCTAGAATACTTGGTTTGAGAAAGAAATATTCCATTTTCGCATTGAGAGATTTGAAGACCCAAGAAGAAATTTAATTCTCCTAATAATGACATTTCAAATTCAGATTCCATTAGTTAAGAGAATTTTTTACTCAAAGTAACATTGTTGCAGCCACAGATAGTGTCATCAACATAGATTTCAACAACCAAAATATCACAACCTTTAGTTTTAGCATAAAGATTGCTATCTACACCTCCTCTAACAAAGCCATTAGAAATTAAATGACTTTCCAGCCTAAAGTACCAAGCTCTAGGTGCTTGTTTTAAGCCATAGAGGGCATTTTTCAATCTGTAAACATGATCAGGCTTATCTTTGCAAATAAATCCTTTAGGCTATTCAACATAGACCTCTTCATCTAAATAGCCATTTAAAAAAGCAGTTTTGACATCCATTTGATATATAGTTTCAATTTTTTCCAAGATATCATGAGCAGATTTGCAATGCATGACTTTAATGAACATATCTTTAGTTAACCCACACAAGATGGCATGCTTAGCTCTGGCATTTGTTTCATACCTCTTTTTTTCAGCAAGATCAGTGGGAATAGAGGTTGGTACATTGTAATCATTTCTAACCATACTCCAAACATCAACATCAAAAGAAATAAGAAAAGCTTCCATTTTGATTTTCTAGAACACATAGTCTGTTCCATCAAATAATAGAGCTCTGGTTACAGAGGCACCATCTTGAGAATGTGCCATTAAAAACAAACTCCAAGACCAAGATCAATCCAAGGTGATTGAAACCTATCAGAGGACCCTACGCTCGAATACCAATTGTTAGAGTTAAAATGACACTGAGAGGGGGGGGTGAATGAGTGACTTAACATATTTCACCAATTTTCAAAAATTCAAAAACATAGCTCAGATTTGATCTCAATATTACTCTCATTAATGCATTCATGAGTTAAATGTAATCATTTATAAACAGAATTGAGAAAAGTAATAAACCCGACAGTGAACAGAAACAACAACAACACAGTAAAGCTATGAGAACACAGAAGAACCAAGAGACACAAAAAATTTGCCAAGTGGAAAACCCTCCTAGGGTATAAAAACCACTCTTGAAATGCCTTCCAGGCTTAATCTCTTAATCAACTGTTCACAATGCCTTATAGGCTAATTTTTGAGCACCAACTCAAGGAGCACCAACCCCTCGTTTACAGATATCTATCTCAAGGAGTACCAACCCCTCAAATTATGATAATAATAACTCAGAGGATTTCTCTGATTTCAGTTAAGCACATATTTCTTTGTTTTCTCATCTATAGAATACCTTAAAGATTCAATAATTGAATCCCTAAAATATTACATAGAGAAGAAATTTACAATCTCTGCATCTTGTTATTCAGATTTAATTGTAGAGTTTATCCATACATTTTCATATAGCCAAGGAATGATAATCTCAGAATTACAACAACCAAACAGAAAACATAGTTTTCTGCTTCTATTTATAAATGCCTAAAAAGTAACAATCTTTAGAAGTAACGGTTGAAAAACCAACCAAAAAAAGAGTTGTTTCACCCAGCTTCTAAAACTTGTGAGATCATTTCTCTGCATAAAAAACACAACTTCCCACCACAGAAAATCATAACTTCCAATGTATGAAAGACAATACTCAGTCAGGGCATCATCTGTCATATTAGTAATAGAGATGTAGAGTGTAGTTAAAGAAAATGGTGATAATAAACTAGTATGTGCAGCATGAAATGCATAAATAAAAATACCAGAAAAATTTGTAACTCCCATGGCTCCATCAACCACTGTCGAGCTTCCAGCTAAGGAGGCGCATCAAACATAGCAGCCATACCATTCATTTATGAACCAAAAATGAATTTCATCCTGGCAAAGCCGTTACTGCTAGCAACAATAGTAAAGAACAGTTTATGAATCTTTCTCATGATGGCAGCCAGGCTAGGGTTTCATACCCAGTCAAAAAGAATAATCACAATTTTTTCCCTAAGTAACCTTCTTTTCAATCAATGTGATGGTATGCCGAAGGCAACTTTAATGCCAGACATTCAACCCTAAAATCAATCACAAATTTTTCCCTAAGTAACCTTCTTTTCAATCAATGTGATGGTATGCCGAAGGAAACTTTAACGCCAGACATTCAACCCTAAAATCAATTCGCTTTCGCTATGACACATCAGAGTCAGGGAGAAGACATAACAAATACATCATGTCTCATCGATGGGCTTCCTTATTATATTATGCATTCGTTGAGACATAAGGTAACTTCTCACCAAGATGCCCTTTTTGTTTCATTTTCTATTGCTATAGCTTTTGATATCGGAGAGACATCATATAGATCAACTTTGTTATACCGAAAGTCATTCATATGACTTTGTCGACAAGACACACCATCCTCGCCAAGACCTCTCTTCAATGAAAGAGTCTCACAGAAAAGACTTTTCAACTCTTATGTGTCGCTATGACAAAACCAATCTCTCACCGAAAACTCCTCATAAGACTTAGTCAGCAAGACCTTACGAGCTCGCTATGACAACACTCTGATATTGCATAGTCCGGCCGAAGTCAAATTTTCATTCAAAGTCTCTGAGACACTACGGAGTCATTATAACATTTCACCAAAGCAGTAACCTTATGCCGATAAGACATTCAGTGCATCGATTGGTGAGACAAGCAATCTTCGAAGAGACTATATACCGAAATCATTGTATTTGGCCGAAGCGAAACCCCAAATGATGTTCGGTAAGACAAAACCACTTTGTCGAGACCTATTCTGATATAGCCAAGCTCTCGCCGATAGACTTCCATCCACCAACAGTCGGTGTGACATACCAATATCACTGAGACCACATACCAACATAATAACATATGTCGATAGAGATCACTTTCAATCGCTGAAACAAAGAAGAAGTCTTGCCGACAGCAGCCTCTATAAAAAATTCAATCGACATGACATCAGAAATGTCTTGCCGATAGGCAACACAGACATTTCAAAGTGTATTAGGGAGACCCAGCCATACACATGCCATTATGTGTAAGCCTATGATATGTAAAGAAACCATCTTTCAAACTCTATCAGTCAAAGAAATAGCATTTATAACGTGAACCAAAATTCTCATCACCATGAAACTGAAACATAACAAATAACTTTCTGTAATAGCCAAGAGACATCAAAGAAGTGCCATAATAAATCATAAGGATCCAAACTAAGACTGATCATCAAATAGAACTAATTGAAAGAGATTTTGTCATCAAGGAAAAAACATAAACACAACTGGGATCCAACAGTATTTGACCAACCTCCATGCAATAACCATGAGGTACCGCAATACTTTTTGAGGAAACTCTATTGTGAGTTTGTCCTCAATAAAATTCCAAACTATTTTGATGTCTTAGAATTTCAGGGTAGAGGTGGGGGCTCCACACATGATAGACCTATTGCACAATGTAATCCACAGTTGGCACCGAGACCCTTGGCCAGACCCATGGTGGAGCATGTTTTTGTTCCTTCCATTGTTAAGGATAGTGTAGAGGTGGACACGCTGGAGTCGATTGACTCACTCACTCAAACCATTTTACAGTGTGTGAGGCCTCTATTAGAGCCTAATGTGGAGGAGATGTGTAGGCCCTGAGCTCCATCCCACCATTGTGGTGCTTGTGGTGCTATTTGCAGGTACAGTTATCAGAGTGCTTGTGATGCAGCTACACAGCCTACACCAACTGTAGAGGCAATGGCTTTCACAAATGATTTGTTGAATGATACATTCGGCATTGACCCACAGGTAAAATTTAGCAAGTTCATTTAATGTTGTTGATTAAATTAGATTTTTAAATTTAAGAATAACTAAATTAGTAGAATTTTGATATGATGAAATTTCAAGGTCAGAATGTTCATGAGACATGCTCCATTCCTACAGACCCTTATTCATTCTCGACAGTGAGTCCACATGTATGCAACTAGTATTAAAGATATTATTATTGCATTTGAACAGTTCAATGTTATATTTGAATGTTTGTCTCATAACATGCTTTGGATTTCGAATAGTTTTCTGCTAGACCTTCAACCTCCACACATTATGATTCATTTCCTCAAACAACTTTCACTCAAGTAGGATTTATTCATTAATGGTGTTGTAAAACAATGTTAGCTGGGTTTTATAATCTAAAAAATTGATGAGAAACACAAAAAATTGCATTTGTATTCCTTGATTGTGTCAGATATATTCTCCTAATTCACTTTTTGTTCCTTTATTCCTTCATAATCCCATCCCATTAATATTTAATAGTTCACCCTATTTTCCATTATCCCCTCCTAGCCCATCCCACTAATATCTTCTAGTCCATGCTATGTGTCATTATGCCCTTCTACTCCCATCTTATTGTACATACCCATTATTATTTCACCCTAGATGTTCCATGATCCCCTATGTTCCACCCTATGTTACTTTATCCATTTTATGTTACTTTATACATTCCTATACACTGTTAGAAGAAATAAATTTTCTTCCACTCAATATTGGCCAAAGTTGTCTTCTCCATTACTATTTCACACCTCAATAACCAACTTCATGTTCTATAGTAAAACCCTAGACACATTGTAATTCATTGTATGTTCCATTATCCATTTGAAAGCTGCTAGTAATATAGTAATCCCACTTTGTTCATGTGAACTTCATTGTGGCATTATCACTATGTTGACAACATGCCCTCATTAACATTAGTTCATCAACATATGCAATATGAATCTCAATGAGTATTGAACTTTGGCATTTGCAAGAGTCTGGACTATCCCAATGGACTTAGTACTTTCACCATTATGTGATCTACAAGAACTATATTGTAGTCTCAACTGAGGCCAACCCTTTACTCTTTCATTTATGACAGTTATAAAGGGACTACCTAAACTTCTTTATATTGATGTTAGATATGTTTTTTCATTTGTATTTGATGACATTAGACATCCCTTGTGATGTTGGTGGCATGATGGACCATGGCTTTGCTACAACAATAGCCAGTTTTGATCCATTGAGAGAGGTATGCAATAGATTAGTTGATTTGACATTATATTTACTCTTTTATGGTATATTATAGAAATTTTTCATGATACTTTTATGTAGTTTAATTTCTATCTTGATGGTTGCTACAAGTGGTTGTCACTCCAGATCATGGATGTGGTAATGCTATAAATGTGCATGATGACTATATGTATGTAGTAAGTGATTGTAATTTGTTATGTCATTCCACAATTTAATTTCTATGTATTAACATCTTTACTTTTTATTGTATCAGTTGAAGATCCAGAGTGAAGAGAGGAGGACTAGTGAGCATGTTCGAAAGACAAGAGAACCAATAGTCACTCCATCTAGCCAAATTTTGAAGGCAGTATGGGATCTATTTCCTTCCCCTAGAGGGAAATGACTATGTATTAGGGCTGTTTGTTGTATGCCTATGTGGCATTTTGGAACATATGTTTTGTACTATCGATATATATGTGACATTTTATGTCCATATGGATCCTTTGTATGAAGCCTGTATGGCCTTTTTGGATATATTGTATATACTTTTATCAATATATAGCATTGTATAGCCTTGGGACTTTTTGATTAAAGAAAATATCATTTTGCTACTGCCATTCTTGAATGATGTTATCATGCACATCGTGTAAATTGTATACTTGAATTTTGTAGGAATGGATTTGTTTACATCTAATGCTTAATTAATTGTTGTCGATTGCTTAATAAGCCCCATCTAAAGTGTATTGTGTAAATAAGATCCATTCCTAGTGGTATGTATCCTTTAGAATGCTTCAATTTCTTGTGCCTCACTTATTCACATGTATGCTGCACTTATTCACAAGTATAATTCATGTATATTGTGTGTATTCATGTGTATGCTTCATGCTTCCAATGCATAGCAGAAAAAATATTTTGCAAAAAAAATCGACAAACCAAAAGTATAAGAGTTTTTGAAAAAATCATATTTAAAAAAAAGTAAAAAATTGTAGAACAAGAGATAAAAACTATTTTTTTTGAAATTGAAAGGTATTTCCATAGCATATAGAGATATAGAGAGCAAATAAAATAAAGATTTTAACTAATGAATTATAAAAAATAGATTTTTGTAGTTTATATTCAAATCATTGATTACATTGCATTGCACATCTTTCAAAGTCAAAGCATTACTTCACATTGCATATCTAATAACTAGATGCTGATAGATGACAAAATTTCAATTACAATATAGTTTCTACAAAGTAAACCTAGCGGGTTATGGAATTACTTCATTGCATAACTAATAACTAGGAAAGGTTAAGCAATTACATTTTCTTATTGATGGAATTCTATGAGACCCCGGTTCTTTGAGGGTATTTTTTCGAATAGTTCCTTTGCCGCTGTCTATGTGCAGAAAAATCTTGTCCAAGATTCATTTGCTTGTTGCTATGAAACACAAAATCCTAAAACAAGTGCTTTCAAAACAAAGCTATGTCTTACGGTTGGAAAAAAATATATCAAAGAAAGCATAATAGTAAGCAATAGCATAGACAAGGAAATGAACTATTTGAAAAAATGCATGTCAAATAAATGTGGTGATGGAATGCCATGACAATCCATAGACAAGGTGGTGAACTATTTGAAAAGATGCCTCAAAGAAATGTGGTCTCAAGGTGATGGAATGCCATGAAAATAAAATTGATTTTGATTTTCATGGCATTCCATCACTATGAGACCTCATTTTTTTGAGGCATTTTTTCAAAGAGTTCACTATCTTTTCTATGCTACCACATTTTTTGGTGCAAGAGCACCATTGAATAGAAGTTGTCAATTCAAGGTTTTGAGGAGTAGGCTTTAGGTTTTGAGATATTTTGTCTAAAATAAGGTCAATGAGACCATTTTATATTGTAATGTGTCATTTTAGTTGATAGCTAGGTGTTTAGAAGGTCAAGTTTGCAAAAAGTGCAAAATATTGAAAAAAGATGTAAAGTTGGTAAAAAGTTGCAAAATTGCATTTTTAGGGAAGGAAAACGGTCATAGCATTTCAAAAGGAAGTTGGAGGAATTAGGACAGTTATTTTGGAGAGAAAAACCATAAATAAGGTGGAAACCATTGATGTAAGTTGGATTTTTGAAGATTTGGAAGATTGGAACATTAATAATACTCTATTTTTCTCCACTTTTTCTATATTTTTTGAGTTTGCAGTGATTGTACAACCCATACAACTGCATAATGTTCTAAATATTTTTTTAATTCATTCTAAGGTGTGAGTTGGCCACTTATTTCATTTGATTTGAGCATCTAATAGTGGATTCAGTGTAATTTTGAGCAACTTTTTTGTAACTAGTTTTATACCCTATTTTAATTGTTTGTAGCCTTTAAAATGTAAACTCAACCCATTCCACTTTTTGTGGCTCTTGTAACTTGTGGAATGGGACTAAAACATAAATAAAAAAGTGAGGGAATGTTGAGAGAGTGCAGGGGAGGCATAAAAATGTGTTTGGCATGAAGCCCAAGAGTGGAAAATTGTGTTTTCCAAGTGGAAAAGAGAGGCTTTGATATGGTAATGAGTGAAATAGGTTGGGGAAGAATTTTTTCTTGTTGAACTAAGTATGTGCAAAGGATTTTTAGACTGGTTTGAGTGGTTGTAAGTTTTATTTAGGTCTGGAAATTTGATTTCCATTAAAACCCTTGATTTTTGGCTATAAAAGAGGGTTTTGAGTTTGGGTATATTGGAGGGTGGATTTCTGAGAACAAATTATGGAATCTTTGGTTTGGTAACCTTTAGAGAGCTTCCCAATTGAATTTTGAGTGAAAGGGAAAGTTTAAGGTAGAGTCCCTTTGTAAAAGTGACCTAATTTGCGACCTAGTTAGTGTTAAAAGCCTAATTTGAGAGAGTTGTATCAAAGTAACCTATTGAGTGGTTGTGGTATATTGTTGAGTACCTTGATGGGTGTTTGAAACCTTGATGATTCTGATTTGAAAGGACAACACCAAGGAGAGATACTTGATTGGCCAATTAGGCCAAATTTTCAAAGCAATTGTACTCCAAACTATCTTCCCATCCCAAATAACTATAGAAAATCATTTACCAGACCACAAAACCTCAAAATCCACAA
>VDFB02252616.1:13650599-13748759 GCA_007258455.2 Sequoia sempervirens | reverse complement strand
TGTTGGAGCTAGTCACTACATGTATATGTGACATGTGCTAGAGCTAGTCATTGTTTTACTTGTGATATGCATATGCTATAATATCTATTGTACTTGTGATGTCCAAGGTGAGAAATTCATTTTTTTACATGTGATGTTTGTATGAGATATTCATTATTGTGTTGTGATATGTGCATGCACCAATCATTATTGTACTTGTGATGTGTATGAGCTGGTTAACTTGTGTAAATATAATTTAGGCTTCATATAGTCAATATGTATTCATTCTTGGTATTATGGTATAATATGAACCTTGTGTATTTGTGTATATTTGTACACTAATGATTTTTAATGTTCAATGGTATGGATCCAACACTTGATGGAAACTTATTATTATTATATCATAATTGGCTAAGTTAATAGCTTATGCTTAATGAATAATCATGGGTTAAAGATGAGATTAGAGATCTCATACAAGAGGAGAGAATGAAATCCCTCTAACATTGAAGGGTGAACTAGGAAGTCTTTAATTTTCCATTAGGGGATACATAGGCACAACCATCATGAACCCTCAAGGTTTAGGTCTAGGTATAGGGATGACCCTAATCATAGGAGCTTATTTGAGTGTAAGAATATAAGTGGTGACATTGATTTATCCTCATCATGGTAAATGAAAAAAATTGAAATAAAAAACTTAAAATTTAGATGAAATATGCTTGGATGGCTAAGTTGGTAGTTTTTGTGAACAAATAAAAAAAGTTGCAGTGCTCAAGGAGTAGATTTCAGAGTAAATTATTTTATAGAGGATCCTATTAAGATATAAATTATATCTTAAATTTTATCTAATATATTGATGTAGGGATTTTGGAGTCCATAATTTTTGACTTGTTTGATTAAAGAATATCTTGACACTTTTTGAGACTATTTTAAATCGGCAAAGGCCTCAAAATGGTGTTTCATTTTTTTCTAGTAGCTTCCAAATTTGGGTTTTTTATTTTTTCCATTTTTTTATGTAATTGTAATTTCACAATTACTCTTACTTTAGTTAGATTCCAATAGTTGGAAAGTTTCATAGCCAAATTAGTAAGCATGTAATAGTACTAAAAATAGATTATATTTTAGGAGGGATTTTTACTAGTTAAAGAAAAAAAAATTGTTGGATAAAATGGAATGGGGATGAAAAGAAAATTCTTCAGTAATTGAGTTTTTTATTGATAGCAATATAGGGGAATACTATAAACTAAATATTTGGTTGCATCATATATTTTATGAAAAAATATTAAATCTAATACATATTTTTTTGTTTAATTATAATTATATAATTTTATTTATTTTATTTCGTGATTATTTAATATTTTTCTTTTATAATTATTAGTCAGTGAAAATAAATTATTTAAATAATATTATTTCTATATAACTAGTATACCAAGCCCTTAAGATGCATTCTCTTTATAAATAATGAGTTTTATAAGGACATTTTTCTTGTTTGTTAGTGTGTTCATAAATGTTACCAATGAAGCGCCAATTTGAGATAAAAGAGTGCTCTCCCTAATTACATTCTAAGTCCTTTTAAATGATGGTCCATTTTGAATTTAAGAAGGAAAATTTCTCTTGTCTATGGATAAATAGTCCATTTGTTTATATTTGGGAATTATAGAAAGAGATCTAAATAGGATAAATGATGTAGGGGATAAAAAATTCCATACCATATTTTATCATCATTCCTTTATGTGCCACCATATTGAGCCATTGCAAATTTTAAAATTTGATTTTTGTTTTGTTTTGGGGGTAGAAAATACCTACCTGTAACCTCATTTAATCACAAAAAATAATAATAATGGAATAGGGAAAATTTGAGCGATAATTTTGAACCAAGAAAGGAGTAGTTAGGGAATTTATGGAAAGTTTTTAACACTACAACAAATTAGGCATGATTTTAGAGAAGGTTCCATAAGTTTTTAGAAGATTTTTTGAATTGTAAGAGGAATAAAATAGAACAAAAGAAAAGAGAGGGAAATGAAGTGGCAGAAGGAGTAGCAGAGAGTAGTAGAGAGGAGTAGAGATAATGTTTGGAAAGTAGATAGAGGGGCCCATAGAAAACAAAAAGAGGACAAAGAAGAGGACAATAGACTCCTAGTTTATTGTAGAATTTGTAAATGTGTTAAAAGTTTGTAATTATTTATATTTTTTGAGTTAATAAAATGGGACATTACTTATTTCCAATGTGTTATTCTTGGACATTGTGTGTGGACTGCAAGAAATGCTATATATATTTATTGTTCTAAAAGTGTTGAATTTTGTTTGTACAAGTTTAGAGTATTTTATGATTTTGAAATTGTGAACTATAACCTACAACCATCGCTTCTAGTACCTATAACAATTGTCACTTTTTTACAACAACATAACTATTTATCTTGCAGTTAATTTTATGCCTTTTAGACCTCTTATTTGACCTAGAACCAGTATATAGACATTTTTAGAGGTTGTGTGAAGTTGCTTAGAACAACACAACCTCCCCTTTCTACCTATTAGTTCTTTTTTGAGTGGGTTTTTGGGTTCCTACAAGGAGGTGGGTGCCATCAATGTGGTATTAGAAAACAACTACAAATCTAGGAATAAAGACAATGACTTAAGATTGTGGTTGAAGGAAGAGTTGTGAGTGTGATTGTGGGTGTGTCCCCACAAAAAAGGATATTGTGCAACTAAGACTGCAGTAATAAAAGAGAGTAAAAGAAGGAGAATTAGAGAAGCAAGATTCCACCAAGGAGAAGGATGATAGTGGTTATAGTTGTAGAAGAATTAGGAAGACTAGATGAGGTATTAGAGACTTAAGGGGAGTGTAAGTAAGAATGGATTCAATAGAAGGTGGAATATGAATAGGTAGAGCACATAAAGATAGTGATGGTAAATATAATGAAGAAGGAGAAAATATGGTTGGACTTGAAGGTGAAAGTGTAATTTGAGATATGTATGCAGGATAAATAAGACTTATAAGAACCATTTCTACATTAGGAAAGGAACAAGGGTGGAATTACCAAGCTTCTCAAGAATTTTAGAACTAGATGAATTAACTAGATAATAGAGATGGGAAAATACTTTGAATATGATGAAATAAAGGACCCTAAAAGAGTGAAGGTTTCTCAAAAAAGATTAAAAGATCATGCATCACACTAGTGGAAAGAGGTGTAAGTTGAGAGAAGAAGAAATGGAAAAGATAAGATCAGATGATGGGATCGAATGGTAAGAAAGATGAATGTTAAATTTCTACTTGGGGATTATCAACTTGATCTTCTAATAAAATTACAGAATTTAAGACAAAGATAGTTGAGTGCAAAGGCCTATATAGATGATTTTTATAAAAAAAAATCATAAGATTTGGCCATAATGAATTAGACCATGAAATGGTAGCAAGAAATATTAATGGATTAAAAGGTTGAATAGTCAAGATGAACTAAGTATGATAGGGTTATGAAATATGGAAGAAGAATATGAGTATGCTCTAAAAGTAGAAGAGAAATTGGTAACAAGGCAAGGAACAAACAAAATAAAAGATTGATTTAGCAAAGGAAATGGGTAGAAACAAAAAAATACAGCCATGGTAAGTAGGTTATCCCTTCAAAATTTCAAAAGGAGAAATAGTAAACAAGGTCAATACCATACCCTGTGAGAGGTAGAGGTGGATATGGAAGAGGCCAAGGTAGAGGCTTCTAAGGTACATGTTTTACTTTTGGAAAATTAGGCCATATATTTTTTGAATGCCTAGAATGCAAACTCAAAGGGACAAGGAGAATAGGGGAATCAAGTGCACACATAGAAAAAGGAGATAATAAAACAATAGTGTATTTTAGTCAAATAGATGAACTTGAGAGAGGAGAAGCACTTATGATGAAGAGGACATTGTTGAAACCAACCAGAAGAGAACATGAACCTATCAAAAGAAAAAAATAATTTAGAACAATATTCAAGTTAGGTGGAAAATGTTGCAAGGTATCATAGATAGTGGCAACACTGATAATTTGGTTTCAATTGAAATGCTAGATAATTTGGGGTTAAAAAGAACAACTCACCCTACCTATTACAAGGTGTTATGGTTACAAAAATAGCACCAAGTTTGAGTTGGTCAACAATGCCTACTAAAATTTTGAATAGGAACTTATGAAGATGAAGTGTGGTGTGATATCATTCCTACGGATGTATGTCACTTAATCTTAGGGAGTCGATGGTAGTTTGATAGGAAGGAAATCCATGATGGAAGAGAAAACACTTACGCATTGGATAAAAATGGAAGAAGCAATATTAGAGGTGGAAAGTGGTCTAAGAACAATGTTGGTGATGGGATTTTTGAAGGAGATTAAAGGGGAAAAACTATGCTTTATAATAGTTTCCAAGGACCTACAAGTAGATGAAATAAATGATAGCATAATTGAAATTCCTTTAAAACTAAAGGGGTTTCCAAAAGAATATGAAAAAATTATGTCCAATAAATTACCCGAAGGACTACTGCCCATGAGGAGAATTAGACATTATATTGATTTAATCCTAGGGGAAAGTTTACCAGACAAGGCTATCTATAGGTTGAAACCTACAAAAAAGGAAGAGGTAAATAGGTAAGTGAAACAACTATTGGAAAGAGTGTTGGGAAAATGTTTCTCAACCTTTCAATTATATTAGGTTTATTGTTGATAGAATGCATTATATAAATAGTAGTGTTGAAAAATGTTGTTAGTGACATTTTCATAGTTGTTTAGGCATTCCTTGTAAAGCTAAGCTTAATGATGCCTTGACTTAGTGTTGTAATGTTTTTAACACACTCACATTAGGTCTTGGGACCTTGTGAACTAAATAAACTTAATTTTGCTTTATTTAGAGTGTTGTAAAGTATTGTAACATACTTTCATTCTTTTTTAGGGTTTATATTAATAATTGAGATTCTTTATGCTTTAATTGGCCTTATTTTGCATCCACAAGCCTCATTTAATGCATATTTTTGAGGATAATCCTGACATAAATCAACATCCAATCATAATTCAGGTATTTTGAGGTTGTGTGGCCTAGATTTGGTGGTCTGGGACTCATATGCCACCTTGGGCATATGAGTACCACCTAGTGTTGTGGGTATCAATCTTGGTTTTACAAGTTTCTAAGAATTTTTGAAATTGGTCCCATAAATTATGCCTAATGGGACTCATATACCACCTTGGGAATATGATTCATGTGTGGCTCAAAACTAAAATTAATTCAAACTCATGGCAGGATTTCATTCTCCTAGATCTGATGTCGGCTTGTAGTATTGTAATTTTGGGAATTCTTGCATAAGTAAGTATAAATACAAGTTTCTTTCACTCATTTTACACCTAGCAATTTGAATGAGCATTCTTATGGCAAGTTTGAGTTCACAAGAGTTCAATTTTTTACAAGAGCATTCAAGGGCAAATCATCAAGCATTCTAGAGAACTATTCAAGCATCAAGCATCATCTCAAAGACTTCATGCATCATGTTTGTTTTTGAGCTAACAATTGTGATGTAGGGTTTTATGATTCAATCTAGCATTTAACTCAAGATCTATTCTATTCAAGCAAGAGTCAAGATCTACATCCATTGGAGCCATCTCATACATGTTTGCAACCTCTTATTGTCAGGGTTTGGTGAGTTACAACATCATATTTTGTCCATTCATCATTCTTCATTCCTATTTCATTTCATTCAAAGGTTTGATTACCAAAATGGGGTTTGACCAAGGAAAACCCCTATTCTAATGCCCCACCATGAAACCTTAGAGGACAACACACAAAACACCTAAACACAAACAATTTTTTTTTTAAATGCAATATTCACAAGATAGAAGATGAATCAATAGTTTGTTTTCTAATCTAAGTCCTCTAAGGTTTTTTATTACGTTACTCGATTCCCATTAACTAAATTGACAAGGAATGGAAAATCATTACATTAAACCAATTCCATCAACAATATGTAATTACATTTAATCATCTCATTTAATTGAACAATCAATATAAAATAACCATAACATTTATTCAAAAGAGATCATTTAGAATCAATGCATTTAACTAAAAGAGATCATTTAGAATCAATGCATTTAACTAACATATACAATAACATCTTTTACATTTTCCATTACATAAGAGAAATCAACATTTATTTACATCATTACATCATTGTCTCCTTGAATGGGAGAGGAGAGTACATTAGAAGTATATACATGATACAATATATTTGTGGAACAATACAAGTACATGAAATAATGATCCACATGAGCTGGAACAAGTGTTGAAATCTTCAAATCCAAAAGTAGTCACCACGAACACAAACAAGGAGAGGGAACCCAATGAAGTACAAGGAACATTCCACCCAACCATGTGGAACCCAAAGGTCCATCCCTCGTGAAAGGAGATAGCACTTGGTCCCCACAATAACCACATGAGGACCACAACTGACATTACAATAACAACACATCACAAAAGTACATACATTGGTTCCAGAGGACATCACATACCGAGGAGAGAGGACAACAAAAGGGAATACTAGTCTTCAGAGGGAAGAGTGTCATTGCATGGTCCTAACATGGGTTACCCTAACAGCCTCTCAATAGGTGCCAACCCCCATCTATGGTTACTTTGATAGCCTCTAACTAGGCGGCAGCCCCATAGGGTGACACATGTGGAACCAACCTTCCTTTCATGAGGACAAGGAAGTTGGTTTTACCAAATAGGCCTTATCGACCCATCCTTAGCCTAAACGAGTGCTACAGACATGAGTGATACATTCACTTATCTTATTTAATGTTTTAACTACCCAAACCCCCTAATTATTTTTAAGTTATCATTGAGTTAAGAAACTCCCACATGGGTTACCATGACACCACTTTGTGTGCCAACCCCCATTGAGATCCACTCCCCTTCTAGCAACTAGGAGACCGAATAAAATCCACTGGGTAAAGCCATCATACACAAGAACTAAAAACCAAAATATACAAGTCTTGAGCAAGGGATGGACCATCTCGCTCTTAAACTCAACTATAACACAATTAATGAGTGAATGGGTAAATACCCAAAACAACTCATAGCAATTATGATATCAATTAATACAAGTCCATTACAATAATTCAACCCATAACATATTTACCCAAGCCTCTAGAAGACCACCTAACCATTTACACAAATATTCCCACAAGGAGCAATAACCAAAATTATAACACTCCAATACCAAACATCTACACAAGGTTCCATACTACAAATCAAACATACAATACACTAAGAAAATATAACTTCTACATCACACGAGACACTTGACTCAACACACAATTTGCTCAATTTGGTCACAACCTTGGTTCCAATTATTTAAATAACCAATTACACAATGATTATAAATGGTTAAAGAAGTAATCAACATCCATTAAATAGTAAAATAAAATACTTTAATTCCTTTATTTAAAAAAACCTTCAATTATATTAATAAAGAAACTCTTCCTTACTTAAAATTCCAATTTTCACTTGACTATCATAAACAATTACTACACACATATATTGAAATATAATTTTTTATATACATATACATGGATACATTCATATATATATTTATTACAATTAAAATACTGTTAGATATACATTTTATCAAATAGTATAAATAATATATATGTGTCATACAATTATATAGCCTAACAACTGTGGCGAATTTTGTAAGGATCCATTGGTATGGCACCTATGCGTTGAAGGAGGGTTGGTTCCTCTGATGAAAAGTTTGGTGGGTCATGACCCTAATTTATCTATACAGTTTGCAAATTCTTGGAAAGGTAGAAGGGTTGCCATGGGTGGTATTTCCTTTGAAGTGAACGAGGAGGTGATTGTGTAGGCAATGGGGCTACTATGTATTGGTAAGAAGTACCTGAAGCATACTAAGGCCCAAGATAATGAAAGAATGAATGCCTTCTTTGTGGGAAATGAGAAACCGGTTCATAACCAGTTAGGGTTTGAGAGAGAGGCTCTCCCACATCCTTGGGACTAAGTCTTCCTTGCCCTAGGGTATGTGCAAGATCATAATGGAAAAATTAGGCCCTTAAGTGGCAAAAAATTCAAAAAAATTAGAGTTAGGCCCAATGTGACGTAAAAATTTGAATACAAAAAAATTAGAGTTAGGCCCAATGTGACGTAAAAATTTGAATAAGTTATCTATATTATTTCAAAAATATGTAAGAATAGAATTTGTAGCAAATCAAATGTAGTTTATGAACTACTAGGTTTATTTTTTAAAAAAAATCTATTTGGTGAAAATTTAAAATTTCAATGCAAGTAGTACCTAAATTTCAGGGAAAAATAAGAAGTAGGTGTCTTCGACCACACTAACCACAATAAAATGACCTTGATACATTTGGTATTTATTTGACGACGAATTCCGATGGCTATTAATTTGTTTCGTCAGAATTTTGGCACATTTGAAATGTCAAATTGGACTATATCTCTCATCGAAAAAATACCAAAATGTATCGGTGTGATAATACTTTTTTATAATATTTTAGACATAAGTAGAGGACCATGTTCGGATGTGATGCATATTTTTTGTAATTTGTTTCAAGTAAATAATAATATGATTTTTATTACAACTTTTAAAAAATATAAACTCGTATGTCGATCACCCTTAACTTCAAATTTCATGAAATTCAAGTTTTCTTTTTAATCCTATAGTATGCAAAAACATAGAATGTGATGCATGTTTTGGATTCAAAAATATGATACCGTTTGAAAGCTATATATGTTTTTCAATTAGCCTATCAATCATGACTTTAATTCAAATAGAAAATGAATAATAATTATTTATTAAATTCAAAGTAAAGCATAATTTATATTGGTGGAAAGTTGAGAATCTCCTTTAAAACCCTTTTAATTTCATCAAATTTGGGTAAAAAAACTCACCACATACCCTACAAATACCCATCATATCGCCACTTTTTGGCCCATCATGATCCTGCACATACCCCCTAATGAAGTACGTGACCCTTGAAGGTAGATACAAAACCTACTATTTCTATCACTTCTCTCTTTTAAATCACCTTCAGCACAAAATTCTATTAAGCTTTCCTTTTTTCCTTCTTAAGGATTTAGAGAGCTTTGTTGATAAATGTATTGAGGCTACTGTCTTAAACCCTAAGGATACTCCTCCCTTGCTGCTCCACCACGACCTCATTTCGAGGCTCTACCACTTCCATCTTCCGTTATGCATGCCCAAACCCATTCATGTTGTCTGTGTTGAGGAAATTGAACCCCCTGCTGTGGCTAATATATCCCCAGCCAATTCCAAAGGTCCCATCAGGAAAAACCATCTGGTTACCGTTGAAACTCACAAGTCTAAACCTACTACCAAGAAGCTTAAGGAGAATGCGGGGATTGCCCAAACTAGTGTTACGGCTAGTCTCTGTGAGCTCAAGTCGACCCCTACCAAGAATGTTAGCAAACCTACCCCAAAGAAGAATGTTAAGGATGATGGGAAGGTTTTGATGGAGCCTCCAGCCAGGGACATTAGAGGAAAGAATTTTGTGGGTAGAGACTCTAAGGGTGACACAGTGGTCATTGCTATGGTGGTGACTAGTGGCGATACCATCATCAAGAGGTCTGGTAGGCTAGCTAAGAATAACAAGAAAGTGCATGTTAATGACATGGATATGGATGATGAGCGATTTGACAACAAAGATTGCATGGATGAGGAGGAGTCTAGGGATGAGGAGGAGGAGTATGTTGGAGGGTCCCACATTGGTATTCTTGATATTAGCAAAGTGCATAAGGAGAACTCGACCTCCCAGTCCTCAGACCCTCTGGTTGTGGAGCAGACTGATACTGTGAAGGTTGTAGATTATTGGGAGGAGCTTTGTTTGCTGCAGGAAAGAATGAAAAAGATGGACAAGAAATTGAGTGGCTTGACCTGTTTCATTGTCAAGTTGGTCCACTGTGTTATGGCCAGTACCCTCTCTGCTGTGATGAAGGATGAAATGGAAATGAAGAATGTTGAAGAAGGCCCAATATGGCTTGGGGATGATGTTGTCAATCTCCTTTCTAAGAACTAGGAAAATGCCAGTTAATCTATTTTTGTTGTGTTGTATGTATGTTAGTTGTTGGTTCGTTGTGTATATTTTTTGGCTTGGTCTTTAATGTTTTTTGGACTTGATCTTTTTTGGCCCTAGTGGCTCTTCGTATAAAGGGTACAACACCTTGTAAATGTTGCTTACCATATCAAAAACATATATATGTGTGTGTATGTGTATTTGTGTATATAATATATATATGTGTGTGTGTGTATATACAAATGTGTGTATATATATATATATATATTAATTAAATCAAATGTTGCAGCTCATTTTAACATTACATAGATCATACCTACCATATTCATATAGTTATCGATATGGCAGTAAGCCACAACTAATATAGTAAGTAACAACTAATACTCTATCACATTGTACTCAATGCCCTATATATAATATGTAAAGCGTAAGAGAGATTCACATATGAATAATAATATTGCTTCTTATTGAATGTAGATTATAAGGAACTACATACACAAAACAAACACAACAATTTTCTTCCCCGAGACAATACAAAATTGAATGTTTAACATTCATTAACAAATACATTCCAGTACTAGCTCATCCATTGATAATAAGTTATAAAATGAGTATTGGTGCAAGGAAAAAAAAATAAAACCTTATAAGTGTGACTGAGGGAAAGCTGAAAGAACGATTCATGCGCTAGATGAAGGGACCGAGCATTGTTTAAATCTGCCAACTTAAGGAAATACGTTAGACATTATGAGGCATATATATATATATATATAACTCTATCTAGTAACACACATTTATTAAAGTTTGCAACTACACTATCCTACATTTGCTTTTCTAGAATGTTCAATATAGTTTATAAAGCGGTAAATAATAACATACAAATTTCAAATATTAAGAACATAGGGACTTGTGCTTAACTAGATGATTACATTTCTGAAGAGTTTTCATTAGCTAAGTATACCACTTGTAACCATTTGCTATTGTGTATCAACTACCACACAGTAATTTGTTTACATGCAATCATGAGTCACAAATGAAATTTTCACTTACAGATACAAGGGAAAGATACATGGTAACTAGCCACTGGTCAAGACTAGTTGGGGGCGCTTGGTATCACGCCTACAAGATGACAAACAGTGAAAAAAATTCCTATTATAATCGATACTTTTAGGGTAGAAAGAGAATGAGTTCTCCTTCTACAACCAACAAATATTGGTTGTACGGAATGGAGTAAAAGGCCAGGCAATGAATGGGAGAGTAGAAAACTATGAAATGCATAATGAGCACAAAGCACCAAAACAGAATCAGACATAAGGTAGGACATCAAAGATTCTGGTATAGTATGATTTAAGAACATTATGGTATCGAATACTAGAATTCCAATACATGTTAATAACTTTCCATACAGTTGCATCATCGCAAGAAAGAAGACAATGATGCGGTTTCGGCTAAATCATATCATGTTCGTAGAGGTATGGATAGCGGAACCATGGAATACAAGCCACTCCAAAAATATATAGTGACTGGCAATAACAAACAATCCTATTGAACACCACTAACCCAAGAGAAAGCCATGATAAAAGATGGGAATCACATGCACCATATGCCTTTGCATAAATTTATTGAATGTATTCAAAACTAAGCAATGAAGTAAACAAACTATACTAAAAAGAATTGGGGTTTTAGTAGTTGTGTGATATTTACATACTAACCACACTCATAAATTAACAAGAATGGTCTGGTTTCTAGCAAAACAATGATTACATTTCTAATTCCTGTGAGTTTAGAATTTAGTATAGTAATAACCTGGTTTTCTCCTATTGCCAAGTGATAATTTGATGTAGAGCTCAATCTCATCCTGCTTTGCAATCCCAGCTTCAACACCTTCTGAAATTCTGCAACACTATTAAAAAAACCCCCAATTCCAGAGCTTCCAAGAAAAGGTTGCTAGAACTAAAGGAATGTTCTCGGCAAGAACAAAAATTAGTTTTCTAGAATGATCCTCAAAAGCCCCTTAACTAATTTATTTATTACTCCCCATTTGTAACTGCATGCACTCTTAATTCAATTAATTTATTTAATTTTCTTTCCACTACTGACAACTGCCACAATTTATTTAATTATTTTATTTTTTTATAAATCCATCTTACTTTAATATTTGTACAAGGTAATCAACTATTAAAACGTTTAAGTTATTAATTTAATCTTTCATATAATTTTGCTTGCACAATACAATAATTTAATTTATATATTTATTTAAATAAGTCTTTATTAAACCATAAATTTTAATTTATTTAAATCAATTAAGACATTAATAATATTTTCTTTACCAAAATTATAAATATATTAAAAAATTTAATTAAATTACCTAAATACCTATTAACCACAAAAGTCTTTTATTTTAAAATAGTGATTAATCAAGCTCAAATCAAACAATTAACTCAAATGAACATACTACCAAGCAATACCTAACCTTACCACCAAATGGAAGACCAAACAACAACACCGACAAGTCAACTTGAACTAACCACAGAGACAGGGAATGACAACGGATACTCATCCAAGTTAAGGATGATAGCTCAATGTAGGGGACTCGATGCTATTTCTGAATCAACAATCTCCATTGGGTTTAAGGCACACTCAAACTTGGCAATTCAGGTGGAATCAATGCCTGGTACTTGCAACCTAAAACAAAGCACATGGTTGAACATGTACATAGACAAACATTCAAACACATTGTGAGGGGAAAATTATAGAGTCATAGGGCACTCACAAGCGAGTGATGTGGCATTGTTCCCCTTCACCAAATACATCAACGCACAATAATCAATTACTAATTGACATGATATGAATAGTTATCAGATAAACACATGATACACAAGACAAGATTAATATGCATAAACCATTAAATCCATGATATACTAAAAACAATATGAGCATAAAACATTAGTGATAAAGTATCATCAACTACATCATAACTATAAATCCATCATCAAACAAAATATCATAATGTCTAAATACAACCAAGTCACTCTTAGAGAAAAAAGCAATCTGAGGGGCACTACACCTATCCACTAAAAAAAATAAAATTCCCCTCTCTTTAGTGTGTGATTTGTAGTTTAGATTGATGATACAATGAAGAAAAAGTTTGAAGAAAGTTGTCAAAGTGTCAAAAATTGTCAAAGTTGTCACCTTGCATTGGAGATACTTGGAAGACTTCTAAAGGTTGCAAACTAGTGTTTCAGATCCAAAAATTAATTAGGAAGTGTAAAGAAGACCTTGGAGACTAGATTCAGACCTTGAAGTTCTAGAAAACCCTAACTAGATTGATATGGAATTTATGGTGTATGAGTCCCATTTTAGGTCAAAATTTAGGTCTTTACATATTCAGATACCCATTTGCAAGATTCCTATTTTTGCATAGAAACCTAGGTCTGGGACTAATTCGCCCAATCTAGCATATTAGTCCCATTCAACATTAAAGTCACTATTTCAGCAATTTAGACCTCCATTTAGTCCTCTTTAGGTTTCTAGGTGCACATATTTCATCTCACAGCTTGTTATTTTGTTGTACATGCATTTTTAGGTCATTTAGTAAAAAATTGCATTGAATTAGGGTTAAGTATTACATATTCCATTGCATTTGTCTTTCCAATCCCTATCTTGGTGGTGAACCCCTCATTAGTTTACAATCAGTCCCTAGAACAACCCTATTGCAAGATCTCTTTCTCCTTTGCACACTTGAGGTTGAGATCTCTTAGGTTTTTTCTTGAATGAGTGTTGAGTTTTGTTATTCTAGGTCTCAAACCCTAGAACACAAAGAAAATCCTTCCTTTCAATATATATATATATATTCTAGTTACACTGATAGGTGTAATGTACAATAGGATCATGTGGTGGAGAGGAATGATAGTTTGTTAACAAAAGAAATTTAAATATATTAAACTATCATCATAAATTAAATTAATGATATTACAAATTTTGATTGTTAATCATTAGGTCTTAGATCTGATGTTAGATTTTTTTTGGATTGTCTTTTCCTAAAAGGTAACCCTATTTTATGAGGGCGTTGTATTACAACTATGTATTATGATGTATTATAAGAGTCTCATACAAGTCATGTCGTCTCTAGATCTTTGGTCAGTGATACTCATATGAGAAGCTTACTTTGCAAGTATATTCTAATATTTGTGATTTCTAAATAATGTATTGGGCATCTTTTGGAGTATGTGGTTTTTCTCCTAAGAGACTTTTCCCCATGTAAATAACTGTGTTGTGGTATGCATGATATTTATGTTTATTTCTAGTTAATTTTTTGTAATTATTAAAAAAATCTATAAAGTTTTGCATTATTCTCCTCTCAAGATTAGTGTAGAAAGTTGTTATGCTATCTTAGCTTCCTTACGAGTGGTATCAAAGCATGCTCACCTTTGCTTTCAATTGTGGTTTTTTGGGTTTTTAAACTAATCTAGATTTGAGTGGGAGCTTGTGTAGAAGATACTTTGTGATCTTGTTGCAAGAATTTTTAGATGGCAAGCTCACCAGGGATAATAGAGGTGGATAAATTTTCTAGCAATAATTTTGAGATGTGGAAGATGAAGATGGAGATGTTGATAGATTAAGATAAGTGGGAAGTTGTTGATGAGAAGGTTTCAAGGCCTATAGATCTTACTTTGGCTTCTCAATATGATGTTATGGACCATAAAGCCAAGGGTTCTAATCAGATTGTGCTTGGAAGACTCTATTTTAATCAATGTCCATGAAGATACCTCAACACAAAAACTATGGAAGAAATTTGACCAGATGTATCAAGCTAAATATTTAAATGAGAAAAACATTCTTGAGGAAGAAATTTTATTAATTGAGAATGGAAGGGATGAATATGAATTGGAAGCATGTAATATGTTGGTGGCTTAATTATCATCAATGGTGTCCAAATGGATGAGGAGGAGAAACATAGGATCTTGCTTTGTTCTTTTCCCAATTCATGGGATTCTCTTGTTATGGATATTGGGAATACTTTTGTTATCTTGAAGACTAAAGATTTGGTGATCTCTTTTCTTTCTAAAGAGATGAGAAGGAAGGTATCCATCAGTTCCAAAGAGGCCTTAAGTGTTTATGGAAGACCTAAGGAAAAAGGAAAGAAGAATGAGAAGCATGATAAATCCAAGTCTAAGGAGAGATCCAAATCTCATGGGAAGTTCAAAGTTCACTAATAAAATTTGGAAAATAAATGATTACATGACTAAAAAATTTAGTCACGACAACTAAAACTAATTAAATTATAGTCATATTTTGCAACAAAACTATAAATGACTAAATAAATGACTAATTTGATCATCGTAAGTGACTAATTTGATCATCGGGTGGAAAATAAAGTGGAAAGTGATAAAAAAGAACGTAAAAGACCAAGTTTTTTTTGGGCGCCAAACAATGAAAAAGAGAATTTTCATTCCATGTGTCTATTGAGCCACACAACAAGAGGAAGTTAGGGGTTGTTTAATTTCTTGGTTGGAAGAAGTCCAAATACTTTTCGAGGGCATGGCATAGAACTAGTAGTTGGTTGCACCAACATCTATCCACATTGTTTAGAAGATCCAACATAAAGGTATGTTGAGTTTTATTTGAATATACATTTCTTTTTTGGATTTGAATTCATCCACACTACAGAGATTCATGAGGGTTTGAAGACACGTTGCATGTGCGGAGAGATTGTCCAAGGTTTTGAGGATAGATCATGCCCATGTTGAGTAATATTCAAGGTTTTCCTAGAAGCCTTCATCCTCACATCTTGCCAGGTATACTCTACGTCGTTAAGGTTTTTAGTTTTGTTTAAAGTTTTGAGGAAGAGCTTGCTTGTCTCCTCATCAAGTTTTTATCCCTATCATAAGCCCAAACTAGGAAGTCAAATCTCTTATTAGGAAAACAACCACCTTCATAGGTGATACTTTCATATCACAATGTAGATCTTTTGAGAAGATCACAGGTCATGATATGTTTAAGACATGACAGTAGTCTCATTGTTGAAGTGTCAATGGGTTTTACTAGTTATGAGGAGTTTTTTTGGTTATGAATGGAAATATGCATGTCTTTGTAAGGAAAATAATGACAAATAAATGGTAATATGTATGTTTCACTATCTTGATATCACCAATGTTCACCACCATTAAAATTCAACCATGACCTATGGGTGAGAACTGCTTCTTTGGCCAATAGGTTTTCGTCCTTGGCCATTTACAAACTAGTAGGGGTTTTTTCCTCTAGTTACTAACAATCTACAAGGTTTTTTCCTCAAAACTATTTGTTTGAAAACAAATTCTGAAGAAAAATATCATTAGGGTTTGATGTGGGTGTTCAAAAGTAACCTACCATTGCATGTCCTCTTTATCTAAATTATCATGACTATAGCTTCTCTTTCTTTTTATCCATCCATTTCTACCTAAATAAACAAGTTTTTTAGATCTCCCTTATCACCCATTGTCATGTGGCTATAATTGTCCCATCAATCCTTCATGATTGATCTTTCATGGCTATCATTCATATCTAAAGATGGCAGTTTACAAGTCTTCAAGATAATTGTGTTTTGTCCTTTCATGTCTTATAAATATTGATAACCATGACTATCCTATTTAAATTATTGAGTCAACTAAATGAAATTACTTGATATCCACTTATGCTAGCTTCAACTATGACTAAGGTTGAATATTTACTATCATGTATGAGCTAACTATCCTCATAAAATTTTGTCACCATCCATTGGTTATAGTAACTGTCCCTACTTCTTGATTTTCCCTTAGCTTCATGGTACTTGTCCTATTTATTACAATCATAGAGAGTATCTTTTGCATATGGGTTACCCTTATATCCATTGACAATGACTATCATCTTTTATGTCTTATAACCATATTTTATTGTTTGCAATATACCTTTTTATAAATGTTTATACAAAAATCATTTCCCTTTGTTAATAGGTATACCACTATTGAATGCTCAAGGAGACCTTCATTTTGAAATATTTTTCCATTTGTAACATGATTGTATTTAATAGAGCACTATCCTCTTCAAACCTCTGCTTTCATGTCTTCATGAACCTCTCATATTCCAAGGTATAGCTAAGAGTTGTCCATGTAGCTTGCACTTGACACTATCATCATGATGAATCATATGCAATCTTCTTGTCCTCATTCATCACTAGACTCATTCTAAGTATTCATTGTCTTTTGGCATTAAAAAAACCTTATCATTTCTATATGATCACTTCCCTTGCACAATCTTTTTAATTAACATTCATAAGATTTAGAAAATCTTGATCACTCTCTAGAATAGCCTATTAAACATGGGCTGGGCTTCAATGCACTACATAATTGATATAAAACAACCACTTTACATGTATCAATCAGAGTTATAAGCTCTTTATTGTAGAAAGAGGTAATCACTTTTGGATCATGCTCTCATTGCATTGTAACTTGTTAAACTTGAGTCAACCTGAATGCACCCAATGATGATTAACACCTAATTGTGATGATAGTGATTAATTTGTACACAAATTTTGATCATATGATTGCCTCCATTTCTACCACAACATAGCCACATTAAACTTGGGTCACAAATGAATGCATCCTATATTTGTTATAGCACAATTGTGCCACATGACCAATAGAGTTATGGATCACATAATTATAGTCACAATAATTTTTTCTCGATTGTGCTCTTATGGTGAACCTTTACTTCTTTTTTTTACTGTTAGGGTTTCTTAGTGATTATTCAATTTCCACATGGAATATTGTTAAAAGAAACCAAGAAAAAAATCATTATGTTTTTAGTTAAATCCTACTAACATATTTTTGGAATAAATGTTTGACTACATTACTTCGAGTGAGAAGAATTTTATTTTTTGATTATAATACATTCATTGAGACCTATAGTAGAAAGCTTCTTATTCTTAAACCCATATTATAAACTTGCTTTAAGCTACATTTAGGAGGCTTCATGGATTTTTTGTGATTTATACAACTTTTTCTTTAATATTAAATGACATTAGATTCTTTTTAAAATTGAAATGATTTATTAATTATGGTTTTATTATGATTAAATGTTTTATTTGGAAGGGGTTAATATGTGGCATTTTTATGTGCAGGAAGAATAGATTGTGATGCAACATTCAGGTAGGGAGGGTTCAGGAAAACATGGATTGCTATCAGTGACATAACCAGGTTGGAGAGTACCTTCAACTGGTTTGAAACACTTCTAGGTGTTTTCACTCGGAAGCAGAATCTGATTGTAGGAATACAAATGTCGGTGGATAGAGAAAATCATAAATTTGTAGGTCCAATTTTAGATCCAATTTGAGGTCGTGAATATTAGACAAAGAAAGTTCATAAATTTTAAAGATAAAATCATAAATCTATTGGTCCAATTTCACATCCAATTTGAGGTCGTGAAGCTTCGACAAAGAAATTTTCTACATTCTAAAGATAAAATCATAAATCTTTTGGTCCAATTGGAGATCTAATTTGAGGTCGGGAAGCTCTGATAGAGAAAGTTCCTACATTCTAAAGATAAAATCATGAATTTTCTCGGTCCAATTTGAGGACCAATTGTAAGGATTTATCTTTTTAATTATACTTTCTAACATTTTTCTTGATGCAAATTGTTACTTTAGAATTATGGTATATCTTTTCTTCTAATGTTTTCAACCCTTGTTTCAGGGAAGAGCTCCAAAGATGGTTCCTTTATATGGAGACTACAAATTTTTGCTATAGGTTCTATCTAGAAACACCAGAAGCTTAGGTACTATCATACTTAGAGAAAAAGTAGGAGTCTATATTTAATTGTTCATATACCATTATTTCTAATTCAAAATTGCTATACCGTATTCTAGGAGAAAATTATAGGGGGAGTCTATACATAAGACACCCTTGTTGTAAATTCAAACTTGCTAGTTATTTCACAATTGTTTGCTTCATTTATTTGATCTAAGACAACTTGTATAGAATATGTTCTCAAAATCACAATAAACTATTTTATTCTCAGAAGACTATTTAGAATCTTCCAATCATAACAATGAAAAAAAGCATTAGTGATTAATCTTAACTTTGCAAGAGTTTCATAAAATTCTACTTTTCCACTCTCTTTTCCATTCTAAATTTTATTCCCAATTTCATCCATGTAGAACTTCTTCAGCTTGTAGATCCTACTATTAGCCATAACTTTACCAAGTGTTGAGGATAGCTTCAAGTTTTTACCAAAGCAACAATTGACAAAATTCATCCTTACCAAATACAATGTGTTGACAATATCTTTGAATTTATTCTAGAAAAGAGTTCTTGAGAGTATAATGTGTAGTTTTGAATTAACCTTTTTGTATGAATTCCATATTTGGTGTCCTTCATCAAGAAAGAGCAGACCTAGTCTCTCTAAACTCAGTTTTCCAATATGCTTAGCCTTTTCAGGAAAATTGATTTTAGAGAGCACAGGTCTTCTCATTCTTGATGAAGGTCATCAAGCTCAAAATAGCCAATAAAAGATATGGAATTCATGCAAAAAGGTTAATTCAAAACTGTGCATTATACTCTCAAGAACTCTTTTCCATAATAACTTCAAAGAGCTTTTCAACACATTGTATTTGGTAAGGTTGAATTTTGTCAATTGTTGGTTGGGTTAAAACTCAAATCTATCCTCAAAAATTTGTAAAGTTATTGCTAACAACATGATCTACAAGCTAAGGAAGTTCTTCATGGATGAAATTGGGAATAAAATTCAAAATGGAAAAGAGATTGGAAAAGTAGAATTTGATGAAACTCAATTGCAAAGTTTAGGTTAATGAAAAATGCTTTTGTTCATTGTTACAATGGGAAGATTCTAAATAGTCTTCCCAGAATAAAGGATTTTACTGTGATTTTGAGAGCATCTTCTGTATAGTAGGATGCCTTAGATCAAATAAATGAAGCAAATAATTGTGAAACATCCAACAATTTTGAATTTGAAACAATGGTGTCTTATGTATAGACTCCCCTTGTGATTTTCTCCTAGAATAAGGTATGGAAATTTTGAATTTGAAACAATGGTATATGAAAAACTATTTAGCCTATCTTTTATGCTATAAAAATTAACTACAGGTTAGAATATATCCATATCATCATAAAATAGCAAGTGCAATTCACCTCAAACTCTACTGTGGTAATTTCTTTGTAAGAAAGTTTACACTCCATGAACATTCTCTGTGCACATCAGTATGTTGGTTATTATCTTGATCTCCTTTGTGATCAAAAGAACAGTGAATTTCATTGCATAACTCATGACCATTTTGTAGTGCTATGATCTAGTGCTCTTTTACTTCTTACTCACTGTGTTCTCAATCACAATGTGTAAATGAATTAGAGGACATATCTTTCTCACCATTTAATAGTAACTTTCATTATTTTTGGACTGTTTGTTATGATTCAATCACTGTTTGACAATGTTCTTCCTTTCTTAGTCCTATAGGACAAAGGACAATTCATAGTTTGCAACTCTCTAACAATGATATTCCTTTCAGTGATCTTAGTCACCTAATTCAATGTGTTATCTTCTTCATTTCTCAGTGGTAACAATGCCTACATAGTGTTTTCTTAGTCACAATTATAGTGCTCCTTAATTTGAAGATATTATGAACTGCTTGGACAGTAATGTTTCAGTGAATTCATATTTTTTCTTGAAAATGTCTTGTTGCACTTGTAGAGTTTTTTTTGTGCATAATATGTATTCAATATGCCTTTAAATGGAGCTCTTTTGCATAGGAAGTAGGATAATAGTGTCAATAAAATAATAGTGTTAGTGAGAGGTATGCCAATAGATACACTGAGAATGAAAGGTATAATGTTTTAACAGTAAAAGAATCATTTATCTACTCATATCTTGACACAAGTTTCCCTGGTACATAAGAGCATATAATGTACTCTATTTCATGGTATCCACCTAATTCCATACCACCTAGAGAAGAAATGACTAAGAGTATATGTGCCCTACATTTTGCAACCCAAATGTGTCTTTCTAATGGTTTTCCACAATTAAGAAGAAGGTATGTCATGAAATGTTTGTGCCCACCAAAAAATAAGCCTTACAAAGAATGTCTGCACCTATGTAAAATACCATAAGCTTCTTCAAAATATACATTGAAATCTTTATGATTATATACACATCTTTTTTGCCATAGTTTAAAAATACACGTTTATGATAATATTCACATAACAAGAACCTTGAAAGGCCAAAAATATTTCTCTCATTCTTCCTAGGTCACTCCTTAAGAGCTCATATTAGTATTTGTGGGCTCTTTACAATAGCTTATCCACTGATGAGAATGATCCCCTAATTTTCTAATAGAATAAATTGTCATCTACTCTGCTTGAATGTGTAATGTGATGTAGCATGTTCAATGCCACAAGGCACAGTTTGAGAGTAGAATTTTGAGACTTGATATCCATAGAATCTAACTTCTTGCAACACAAAATGTAGAACCAACATTCAAGGAAGGTGCTTTCAATATTTTGATTGCTAAATTTAAGCACTCATGCTATCTCCTAGTTTTCTTACAACTAACCTGTTATATGAGTGATTATTTCTCATTAAGGCATACACATATTTGGAAGTGAATTTTTATCAGATATTGTAGTTGCAAGGTCCACTTCGGATCACCAAATCCTTCAGAAAACCTTCTGCATGGCCATCACAATACTACATGTTGTTATTGGGCCTTTGTGGTGTTGTAGGGAGCTTTCCCCGCAATACTGTGAAGGCCCAACGACAACCGTGTGATGTTGCGGTGGTTGTGCAGAAGGTTTTGTGAAGGATTTGGTGATCCGAAGTGAAACTTGCAACTACAATCTCTAATAAAATGTCACTTCCAAATATGCTTTTAATGGATGTTCATATCCTCATCCAAAGCTCCAATTCACACATAGGCAGGATGGATGCTTTTAAAGGTTGAGGAGTTGGGCTTTACACCCACTGGTTGCATTTTCTTAAAATATTCTTAGGAATTTTTAGAAAAATCCATTTTGAACATATCCTTTAATCACAACATTCCATGATATCACATTTCTTTAAGAATTTTTTTGAAATAGTTTGCTTTCCTTGTCTATGCTTCCACATTTTCATGTATGTCTAGTAGGGTACCTGTAACAACAACATATGACAAAAAAACCCCTGCTATTATGCTTTAATGGATGTCCCTTCATTATTACTAGATATCTAATGTAGTGCACATTATTATAGTGCAAGCCTATTTTTCAAATCGTTTCATTCAACATCACCAATATTCTCCACAAGAACATTGTCCCTTTTTGAAATGATGGAAATGTTTCACATCTCTCAAAAAAATTTCTCTTGCCAAAATCTTGGAGATGAATTTAGATGCAGTGTGAAAATAAAAACATGCTCGAAGGTTCTTAACAACTATAATAGTTGTACCAATGGCCATGTTTAACAAACCAAATGCAATTGCTAACTTTTCACTATGGTGGCAGATAAATGATTCTTTTTTCTTCTATTCCGTGCAACATTAAGTAAAAGTCTTGAATTTGGAAATACCCTGCTTCCTTCATTTTCCAAGCCAATTTCTCCAATTTTGCATAGCTCTTCCATGTTTGTGGATGTGATATGTCTCCTACAAATTTTTAATTGATTTATCTTTCTATTGTATTTGGACTTTTGTAAACTTGCAATATACAATGCACTTTAATTCTTTCTAAATTCAGACTAATAGTAATTTTGTTGGTTGTATTGAGGCACAACTTCATTCATGTCGGAAAAGGAAGACCTTGTTGCTCATATCAGATTGCATGTTGTGTAAGACCCCACTTCACATGTGAATAGTACAACCATAATTTGTTTCATGTTTTCCTAAATAGATAGTAAGATGTATTATAGATGATAAATAGTGTGATTTTGTAACAATATTCTTGCATTTCATTCCAACATTTTTTAATTGTCATTGCCATGAAGGTGTTAGGCACTCATAAATTATGAAATACGAATTGAAATTTTAAATGGAATTGTTGCATAGTTAAATCTTAGGAAATTAAGCTTACAAATTAATGTTGTACATGATTGTTCTTATCATTGCATTGACAATGTGTAGGAAATTAAGGGTATTAGTATGAGAAGGGGAAATTAATGAGAGCAAATCAAGAGACATCCTACAATGGATACAAATTTGAACCTTTTGAGGCTAAGAAATGAATACAGTTAATATGTTGGTAAATTAATGTTCAGAGGGTTGATATTAAAGGGGTAATTGATTTTGGGTTATGCGGGTGTAAGTGTGGCTAGGGGTTAGGAACCCTTATGCAAGTGTGAAACTCAAATGGAACCTTGAGTGGATTGTTGGTCAATTTCCTTGGTTGGGATGTAAAAATAAGCCCCCTAGGGTCTATACCATAGTGGTAGGGGTCAAGTGGGCATGCAATAGGGCCCCTTGGACATGATTTGACCCCTAAAAAGTCCTCAAAATGGGGTGTGGCGAGTTTTGAGAGAGGGATAGGGTTTGAGCTTAAAACTCCTATATATTCTATGGATGAGGGGGGAGTGGGTGTGACCCACTTCTCCATTTGGAGAACTTTAGTGAATATGGGAGGGAGAATGGGAAGGTGAGAGGATTCATATTGGGAAAAGACTAAAAAAATGGCTTGGTTGGAGGGAGAGGAAGGATAAAAAGGGTTTAAATCCAACACCTAAAGCAAAGAGATAAGTTCTTTTTCTATTTCCATCTTCTCTTGTTTATTTGTCATAAGAGGGTGATATGTTTGTGTGGTTCTTTGTTGAATATGGTGAGTGAAGAGTTTATATGTATACAATATGAATGTTGTGCTATTTTCATCCCTTTCATAAAAGTTTGAGAAGAATCCTTCATCTTCTTGGGGTTGAAATATTTCTTGCTCAGGGGTATGGCTAGAGCCCACGAGGCTCCATGACGCTATTATGATAGGGTGGAGAGCAAGCCTAAATTAGTTGTGTGTGTACTTCATTGTATTTCTTTCAATCCATTTGTAATATGAAAAGCTAGTGTTGTTGCAACATGAGAAGGAATGGAAAACAGGGCAGGGCTACTTTTTTTTACAAGAAAACTCATTGTTTCATCTTTCAGTAATGATTGCATTGCTACAAGTTTAAAGATATAATTGTTTTTGCATCTAATCAAGGAGTGAATAAAAAGAAGAAGAAGAAGCAAGTTACTATTCAATTTTAGAATATCCACTTTATCTTTAGGTATCATTTGATATAGGGAAGTAAACTGTTCTTTTTGCAATTGTGTGCACAAAATACATTGGTGGTCTTCTTGTATATTGTTTTTGCAGAATGAGCACAATTGAAATTAGTTTCTGACATATCAAAAAAATAAAGAAGAAATAAAAAAAAGAATCTTATTCAATTTTATGTATGAGGTAGTAAATTTACTTAAATATATTAGTACATTATTAACCTGTTATAAAAGAGAGTCTAAACACATTGCAGTCTGTTGAAAGGATAGGAAATTTATAAGTTAACTATATGGACTAAGCACTGTTCCCATGCTCATATTTACTCAAACATATTTACTCAAAAAACAAAAGAAGAAGAAAAGAAGTAAGATAGGTAATCAGGGACCCTGATTTATGGACTTCAGGGGAACAAATAAAATGGAGATTTGGAATCTAGGTTAATGGAGTATATTTGAATCTTATGGGACCACCATGTATAAACCTATAGGAAGAATGATATATGAATAAAAAAAAATGGAATCATAAATAAAAGTAAAATGAAACTGCAACAACAAAACCCTGACCTTAAAAATAAAAATAAAAATAGAAGTAAAAGAGAACATGTTAAGCAATGGAGGGGGGGAAGTGTGCAAGCTTGAGCAACCTTTGCTCCTACACTTGTCATTCCATCATGGGACCAAGCTTCCTTTTTTTCATTTATGTAAAAGTATCAAAACACCCCCACTAGAAGAAATTCAGCGTATAGTTTGATATCAAACAGGCTCTTGTATCAAATTGACCTTCAACCTGATTTACTTAAGAGAAATGTACAATTAAGATATTCAACTACTTCACTTACTACTTTAATTGGATTAGATACGTTGGACTCTGCCAACTACAGTCATCTATATTTGAGTGTCTATTCTCAATGACCAGTCCAACTTAATTAGATATGTTAAATCCAATTCATTCACTCCCCTCTCCATCGTTTCCCTCTGAGGTAGGAAACACATACGAGAAACAAAAAAATAAAAAATACAAAAAGAAAATAAATAAATAAAAAAAAGATCACCTACAGTTGCATAGTAAGGAAGGGATTGTATTCTCAAAGGATATACAGGTGCCTAGCTATGACCAAAACCCAACTGTATGCTTGCTGCTTCTCAAACTATAGGGATACCTCTCTTGTTGGAGGTGTGATCTGTGAGGGCTGCCGTTCCCTTGTGGGGAGGTCATGACACATGATTATTTAGATAAATATGTAAACCACAGTTCTTGGAAGAAAAATACAAAATAACTTAGATTGATTTATTGGTTTTTTCTTTTTATTGCATTGGCATTATACAATATATATTTCATATATTTCTTTTCCTATGCAAATATTGATCTTTACATTTTGTATAATAAACAAATGTTAATACATTTTCGTAATTTGAGATATATTGATGTGATAAGAACTTAAATAAAATAAAATAAAATCATTATTTTAAATTTAAGATAACATGAATAAAATAAAAGATTATATACAGGAAAGGTTTCAATTAAATAATTAAATTGCTAATACAGTCTCAAAGTCTAGCGCCATTCCCTCACTTAGCTATGATGTCGTAATTGTTTTTTGTTTAACGTTGTTGCTACCTTGAATCAAATCTTGTACATGAACATTAGTAGTTGTATTAGGTTGCTATGTCAAAGGAATTTAAGTTGGAAGTTTTAGTACCTGCGAACTTTTCAATCTAAATTCTACTCTCCTTTTATCTTTTCCCTTTATCTCATCCAACTTGTGATGGTACTATTGACGCCAAAATTTGATGAGGTAATAGAGTCTTATGGGAAACTCAATTTAAGGGGGACCTTTTGCACTAAACTGAGTAACCTCTAGATTTTTGGAGAAGATGACTTCTTCTATAATGGGTTTTAGAAAGGGAAAAGGAAGAAGATATAATAAAATAAAATCTAACCTAAGGCGATGCACCAAGATCTAATGATGGGCATGATAAATCATAGATTTAAGGGCCTGAATGGTGTTGTAGTGTTCCCGGACATTAGAGACTTAAGATTATAGCATAGAAAATTCATTTATTGACATAAAATAACATTGCATACATTCCTATTGCCAAGAAGAGTCCTTAGACATGATCTAGGTAAGCAAACTTGCATCTAACATATATAGAAGTTCTCAAATGAAGTGTCAAGATAATAAAAAGTACAGTTCACAGTTTGATCAAATAGCATGAAAGAATAGAAAGGCCGAACAATTGGCACATTCTGAGAGTTTTTGCAATCAAATAAACAGTAATAAAGGCCTGACGTCTTTTTACTAAAACTAGCGTTTTCCTTCCAAATTCTGGACCTTTTTCTCATCACAGAGAAAAGTATATATAGCAGGAAAAACTCTCAATGCCTCAGAGAGCAACAACATAAAAAAGATTCTGCATTCTCTAGCAATGATGAAAGAATCAGAATATCCCCAAGGCTGTTATAATAGAAACGATCTGGAACCGAGCATCGGGTCATCCCAAGCATAGGTGCATCCTCTGCAATGATGGTGATGGTCCCAGCTACGCCCAATCAGACAAGTGTCATCCCTTTGTGTGAATGATTATGACACGCAACAACCAATAGCATTATTGGGTTCATTCAGTCCATTGCCCACATATGAGATCCATTGGTTAGGCATGTGGCAGCCTTTTACTGCCCGTATGAACCTCTCTCCCCTTGCCGCTAAGGACTTGCATTAATGCTACACATGTCAAGTGGGTGGAGCCTTCATCACTAATAGAGGGAACAATCACTAGCCGAGCGTAGAAGAAACGCGTGCCAAAATTTTGCTACCCGTGGTTGCTACTTTATTTCCACGCTGAAATATTTGTGAACAGTAGACACTTAGCCAGTGTACACCGTGATCAGCAACCATGGGGCCTGCTAGAAGCTTTTAGGAATGAGGGTTTCATGGTAGCCTTTCGCTACCCGCAAAGACTCTAAGAAAATATAAAAAAATAAACCCACAGCCGCAACACGTGGAAGCATAGCGGAGTTTCTGGTACATAAAAAGAATATTGCAGCTCAGAATTGTGAGGAGTAGACACGTGGAATGATAGAACAAAACTTAGAAAAAGGCTGAGCAGCCATTGTGGTGCACGGGCTGGCATAGAGAAAAATAAACCCAAAGGGAGCTGGTTAATTATTTGCTAACAACTTTTGGTGGCTATCAAGGCGTTTCAACTAAGGAACAGAGAACCCAAAAATTCTCTAGTTTATAGGCCAGAGTGCCATTACATTTAGTCAATGGAATCAGAGATTAGAAAGATTTTCCTGCAAAGGCGACCATTCATCTTTAGATGTCCACACCATGTTGCTTAAATTCTCCCGTGCTCCACTTAGATCAATAGTTTCTTTGTGAGGCAACACATTGGGTAAACTGGCCCCTGCTTTGCAATGGAATAGTAGCTGTGAGAGCGGATGAATCACTCCCTCAATGTCAGTTGTTGTGGGAGGATCACTAAAATCCTCAAAAGCCTCCAGATCATTTTCTCTTTCTTCTATCCTTTTTGCAATCTGTTCGACTATGGCAAGAGAACCATCTTCAAGGAATGAGGATGGAAAAACCATCCCATTTAACTCAGCGAAACTTCCCCGTATGGTGTCCAGTACCTTACTCAGAATAGTTGTGGCTGCTTTAGTGTGTTGGAAGGCAGAGAGGCAATAGATGAACTTATTTGCTATTTGAGCAGCAACATCTCGATTTTCAATACTCGCTCCAGTAAGGCTCTCATCAAAGACCGAGTATAGCTTGGTGAGAAAATTTTTTGCCTCAGGAACCCTCTCCAAGATGAACCATGGGAACTGCTCAATCATATCATTGGCCTCCTAGCTCATCTTCGATGCCTTGGCGATGAATCAGAGGGTAGGCTATAGTGTTAGGCAAAAGGATTTAATTTTTTCCTAGTGAGAGATGTATAATTTCCTAACCAGTGGAATGATATCTAGTTGTGTAGGGGGAGGTAGGAGAGAGCCTTTAAGAGAAACAATCTCCACATCTCTTGAAATAATGGCTTCAACTAATTCTACCCTTTTCTTTTTCTCAAACGCTAGTTGTTCCATAGCGCGACTCATTTCTTTATTCCAATTCTTCTTAGCTTGGGAGTGATTTGCTAAGTGCTCATTCAGAGAAGACTTTGTCTCTCAGAGTTCTTCCTCTAGTTAAGCTTTTAGGCCTTTAAATTTAGCCTCTTTTTCCTTTATTTTCTGCTCATATTGAGCCTCTTGGTGCTCCAACACTTCATTTCTCTCTGTCCTTCCTTGACTATACTCAAGGCAAAGATGTTTTAGTTCTTCATCCTTCAGTTGCTGATTTTGTTCCGCCTCCTGATTCTTAGAGCGTAGCTCCTTTATCGCAGCAGGGTCAGTGGTCTCAGTCTTTGCAAGTTTGCTTTGAAGTCTGTTCCTCTCATCCTTTGCTACCAGCACCCTTTCAGTCATATGGGCAATATCGGCCTCTAAGGATTTCTCTTTCCACTCTAGAAAACTAACCCTATTGGAAGTGACTACCTTTAAGCTACTCATCCTTCTTCTTTAACTAGTGACTAGTTTTAAGGAAGTCAGAAGTGACTACTCGTTGTGTTTCCTCCATGATTTCAACTTTATCTTATGGTTGGGCTACCTTCATGTCGAGTCCTATAGCATATATGTCATAGTCTTCTAATTGCATTTCTCCCCGAGGCTTGCTTACCTGCAGGTACATGGTTGCAAAATTCAATTCTTGTTAGGCCTCATCATAAAGAGCCTATACTTTTGGCTCAACAAAAATGCTATCGTATTTTTCCCTATGCTTTCTCATTCTATTTGCATGTGCCTCTTTTCCACAATCTATTTGTGTATGAATTTGGATGGTGATGAAACTAGTCCACCTATGAAAGGGGCACTAGAAGGAAAGGCATAGGGATAGGTAACCTTCAGAGGTGTAGACATTTGTTTCTTCTGGAGAGTGACAGTTTGTGGGGAGAAGTGGGGCACATTCCATAGTTTGGTTTGAGAACCAACAACATGGCTAGTCATTTGTAATGACTGTATTGGGGAATCAGCCGTAAGGCTCATTGGCTGGGATGGTGGAGGGGTTGTCAATGGGGTGTCAGTCTGTTGCGATGGAAGAGGATCTACAATAATAGTGGAAAAAGAAAGGGCACTCACAGGGGGAATGCTTTCTAAAAGCAAGGTGAGGAAAGTTTGAGCGGCAGCAGTGGGTGGAAGTGTCCGCGGAGGAGTAAAGATGAGCGGAGTGGTTTGTGAAAATTGGGCGAAGCCTACTAAATATGTCAAACTAAAAGTAGAAGGTAGAGGGCTAGTATTTATGGTAGGGATCACCAGTGAGGTAGGGGCAGATACCAAAGAATGAGAAGCAAGGGAAAAAGCAGCGAATTTTACTTGCTAACTAGAAAATGGCAGCTCAAAAATGTTAGTGACTCATCCTCAGCCTCAGGCTCCTGGCTAGCTGTGAGCACTTTTCCTTTGATGGCTCCTTGTGAACCTTCTTTGATTATACTCTTCGTGCATTGCCTCTTTGTAGGTGGGGTCTCTTTAGCTTCGACAGTCATCTTCGTTTGTTGTAGTGATAACCTGGCTAGTTTAGCAACCCAAGTGAGTGTATGTGAGACCCTTGATATATTAAAGCACACATTCATGGCCACATAGGCGGGCTATCCTAGGCCTTTTTCTTTCGGTGCAGATGAGGTCAATGTCACCGCTTCCTCCTCCTGCTCTTCAGACTCTTCCTTTGGATCTTCGCTCCTATTGATACTAGAGCTTGGGCTGGGGTGGCCCTCCTTCCACCATTTTTCAAATTCTTGATCATCATTCAGATTTTTGTAAGGAGAATCCAATTGTGCTATTTCTTGGCGATACTTCCAGAAAGCCTCTATTTTTTCCTCAGTCCATTCTTCATCCTTCTTCAACCTATTGTACATGTCATGCTCCATGTGGAAATTATCCTGGGCCACTGCCACAAGAAAGTAGAACTTGTGCCATGGGCCTCTAGTGTCTTGCATAGGGATACAGGCCAATTCAACAAAATTTTCATCTTTGTCTACCTGCGAGTTACGTCGCTTCTCCTAGTAAGGTCGGGGAACATGAGTAACTCTCATGTGTGGCTCTGGCAAGTCATCAAAAGGGTTGTATTTCCATTTATCATTTACCAGTACCAACCCTAGATAAGCCAGCTTATCCTCCAACAATTGGTCTGATTGTTTCTTTATCAGAGTTACTGACTTGAAATTTTTTGGACAAGAGAAGAATCTCTTCTTCTTGACACTTTTGTTGCTACAAAAGGTAAAATCAATGATACACACCTGCCAAAACATTTCTAGCATGAGCATCCTATTTGTGACACAGGTTGGGAGAAAAAAAGGTTTACCAGTAAAGCCCCGCATTTGGAGAATCGTGAAATTTTTGCCTAAGAACCAGTCATAGGCGGGAGTGAAACTCTGCATATATCCGTTCTGCTCCCTATCGAGCCTAATTATGTCACCCTTTTTTATCAAATCATGCAAGACCGGAGCTATGAAATAGTCTAAAAATGCATAATAATCATATGATGCGGAAAGAAAAGGTGTCTATATGGACATTGGCTTCCTTTTAGTTTTCTCATCAAAAATTGATAACAAAAAATATTGGGTGAAGAAATCCAGGTTTTGATGCAGAAACATGTGGACTAGGAAAGAGACAAACCTAATTTTTTTCTTCGCCGAGTAATTCTTTATTTGTTGTATCATTTCTTCTACCATAAATTCAACAGAATCATACAAGAAGAGATCATGCTGATTGTGAAATTGTAATACTAGGCCTTGTTGAAAAGTCTCCACCTTCTCATTAGAGTCACAGCCACACAAAAAACTAGCATGGACATGGCATCCCCTAGATCGTCATGTAATGCACTACGTGATAATGGAATACTTGGCATTTTAGTGGCTGGGATGTCTTTCCTACCAGTCTCCTGCAACAAGAACTCTGAGCTCTTTTTCATCATCTTCCATATTTTCTCTCCTTTGCTAGGGTGAAAGGGCTTGATATTCTCTCTTCTCTTAGTTAGGTCTGGGATGCATAGCATGTGCTAGATGGCCTGTGGAGTGATGTGCACCCTTAATTTTGGCCTTTAATGTAGTGGGTATCAGGGTTATAACATTGGATAGCAGCATCAACGACCTCCAGGCAGCAATGCACCAGTGGGACCATGTATAGAGGGAGACCACTATACCAAACTCTCTTCACCATAGATTGGTTACCTTTGGTGCTGATAACCTTGCACAGGATGCCTCTTTTAGGGACTTAGGGTTTCTTGAGAGCCATGGATCGTAGACATTATCCCATTTCTTTTCAACCCTTTTCTGGTTTCTACAATCCTTGGGCCTATTCAGCTCTTCTATATAGGCCCTTTTTGGCCTAATGTGTATACCAGGCATAGCATACGCCACATCCTCATAGACATATACCTCCTCTGAAGAATATATAGCTGTAAATAGCTCCTGGCTAATTTCTTCTTGCATTGGTTGAGATGAAGTCTCTGACATTTTTCTTTCAGTGAATATCTCTACAAGTTCTTGGCTCTGCAATTTTTCTCGGCTCCGGATACAAAGAAGAAGGATAAATCTAAGCTATTACTTTGGCGTTTGTGAAAAGACTTTCAAATATTAAGCCTTTTCATACAATATTTGGCAATTTTTCCTCAAGGTGGTAGGCGCAAGCATGCCTTTTGCATTTAATTCGGCATGTACCGTTAATTTTGTAATTCGTGCAAAATGAACTACTGGCCATTTTGAGGCGGTCATGACTCATTATTACTTTTGGCAATTGTGTGATACACTGTGATCCCCTTGGAACTTGAGCCAGTAACTTGATTTTTTAACTCTTTGTTAGTATGCGCTGGTAATTAATATCTTGGTCAGAATGATTACACCAAAGCAAACGATCATGGCTTGAAAAGATATGAATATCGCCTTGGGCTCTGGGAAACACTTGTGAGATGGCACAATAGCCTACAATGATACGTTTTACCATCAATGAGTGCCACCTTTTTAAATCCAATTAATTAGCTCCTATTAATCTAGCACGCATTTAGCCATACTCTCACAAATACAATTGGCCTGGAAATGTGAGCAAAAGCAGGCACCCCTTTCAAGTTAACAACTAGCTTATTATTACATTTTCTCGAAATGGATTAGCATGCATCTTGTCATTTTTTCTATAAAAATTCCAGTAAGTAGTGAGAAAATCATACTTAGCATTTGAGCACTAATAGGTTGGTAGCAGAGTTTTAAGCAAGCCTTCTCATAGGCTAGGTGATTAATAAATTTTGGCATTAGCTCAAAAGCATAGGAATAGTGTTAGAACTATGGACACTCCAATTCGTTTAACTTCATATAAGTTGTAGATGACATTCCTAGGGGAGGTTTCGACTAGGAGGTTGAAACGGATGACCAAGAATAAGCATTCTTTGGTCCTGATAGCCATAAAGTGGGTTCTCGGTAAAGACTACATAGAGTATGAGGACAAGTATTGGGTGAACACCAACATATTCTCCCACTTCATGGCATCCATGCTTGACATCAATGTCCCCCATCCTCTTATCCTGAAACTTGTTAAAGAAATGTTACCCAAAAAGTACTTGAATGGTCTTGGCGAGGTTGTTGCTCATGCTGCTTATGGAGTAGGTCTGCCGTCAGCCAACAACCTCCGTCACTCTATAGAGGAAGAAGTTGTAGTCATTTGGCTATCATTTCTTAGCGGATTCCTTCTACAAACACGCGATGAGCACCAACAGAGGGCTACCTAGGCCCTACATTTCTTGTTTCGCAGCTACAATGTAATACCCTTCTACGACATAGATTGGTATACTAATTTCAAGAATTTGGTATTCCCCCTAGCAATGGCGGTTGTGCTGAATGATGCTGTTAGTGTTTCCGAAGAACCTATGGACAAGGAAGAGTTGGACACTACTGTTAATGCATCAATTGCCACCTCCCATGCCTTTGGATGAAACCCCCCTATTGCTTCTAACAAATGTCTCCCTGTTTACTCAATTTTCTGTTGCTGCTCATAATACTTGCCTTATAGCTTGTATATATAAGCCTGAGAAAAGGCTATCATATAGATAATAGCTCAGATACTTATAAATTTTTGGATTTCAGCTTCCCAGCCACCTTTGCGATATAAAGAATATATATAAATAGATATATATCTCTCTTTTTAAAAGAAAATCCATGTTCTTTTCTTCATTTTGTATTTCAATTTTATGGGCTCTCAACTTTCATTCTTTTATTTCTCCGCACATGGGTGTATTCTGTGTAAAGCAATCCTGGTATTCCACCCTCCATAATAATGGGTTAATTTCATAGAAGCACAAACTAATTTCGAAAAAGATCGGCCAAAGAAACATAAAGAAAAATAAAAGCATTATTCACATATGTACAAAAAATAGAGTTCAGTGCCTAGTAGAACAGCTTAAGATGAGTCTCATTGACCGGGATTCCTAAGGGTTCCTGTTCCATATTTTTTAGCTCAAAAGCATTATGTTCTTTGCACTGAATGATTTTAAAGGGGCCCTCCCAGAGGCTATCAAATTTACCATGCTGCCCTGGCTTAACAGCCCTTTTATCATACTTTAGCACTAAGTCTCTGCATTTTAGACCTTAGTCAGAAGATTTCTTGTGAAACCATCGTTTAACCACTTGTTGATGATTTTTCATGGCTATTAGGGAATTCTCCCTTTTTTCTTGTACTTCTAATAGTTCGGCAAGCCGAATCTCCATGGTGTCATTTTGTTCTATTTCGAGAGATTTCAACAATTGTAGTGCCAGAATCTCTATGGATATAGGTAACAACACCTCTTTCCCGTACACCAACTCATAAGGCAAAGTCTTAAGGACTTGCTTAGGAGTTATGTGGTTTTCCTAGAGCACTGCTCGAAGGTTTTTGTGCCATTCCCTTTGGTGTTCCAAACCAATACTTTTAAGGAGGTTGGACTAGACTCTTGTTCGTTGACTTCACTAGACCATTTCCCTGCGGGTAATAGTTTGATGATGTCTTGAGGAATATGTAATTCTTTAATGCAAAGTTACATACCTTTGCACATAAGTAAGCTTTGGCATTATCCCAAATGATAGTTTTCAGATGGTCGAACCTTGTCACCAACTCTTCAATGAAATCTACAATTTCTCTTTTTGTTGCGCTCTTAAGCGGGACAACCTCTGTCCATCTTGTGAAGTAGTTCGTGGCAGTTAGAATCCACTTGTGTCTGATGCTATAAACTGGGTTGATCATTCCAATGAAGTCCAAACCCCATTATGCAAACGGTTCATCCGCCACTATGGGTTTGAGGGGTATTGTAGAATTCTTCCTTTTGTCAGTAAAGAACTGACATTTTTTGCAAGACTTCACTTAAGAGTGGGAGTCATTAAAAAGTGTAGGCCAATAATAGCCAGCACACATGATTTTAATGGCGGTGGTCTTAGCTAAGAAGTTTCCACCCATAGGGCTATTATGAAACATTCAATGATCCTCTTTGCCTACTCCGAATTGACGCATCGTAGGAGAACATCATTGAAATTTCTTTTGAAAATGACTCCCTCTATTAGCCTATATCCACAATTTTGTAGCCGGTAGTATCTTCTTTTTTGGGATGAGAGACCTATGGATACTTTCCAATTTGCATGAACCTCATTCTATCAGCCATCCAACCACCTTCCAATTCTAATTCATTCATCAGGACAAGTTCCAGTTGCTCTTTAGCAACAGGTGCCTCCTCGTTCTGTGCCATGTATTCACACAGTCCTCTTCCTTTAATAGTTTTAGTAGGCTTGACTTCAATGTCATATTTGAGGATCTTGGTGATCCAATTAGCTATTTTTTCTATTATCTCCCCTTCCATGATATATTCACGCACACTGGAATGTGTGACATACACAAGCACCTTGTTGCAGGAAATTAGATGGTGGAACTTTTTAAGTCCCTTCACTATTGCAAAGGCCTACCTTTCGACGAAATTATAATTTTCCTCATATTCCTTTAGGGTTCGAGAGTAGAATGCCACTGGATGTTCTCCTCTTCCTTCATCATCCTTTTGGGTTAGGACAGTAGCGATACTGGACATGCTACTGAACGCATACATTATAAAATCTTTAGTTTGATCTGGATGAACTAGTACTGGAGCTATGGAAATAGCTTTCTTGACCCTTTCAAAAGCTTCCCGAGCTTCAGTCATCCACTTGAATGGCTGGTCCTTCTCAAGCATCAAGGTGATCAGCTTAATTATCCCCACAAAGTTGGGAATAAACTTGCTGACGAAATTTACTTTTCCTAAGAAAGACTGGATACCCTTCTTATTCACCAGAAGGGGAATTTCTTTGATAGCCTTTACTCGTTCGAGGTCAATTAAAACCCCTTCTTTAGACACAACATGCCCCAACAGCTTACCCTGCGGTACTTCAAATACACATTTCTTTGGGTTTAGGGAAAATCTAAACTCTTGGCATTTTTAAAAAACTAATTCTAAATGATCAAAATGATCATCCTTAGATTTAGAGAACACAATAAGATCATCCAAATAGATTAGAATAAACTTATTGATTAGTTCGCTAAATGCGATATCCATCGCCTGCTAGAATGTTACCCCTGCATTGGATAAACCAAAAGGAATTTTAGCATATGCAAATGTTCCCCACTTTGTGGTGAACGTAGTCTTGTGCTGATCTACTTTAACTCGGGTCCGATTGTAGCCAGAGAAACCATCCAGCAGAGAAAACAATTCTGATCCTGCAACCGTTTGTAGGATTGACTCCATCAAAGGAAGTGGATAGTGGTCCTTTAAGGATGCTCAGTTTAGGTCTCAAAAGTCCACACATAAATGGATATCTCCATTCTTCTTTTGGACTAGGACCAGATTCGATACCCAAGTACTATGATTGATTGGGAAGACAATGTGCATGACTCAATGAGCTTAGTTAGCTCTTGCACCATTAGCGCTTCAATTTTAGGGTTGACGGGCTTCTGTTTCTATCAGACTGGTTTTGCACCTTCTATTAGCTCAATAGTGTGTTGAATGATGTCAAGATCATATCCCTCCAGATCATCATAGGACCAGGCCACTACTCCATATTTTTCATAGAAACTGATGAGTCTTTCCTTATCATGGTGCAGGACATTTTTACTGACTCAAAGATTCCTACCATCGGAGACTTGAAGGTCCACATAATCGCTTTTGCCTACTACAAACTTTCGTTTATCATTTTGGGCATCATCACAATCAAAAAAGTTTTTGACAGTAACCAATCCTTTCAGAATTTTATTAGATTTGAGCTACATAATTTTTCCTTCATAAGCTTCAGCAATGTTTGGTTGAAGCTAATCGGAAAACTCCCCCGAGTGTTGGATAAATGAGGCGATGTGTTCATTGCTTTCAAAAACTTTCCAACTCTGATCATTATTGGGGATCGCTGGTTGGACTAATACCTGTACTGAATGTTCATTATGAAGAAGGTTAGAGACAAGATCAAACTGAGCACCAATCACGGCCATGTGATCTGCATTGCTATTTTGTCCTTGGGGAATGGTCTTGATGTTAAAAGCTTCAAAACCATCAATCAGGTCCTAGACTCGGTGCCAATAGGATCTACTGTGGACATTCTTTGCCATGGAAACTCCTCGAACTTGGTTAACTACTAGTTCAAAATCTCTAAACATAATTAATTGCTTAATTCCCATTCATTCCACAAGGCTTAAACCTTGAACCAATCCTTCATATTCAGCCTGATTGTTTGAACAGGAAAATGAAAGTGGAAAGACCTCAACAATTTTTTATTTTGTGGGGATATTAGATATATCCCTACTCCAATACCCACCTTGCTTCTTGCTCCGTCAAAGTGTAGTGTCCATAGCTCATTTGCTTGGCTACCTTTGGATTCTTTGGCGACCCTCAGAAGCACTTGGTCTTCACCATAAATTACATATGTGCCCAATCCTGTAGCATGATAATTGGCAAAAGGATCATTGTCTATGTGCTCACTCAATAAAGCATCTTCATCATCATTTTAATCTCCGCTCACCTTCTCTTCCTCAAGCAATTCAACACAATACATTTCTTGCTTGGTGATAGAGGTATGTGCAGCTTCAAAATTGATCAAGGCTTCATCTGTTACATGTTTAGAATGTAAAGCCTCCAATTCTATCTTCATTTTTGTGTCATGTTTAGTCCTGAGTATCAGATGCAACCAATCCAAGGATATGTATTCACCCATCTTTGAAGTAAATTCTTGGGATAGACAAAGGCCAAACATTGGAGGAACATCTATGATCACAGTGTCTTGCAATATTGTGATACTGGGGCAGGTGAATAGAGCTAAAGGAAGCACTTTTATGACACCTACGGTCTCAAATTTATTCCCATCAAGCTACATTACCCCTCTTTTCATAGGTTTTTAGCTGCGTCCCAAAGCTTCAGCTATTTGTTTAGGCATAATCGTGTTACTAGCACCAGAATCAATCATAGCATTGTGCAATAAATTATTTCCTATAATGAGAGTCAAGAAGAAGGGTTGAGGTTTCAACTTATTCCTATCCTCAGTAGGGGATTCCTTTGTATTGTTTATAAGGACTTTAGCTGGCGGTATTTGATAAACAACCTTTGCACTGGAAAATGGCTCTGTTGGTGCCGGGTCGACCTCTTCTTCAAGCGCCTTTTGTAATAGCATTTTTTGTTTTGGGATAGCTAGAATGTCCCATAAAGACACATTAGCGGATGATTTCTTCAATTGCTCTACCACATTAAAGGGTAAAAAACTTAGAGATTTTTGCTCCTTGGTTCTTGCTATAATAATTTCCTTTTGTGGTTGAGAAGGTGAAGGGACGGTTGAAATATTGGGAATCTGATTGGATACACCTTTGAGTTGTGGGCTAGCTGGATGCAAAACAATTGACTCATCGATGAATCTCCTTTTTGAGTGTGTGTTATAATTAGATTGCACTTGTAGTGTTTTGGATATGAATGCGTCATTAGCAAACACTGTCTCTTCTTCCTACATCTAGGAGAAGAGCGCATGATCAGGAGCAATATTGGATTCTTGTTCTAAAGACATTCCTTGCATTTGCGCGGTAAGGACCACACTCTCCATTTGTGGTGAGGCATATACATAACCTCCATGTTCTATTGTTGCACCTTAGCTGCATTGCTTCGCCACCTTTTGTTGTAAGTTTCCACGTGGACAGTTCCGAGGCATATGCGCAACGCTGCAGGGGAAACACCATGGATTGATATCATCAATAAGGTTGTTATACCCTGCGGTTAATTCTCTACTCAAGCTTGGCAATGCACTCCCTAGTGGAGTAGGCACCGACACCATTTGGTTTGCAATTGAGGCTAGTGGATTAGTGCAAGGTGCGCCCTGTTATTGATTCTGCTAATAAGAAGACCACCCACCTTGATAGTTTTGATATGTAGGCTTCAGAGGTGTCGCTTGGTTCCACTTAAGAGTGGTTATATCATTTTCCATGGTTCGTAACATCTCTTTGAGGTGGCTCATTTCATCCTTGGGAGAATCTGATGTAAAAGCCACACTTTGTGGGCTTGCTGCATATGTGTACATTGACTGGGCAGTTGCGGGTGTGCTAGTTGACGCGACCTCTTGTGCGGAGATTGATATTTCAGGAAATATCGGCATAATAGGTCGAGGAGGCAATTTTTTGCAATCTATTAAATGATTCTCGGCTTTGATTACGATACCGTAAGCATCTGGTAGAGTAGCTCCTCCCAAAGAATTGATCATGACAGAAATGTCACAATTGATGGACTTTAGATAAAATATAAGTGCCAACTCAGGATTCAGGTGTATGGTAATGGGAATTCTCTGCCAATTTACGTGAAACCGGGCATTCAAGTCTATCAGAGCCTCCCTGGGGGCTCATTTTATGACAGATAGTTGATAATACAATGAAGAATTATTTTCGTCATTCGAGAACCTCTCATAGAATGAATCTCTAAGCTCATCCCAGGTGCGAATTGAATTAGGTGTTAGTGTTCAGTAACAATCCAGTGCCTTTCCTTTAAAAGACGCGTCGAGAAGCCTTAGGGATACATTATGTGTTGTAATCTCGTGTACCAGACATACGCCTGCTACATCTTGCAAATGTTCTATTGGAGTCCTTGAGCTGTCTCCGGTAAAATTTGGTATAGCTTTCATGGCTGAAACTGAGATAGCACCCTAGATAGCGGGTGCTACTAGGGCTACTAGGGGACTTCTGGCGTCCCATGCCACATAGTTTCTATTGGTGGTTGGCAACATGGTGAGAGGAAAGGACGGAGGGAATGGAATGGTTACCAGCTGATTTGCAACTTGGACTATCCCTAGGGGAGGTACTAGTAAATTGGGGTCGTCTATGGTTTGAGATCTAATTATAGGCCGATGGCTCATACAACCTTCAAAAATGCAATTTCATTTAAGCTCGGTCCCACCGGGCATGCGAGAAAAAGAAAAAACTGTCGATGCCAAAATTTGACGAGGTAATAGAGTCTTATGGGAAACTCAGTTTAAGGGGGACCTTTTGCGCTAAACTAAGTAACCTATGGATTTTTAAAGAAGCCAAATTCTTCTATAATGGGTTTTGGAAAGGGAAAAGGAAGCAGATATAATAAAATAAAGTCTAACCTAAGGCAATGCACCAAGATTTAATGATGGGTATGATAAATCATAGATTTAAGGGCATGAATGGTGTTGTAGTGTTCCCAAACATTAAAGACTTAAGATTATAGCATAGATAATTCATTTATTGACATAAAATAACATTGCATACATTCCTACTACCAAGAAGAGTCCTTAGACATGATCTAGGTAAGCAAATTTGCATCCAACATATATAGAAGTTCTCAAATGAAGTTTCAAGACAATAAAAAAGCACAATTCACAGTTTACTCAAATAACATGAAAAAATAGAAAGGCTGAACAATTGACACAGTCTAAGAGTTTTTGCAATCAAATAAATAGTAATAAAGGCCTGGCATCTTTTTACTAAAACCAACATTTTCCTTCCAAATTCCAGACCTTTTTCTTGTCACAGAGAAAAGTATATATAGCAGGAAAAACTCCCAACACCTCGGAGAGTAGCAATAGAAAAAGATTTTGTAATATCTCACAATGATGAAAGAATCAGAATATCCCCAAGGCCGTTACAACATAAATGATCTGGAACTGAGCATCGGGTCATCCCAGGCATAGGTGCATCCTCTGCAATGATGGCGGTGGTCCTAGCTAGGCCCGATTAGACAAGTGTCATCCCTTTGTGTGAATGATTATGACACGTAGCAACCAATAGCATTATTGGGTTCATCCTATCCATCGCCTGCATATGAGATCCGTTGGTTAGGCACGTGGCAATCTTTCGCTGCTCGTATGAACCTTTCTCCCCTCACCACTAAGGACTTGTGTTAATGCTACACGTGTCAAGTGGGCGGAGCTTTCATCACTAATAGAGGGAACGATCACTAGCCAGGTGAGAAGAAATGTGTGGCAACATTTCATTGCCCGTGGTTGCTACTTTATTTTTGCGATGAAAGATTTGTGAACGGTAGACATGTAGCGAGTGTACACCGTGATCAGCAACCGTGGGGCCCTCTAGAACCTTATAGGAATGAGGGCTTCGTGGCAATCTTTCACTACCCATAGAGACTGTAAGAAAATATGACAAAAAGAAACCTGTAGTTGCAACACATGGAAGCACAACGGAGTTTCTGGGATGCGAATGGAATATCACAGTTTGGAATTGTGAGGAGCAGACATGTGGAATGGTAGAACAAAACTTAGAAAAAGGCCGAGCAGACATTGCGGTACACGAGCCGGCATAGAGAAAAATAAACCCAAAGGGAGTTGGTTAATTATTTGTTAATAGGTACTATCTATTCTTGTGAGTGTCGATCACGTCTCTTGATCATTCTAACAATAACCAGTCCACTCAACTTAATCAAAGGCGGCCTAGATCTTTCAATCATGGTCAAGATATCAAATCTCCCATATCTGTCATATGTGTTAATGTTGCACTACCAGTAGTACCAACTTCAATGGTGATGGAAAGAGTGGTAGATTTGAAGAAATTTAATGACTTGTATTAGGTTAAGAGGCTACTTTGTGGTTATCCGTAATTTTAATTAAAATTAAAATCAACTCAACGAACCATTATGTTATTCAATATTTGATTTAATAATTCCTCAATCTTCGTAGCTATAGGTCTAGAAGGCCTGGTAATCACCATTCAACTATTTAATGCATGATCATGGGATCATTTTGCTATCTGGGACATTAATAATAGATTTAAAAATATCTATGCAATGTTAAATAGATAATATCCACTAACGTAATAATAAATAAGTAGGATCAACTAATCAACGTAATATGGAGAAAACAAAATATAAAGAGCAAGCTTAGTATTGTTGCACGGGTAGAATGTATTTGAATTAGTAGTGTGAAATATCCCTTAATAGTGAATAGTTGGGTGGCAGTCAACACTTTAAACTGTGCAAAATATTGGGCATAACAAAAATGCAGTGCGCCTAATCTATAATTTGTGTCACTATGGTAGAATGGCACTTAATTAATACTCCAAAATTTTGTTCTTAAATAGGTGGTTAAAGTTATAATAATAGTTATAAATTTTGTTATTTATAGTGGAATTATTATTATTAATATGATTAACAGTAATTGAGATCAAGAATTTACATTAGCACTTCAATTAAAGAAAGATTATAATGACAATGATAATATGTCAATAAATACCAATATTATTAGTTGGTGATGATAAAATGAAAATAACATCTCTAATAGTTAAACTTGGATTAAAGCACAATCATTGATTTGATGCCATATGGTTAGAGTCATAGGAGATGGCTATTGCACTAAACTAGCATACCTATATTAATTAATAATATACGTAAATCACGCTAAGAGTTATCGTTATCGAGATGCCTATTGACTTGAGAAAAAATGTTTACATTTTCATGAACATGAATTTCAAAAGCAATACATATGATTTCATTTTAGTGTCTATCATTGTTTATTTCAATTCCCATATCTAAGGGTACACATTCAAATTTAAAATCATACCAACTTGTATATAACAACAATCAACAAAGAACAATAAATTTAAAATCATAAATTTTCATCAATTATTAGATTTAGTATTGAAAACAACAAAGAACACTGAGAGTTATCATGATCGAGACGCCTATTGAATTGAGAATAAAAGGTTTACATTTTCATTAACATGAATTTCCAAAGTAATATATATGATTTCATTATAGTTTCTATCCTTGTTTATTTCAATTCTCATATATAAGGGTACACATTCAAATTTAAAATAATACCAACTTGTATATAACAAAACATAACATCAACATCTACCATTTCCATTTAATTAGAACTCAAATACTTTTAATTTGTTTAATTAATAAATGTATGCTAGTTTATTTTTTAGTTTAACTCTATTATTATCAATTCACAAATTTTAATCAATCATCAGATTTCGTATTGAAAACAACAAAGAACAATATCACGACAAAAATCATATCAACTAACTTAGATATATCCACTATTTTTTTAAATGTTTGAATGTACATTGTTAACATGGTAAACATTCAAGCATTTGAATGCCATTTTAAACATCGATCTTTGCAATTGAATCATAATAAATCTTTTCTCTCAGATGAATAATAAAACTTTGTTATTTTTATGACTATACATTTAATCCTCTGTTCATCATTATAAGTCTCTCTTTTCACTTGAAGTTTAAATATGTATCTATTGAAAAGGACCTTTTGTATAATGTGTGAAAACTTAACATCATCTTGTTCTTCATGCTTCAAAATGTTCAATTCTTTTGTTGTAACACCCATAATTTCTTCTGTCGCTTCTTCAAAAGTAGTAATCCAAGTGAAAGAAGTATGGTCTTGCACTTTGCATTGAAGTATATATTTATAATTACATTCAGAGAAAATTTTATCACATCTTCTACAATACCACTGATCATTTTCATTAGTGTTTACCTTCTTTTTGCAGTGCCTACCTCCAATTTTCAAGGGGCAAGCTATATAACAAAAAATGTCTACCTTTATGAAAGATAAGGTAGCTTTTATCACTATCTAATAAGGTTTACCAGAGTTACCAAGGTCTTGATCCTGTATTTGTCAGATACTTTTTAACATTTTTTCTTCTATTACAGATGAGATTTCCTTTGTAATAGAATGGGTTTGGAGATTCTTCCCTTTTGTATCAAACCACAATCTCAATCAGTGTGAGTCTAGAAGATCTGGATTTATAAGGAGTTGGGTTGTAGTAATTGTTCCCACAGATTTCCCACCAAAATCACTAATTCATGCAACCTTTATAACAAGAATGGGGAAAGTTTCTACATTGCACATTTCTTGGATTTGTTGACCTTCCTTATTGCAGAAATCACCCCACATTGTTAATTCCACCATACAACTTGACATGTCTTTTAGGTGAAGGGTTCTTTTTCAAGTTTGTGTGGCATTCTTTCTGAATATTGTGTTTGGTGTGTCGATTGAGAAAACAACACCATTGATATCAACCAAAGAATTTTTTTCATGTTCTCAATTTCTCTTATAGGTGTAAAATGGAATTATTGTTTTGGTATAAGGCTATCCTCCTCCAAACACAAATCAACAATCAAATTTTTTTCTAATAAGATTTCCCATTCATTCTTTAATTGGTTGAAATTATTTTGTGCAGGTTTGAGTCTCCCTTTTGAGATGATAAACACTTTTTCCAGTTTCTATGCGATCATAAATTTTTTTTACAACTCCATTAAAACATGTTGCTCTTATTTCACCATCAATTGAATCAACCAAGTCAAAAGTAAACACTTCTCCATCTCCTTTTGCATTGTTAAAATGACAAAATTGACCCTTTCTAGTGACTCTTGCCTTTATTAACCATCTATTATGGTACGGATTCAGTGCTGCAATAGGAATGGTTCTTATAGGAGGTTCATTTTTTCTAGAAATTGGGTGATTATATGGATTGTTGGTAGGATTCATGCCTACATTATCATCATATAAGAAAAATAGTATTCAATAGAATTCGAACACGACAAAAAAAATTGGAAGAGTAAATGGAAACATTTATAATTTGTTGAATTTTTAATATAGTAGAAGAATTGAATGTAGCATAAAACTAAATATGATACACATATATTACATTTTGGAATTTGACACTCATGGAATCAAAATTGAAGAGCATATGCATGTTACATCAAGTATCTTCTAATATTTTCAATCTATTTTCTTCAACCTTTCTCTTGGCAAGTTGTCTACCATTTTTCATTTTTTCATAATAGTCATATGTGAATGGTGGCATAATTCTTAAGCCTTCAATTCATTTTACAAGGGATATAGCTACAAATTTCAATCCCTCTCTTTCTCTTGGTCCTATATCAATAGTAGCTTGTGATAGAGTCAAACCCTATGATTTATGAATTGTCAATGCCCAAGCCAATCTTAACAAAATTTGGATTGTCTCACCCCTATGTATTGCTGTAATTGGAATTGTATTTGGATTATGATCATCAAATGGTATTCCTAAATAGCTATCAAACACAACCATTACATATGTTGGTGGTTCTGGTGGACCAGTTCTAGGTTTGTATACAATGTTTCATATATACCCGAAAGCTCCAAGACTTGCTTGTATCAGTAGATTTGAGGTTAACATAACCGTAACATCTTTACATTTCAATAATTCAAGATCTAGCTCATCATTTGAGCATTCTTCTATTGCATTACTACTTCCTAATTTTGTTGCAACACTATGTGCAACGAGATGCTTCAATGAGTATAGTGTTTTCTTGTTATGGTTATTAACATTTTCATTTGTGGAGAATAAATGCACACCACTGTCAAACTCCTAATTGCTTGTTGCATCTAATGTAATAGTGGCTCTTGTCATAAGCAATTTCCAATCATTGATTGTGGGGTTTGCATCTCTCAGATTTGTCAAAAGTTGACGAAATATTTGTTAATGGATGTTTTGTCCATCTTGTCTGAATATTCTATCCAGAGTAACCACAGTTTTTAATTCTTCCCATAGAAAATTAGCTCGTGTGTTGCTGTCATATGGTCTATCATTAATAGGAGGTAACTGACCCAAATCTCCAATAAAAATGATAGATATGCCTAATAGAAAATTGATCAATAACAATTATTGTGAATACTATAGAACTTTATAGTTATACAATTTTCATTTACATGAATTTTTGTATTTCAATATCAAATAATTAATTTAGTTTATCAAATAGGTATCTACCTCCAAAGTTACGATTTGCATTTTGTGGGAATGCTTGTCGGAGCCGAGAATCAATGTTTTCTATCAATTTTTGACCAATGAAGCTCATTTATAGCTGAATTTTTCATGTAGTTGGGTGTTAATAGCATATCATTCTTCCATATATGAAATAAGCTCAAGTGATAAAGAGATCTTCAAAGTATAGTCATATAAATAGTTGATAACATTCATAACACAATAAAAATTGAAAACTAAAATATATGATTTGCAATGCAAGTCATAAAACCAAATACACACACAGAATGTGAAGTCTACAATTGTAAATTAGAATACACCAATGTGATTACCTCAAGCTCAAAATGGTGTTCGATAGTAGGTGATTCAGAAGTCCAAAATCAACTCTCCTTAGCTATTGGCAATCTGTGATGGTAGACTTTCAGTTTGTTAGACATAAATTGTTGCAAAGGAAACTCAATTGAAAACCTTTGAGAGAAGATAATAAATAATGCAAGCGAACCTTTGAATGAGTCTTCAAATGATAATAGGGATACACCTATACCACTATGATATGGATTCCCACTTAGCTGAATGCCTCTCAACTCTTGTTTTCTAAGGAAGATGTTCAGGCACAATTGTCATATCATAAATCAGATAATCACTCGCAATAGAAATGTAGAAAGAAATTTACAAAGTGATATGCAAGTAACAATTAGGAAAAAATTTATTATGCAACAACAAAAAATATTGAATGGAAACAAAATAAACAACAATGTGTTTCATTTACATTTACTTCTCATGGGTAATATATTTGGTGCAAAAAAATAAAAAATGGTGGATTTGGTATTACTAGATATGCAATATTTGGGTTGCATGGAATGAACCGGTCACATTTTAAACACATGATCAATTATTGAACTCCATTTTTTTTTCCTTATTCATTGTCGATCCACAGACTTTATCACAATTGTTAGGGATTTCCAAAAAATATAATTTTGATCTTATTCATTTATGTCATTTATAGCTAAATTTTTCATGTAGTTGGGTGGAAACAACATATCATTCTTCCATATACAAAATAAGCTCAAGTGATAAAGAGATCTTAAAAGCATAGTCATATAAATAGTTGACAACAGTCAGAACACAATAAAAATTGAAAACTGAAATATATGATATGCAATGCAAGTCATAAAACCAAATACACACATAGAATGTGAAGTCTACAATTGTGAATTAGAATACACCAACCTGATCACCTCAAGCTCAAAATGGTGTTCGATAGCAAGTGATTCAGAAGTCCAGTCTCCTTAGCTATTGGCAATCTACGATGGTAGACTTTTAGTTCATCAGACATAAATTATTCTCAACTCTCGACACTCGGACCACTGGCATGACTCTTAAGTATTTCTTTCCTAGCTAAAAATGGTGTCAAAATTTTTATGCTTCCTCCTATCATCCAAACAAACAAATCTATATCAAGAACCATTTTTGAGAATTTGGTTTTAGTTTTGGTTTGGCTAGTTTGTTTGTTTGTTTGTTTGTTTTTAATCCATATCAAGAACCATTTTTTTAGAATCAGTTATCATTCACTGACACATAATGATGCATGATGAAGGATTTTACTCCCATCCAATCTTTTCTCCCCCACTTAAAACAATTCCCCACCTTTTACCTCCAAGAATTAGTTCGGATAATCTGTGTGCCATCATCTATAGATTTTGATATTTTAATATTGAAAATGTTACAATGGTATTTTTCAAATATTTAATTTATATTGAATTTAGTCAACATATTTCATGAATTAAATGAAAATTTTGAAATATTAAATTTATTTCACTTAATCTTTACAAAATATTAAAATACATTTTAATATAAAAACTATGTATTAAAAATGTCTTAAAATAGATTTTTTAATATAACAAATATGTACTAAAAATATATTAACATATATTTTTTAATATAAAAAATATGTATTCAATTGTAAAATTTGATATTTAAAATGTTACCTTAATATGTATATTCAATTTGGTTTTTTTCAAATATTTAATTTATATTAAATTTAGTCAATAGATCTCATGAATTAAATGACTTTTTTCAAATATTAAATTTATTTCACTTAATTTTTGAAAAATATATATATATAGATAGATAGATAGATAGATAAGTGCTACCAAGGGGGAAAATCCCATAATATAAGATCTCAGAAAGAAAACAAATGCATGCCCTTGCCACTAGGGGTGCAATACAAAACAACAAAAGGTTAAGTTGTTTGTTCCTACAGACCTAATATGGTGGATGAAAAAACACAAGATGCCTCATTTACTCCCAACTTTTGTCAACCTTAACATCGTTTGGTGTTTTAGTTTAGAGGAAGCCAATTTTTTCTTCATGACCTCAATCCATTCTTCTTTGGCCATATGGGGAGAATCCAGATCATTGCTATTTCCGATTTTAGGTAAAGCACCATGGGAAGCAACATTCAAAGATATTGGTGGCTTTGAAGACTATGACTCAAATAACACCAAAGGTGATGATACTGAATACGTAGTGGGGGAAAGAGAGGCATCCAGAACATTTGAACGAACACCAATCACACTATCCTCAACTCGAACCTATTGGGCTGATGGGGGAGGGGAACATGAAGGAGGATTCTCCATCGTAGTATCATGTGTAGTAGAAAATCCCTCCTTCACACCTAGTGCGATGACATGGTGGTCAAACTCCACACCAATCCACCAAGTAGGTTGGTTTAGGCCACCTTTACTTTGCTCAAACCCTTGCTTCTTATTGCATTGAGAAGTAACATGGAAAGTAGAGAACCATTTTCTACATCTGAAAGCAATATTTTCGTAGTCTATAGGTTGTCTCCAATGTCTGTTTCCTACCTTCAAAGAGATTTATACTGGGAGGCCTTTGGATAAATAAAACTCCACACATAATTGAGCATAGGTATAATTTTCGTAATTGATGGTTTCCTTTGAAATACAATGAAACTTCCCAAGCCCATTGGCAATGGATTTCAAACACTCAATCTCCCAAAATTGTAATGGGAGGTAAGATAGTCTTACCAAAAGGCAAGCTGAGGAGAATGTCTCTATTCGAGGGTTAAAGGATGGGAACTAGGGCTTGATGCACAAAAAATACCCTTGAAAGAACCATGGACAAGTGTTGAGAATTAATTCCTTATCTTGTAAAGATTCAAATTCCAAAATGAAGAAACCCTTAGCACAGGGATAAATACTGATTTTGGCTTGCATATATTCATTCAATTTGTGCATATCTAAGTATGAAGATTGCACAGTTTCAGCCAGACCTTTAAAAATCTGCAAATTAATGCATGATCTAGTAGATAATCTTCTCTATCACATACAACACCATCCAAGCAAACCACAGGAACTGAATCTAAGTGGTGAATAACAAGAGGAGGAATATGCACAGATGGGTGAGTAGAAATAGGATGGGAACCACCAAAAATAGGCTGCCCACCAATCGCACAGCCATTTTTCCCAAGTGTGGCCTTAAAATCTAGCCTAGGGCTTCTACTCATTCACGAAGGAGAGGGGGTAGATTCATGTCTTTCTCCACAGTATCCTTCAAGCTGCACTCTGTCTCATCCATGACTAGACTTGAGACCGGTCGCGATCCCACCGAAGCATTCACATGATCCAACTCGCCACCAGAAGAAGACCCTTCACCATCTTTGCATAGCATGTAGGAGTAAACAAGGAGTTTCGATGCAGAGAAGTCAATGGAGCTTGTTCGTAAAATATTAAAATATATTTTAATATAAAAAATGTGTATTAAACAATTTGTTAAATGAATTTAATATTTTCATTTTTCATATGTATATTTATACATTTTATTTGAATTTTTTTTAATATAAAATACAAAGTAATCTACTTTTAAAAATAGTTGTTGAAGTAAATATAAAATAACTTTTAAGTAAATAGAAAAGTTCTTCACATTAAAAAAAAAGTTTAATTATTTAAATGTAAAATAAAGTTAGTCTTCACGTCAAATTAAATGTATTGAGTTTTTATTGACACATGTTTTCTTTCACTATTGGCGTAATAAAATACATAAGACCATTAATTTTTAAATTGCAGATAAAAATTAATTGTACTTGAGCTGGACAAAACAAAAGTTAGATGATAATCTTTAATAGTGGCCATTTGCAATATTTCATTTTGATGGCATTTGTCCTATTACATTTTCCAAGAGATTGTTGCCATTTTGTGTAAGCGTACAAATGGTTGATTTGATATGAACAAGGAAACATATACGAAAAGTTAGGGTAGTCACCAATTTCAAGGAATGCCATTGATGAGATTTAAAAAAAAACGTGTCTTATTTTATGGAGAAATGCATCACTAGGGATGAGATCTAAAACATGAGTAGATAACTATTTTATAGCCTATCATTATGGGTAGACTTTAACCCATAGAATGGTCCACGTAATTCCCATCCAAAAAGACTAATAAATAAAAATCCTTTCTATAAATAAGGCACTTACTTCTATGCCTATTTAATCATTTTAAAAAACACAAAAGGTGATTCCTACTCTTTTTGTAAGAAGGGGAATATATTAAACTAAAACGGAAAAATTAAATAAAATAAAAAAGAAATAAAAGAGGAATTAGTATTAGGGAATATTATATAGGGGAGAAGGGTCCATAATGGAGTAGGTTTTAATAGTGGGGATAGAAGTAGTCCCGTGGGCCTCATAGTGGAGCACTTTAATATCTAATTGCAAAACACTTTTTATCCATAAAGTAGGAAAAGTGACAAATCATGTGATGCCACATCAATGCACCAATAAAACATGACTTAGTGCACCACTATTGATCTCACTTTTGTTTGGGCCTTTTTGGATACCTCAACAAAAAGCATGTTGATGTGGCACCATATTTGGTGGTGTGGCCCTAAAACGAAATATAGAAGCACATATGTTGCCAAATAAATTGTTGTACATAATTGGAAGTGATTTGAAATTTCCACGTAGGATTTTGAGAAATGCAAAGTAAGGGTGCTCCACTATGGGCCTCTCTCCCCTATATATTTATATATAAAAAATGAGCTAGCAAATGATTAAATAAATAAATATGTTATGTCTATGTAAGAGATAAATAAATAATGATGATGGTAAATAAAATTGTAAATATATATGCGTATCTATGTATCTTGCAAAAAAATGAAGGTCTTTTAGATCAATTTAATTGTTTATATATTTTTTGTTATTGATTCATGCAAGCACTCTCCTTTTTGAGTCAAGTATATGTTTTAGTTGAAAAAAACAAAAAAGATGATCATAAAATCAATGTTGGAATTAAGGAGTTGAGCACTTTTTTTTGACATTTTGTCATTTCCACCTAAGGATGATGTTTCAATTCATTATATCTTTAAATCAAAGTACTGCCCCTGTATTATCAAAAGGGAATGAGAACACTAAGATATGGTTTAGGACTTGTATCTTTTAAACTACCTTTAAAGTGGTACTTACATTAAAGGTTAGGTTGGTTTAGTTTATAATTAATTAAATAAAATGGGATTTTGGAACCACAGTAGTAGGTACCATGATGGTTCAGTCTCTATGATTACACTCAGTGGACCTTTTAAAAAAAAATTGTTGCATTTTATAGTGAATTTTTTTTTGGGCATGACATGTTGCATATAAAGGAGGAAATATTCTAGTTGGGTTATTGTTGACTGCATTGAAGGAGAGAGCTTCATATATGGGACATGATCAACACTCTCCTTCTTGGATTCTACATGTTACAACTTGCTTCGGGAAGGTTTCCCACATTGTAGATGTTTTAAGAGATGAAAGGGGCATGTGCTCGCATTGAAGGGCTCCAAGCATGCGTTTCCATCATTGCAGAAGTTTTTTGGGAAAGTTTATTTCTTGTAGTCATTTTCATGCAATATTGTAAGTTCTCAAATTTTTAGTCTTGTGAATAAAAATTAAAATTGTAATACTCTATTTCGAAGCTATAACTAGAACACCTTTCTTTATTAATAAAGTTCATCATTTTATCCTTCTTAATGGTTGTCTTATTGTGTGCAATTGATGATTGATGTGTATTTTTGTATTTTATGTTTAAATCCTCAAATATTAGTCAATTAAAATGAATAAATATACTACTAATTGATGTCAATTAATAATTAAATTGACTAAATATACTACCAATTGACCAAAATTAGTGAACATTAAATAAATATGACTAAATATATGACCTGTGAAATAAAAATGACTAAATATACTACCAATTGATAGGAATCAGTGAACAATGAATAAATATGACTAAATATATGACTTGTGAAATAAAAATGGCTAAATATACTACCAAATTGATCAAAATGATGATTAAAATTAATGACTAAATATGCTACCAATGGACATAAATCAAGAATAAAAATAACTAAATAAGTGATTGGATTATAGCAATCAATGATTAAATATATCAGTGAATAAAAATGACTAAATAAGTGACTAGATTACAACAATCAATGAATAAATCAACGACTAAATATAGTACCAAATCGATCAATCAAAACAACCAATAAATTACTAAAAATGGTCTAGCCATCAATCTGGTCACATTATAAATGATTGGCAATAAACTACTAATGGTCATGTGACCAAATTCAGTCATGTATAAGTAGTTTTTAGTAGTTTTTTAGTAGTTTATTATTGTTTCTATACCAGTGGTTATTTGTTGGAAATGTGGTAAGCATGGACATATTCATAAGGAATGCAAAGAAGAAAAGAAGAATAAAATTAAGAGATTCGATTATGATTTTGAGTCTAAGAAGGAATATGGTGATGCATTCATTATAGCTTTGGTAACTTGTGCAGGTAACGATGCATGGTTAATTAACTTAGATGCATCTTCCAATATGACCTTTAATAGAGATTGGTTTTTTGAATATGAAGAATTTGATGGAGGTAAGGTTTACTTGGGTGATGATTCTTTTTTAATTATTTTTGCTCGTGTTAAAGTTAGAATTAGGTTTCCTAATGGTAGAATAAAAATGATTAATGGTGTGTTGTATATCCCTCAGTTAGCACAATTTTTTTTTATCTATGAGAAAACTAATAGGTGCACATGTGCAGGTAGTATTTTTTGATGAAATACACAAGATGGTTAGAGGTGCTATGGTGATTTCTAGAGGTGTTAGATATGGCATATTGTATAAGCTTGGTGCATGCACTGTTGAGTGCAATACTAATATTGTGAAAAGAAAGTCTGTGGCTAGTCCATTATAAGAGGTGAGGGTTTCACCTTCAATAGATGGTCATGGATTTTGGGTACCCAAGGGTGCTTTTACTTTTGAATCAAAATTACCTATAGAGAAAACTATGTTATGGCACTAGAAACTTGGACACATTGGAGAAAAGGGTCTAAGGGGGTGCTACCACAATAGTGTGTCTCACTTTTGGGACATCCTGATTTTTGCCTAAAAATACTTATTTTTAGAAAAAAACTAATTATTTAAGCCTTGAGAGGTTCCATATAAAGGTTTTTAATTGAAGAGGGTTAGGTAAGACCCCCATAGATCAAACCCCCTTGGATAGAACCTCTCTAGTATTAAATCATACCCACAATGGAGTGTCCTTCACTCTTATTAAAATGTTGGAAAAAAAAACTCTTTTTCTTTAACTTCTGGGCGATTAAATAAAATAATTTAGAAATTATATTTTGCAAGATCCTAGCCCTCGAACAATCTTTCCAACAATTATAGTTTTGAAATGTTTTCATTTTATCATGTATTTAATTTTCAATTTTATTAAACATAGGTTTTTCACTAAAAAATCAAGTTCTTCACTCTATAGAGGTGGAAAAAAAGTAAACCATTGTGAAAAAATAAAAAAACACATTTTCCCTAGGTATTGATGTCATTGTTTCACCAAAAAATAAAATTGGATTTCAATATATAAACAAAAATTTATGTTGGACAACATACACCTATGTCCAAATTATAGTTTTTGATTAGGGGTAAAACAAGTTTTGAGGGGACCTGAGACCTAGTACATAATGGTTTTGAAGGGACCTATAACCCTATCAAAGAAAAGTATGTTGTAAATAAGATAAAACACATACCAAAAGAAGAACAACATCAACCGCTATAAGAAAAACATGATTGAACATGATGCATCATACAAATAAGTAAGGGCTTGAAGTCCCTTTACAACCTAGTTTTAACTAGGACTAGAAACCCTTAGATACACAAAGACACCGTCTGCATCTTCTAGGCATCCAAAAACTAGCCACTCATGGATGAGACCACTAAGCAAAGAGAGATAACCAACTTAATGGTGTAGAGAGCCATCAAACCCCTAAGTAAGAACACCATCAAATCCAACAACCACACCTCAATAGGGGAGTTAGAGAGCACAATGGACCACTGGAGAACATTAGCCACCTTGCAACAACACCCCACTAGAATCACCAACCCCAACTCCACCTCAATAGGAGGGAGCTCCCCTCTATAGGAGAGGAAGAAATGAGATCTCAACCCTTCAAAGCCATCACTCTTCTACCCACACATGCTCCACCTCGATAGGAACCACTAGAAGAGATATCTCCCCACCAAGCCTACAACACCCTCCTTTGCCTCAATAGAAGAGGGCTCTGCCTCAATAGGAGTAGTTTTTGGACCTCCATAGAAGACACCAGTTGTAGATTCAAAGGGAAAAATTTAGAAGGAAGGGTAGTCACAACCACCTTTGGTAAGACAAGGTACTGAACCAAGAAAGAGGGAGAATGCACTTCACCACAAAAGAAAAATACCAAAGCATTTGGGCCATAAGAAAAGGAGGATGAAATATCTTAGCCCACGAAATACCCATGATCCTTAAAATAAAGAAGCCAACAATATTGTAACAAAAGAACACTAAAGAGCTGAGACCAAGGTGAGAACCACTCAAAATAGAGCCCAAGAACACAAGAGCCTTCAGCCAAAACCCATCCCTAGTAATGGGATTAGCAAAGGACAAGAGAGCCCAAAGTTGGCCCAAAAGCGACAAAACCCTCCAATCTGTAGAGGACCCAACAACACAAATCTTCCAAGAGAATAAACCCGACAACCCTAGAAAACCAAAGAAAACTCTGCATCTCCACAGGGGAACCAATGCACACAACCAACAAAGCATCAAGTGCCATAAATAAATGACCACTCCCAATGAAAGAGAAAACATCATAGACCATTGAGAGAGCATAACTCTCATAAAGAACAAAAGAAGCAAAACTAGGGAAATAAAGATGCCTTCAACCATGAAAGAAGCTCTAAGCTCCAACTTAACAAACCACTCAATCATAGTAGCATAAAGCAAATAGGAAAAACTATGAGCATCTCCATCTGTGACTACAACATCACCACTAGCCATCACAAAGGGATGGAAACAAAAAATGGGGAAAAACCCACCATAAGCCATGAGACCACCAAGCACAACAAGATTTTCCACCCCATGAATAGATCTCTTGTGGTTACTGACATAGAAAACATCGACATCACTAGCCAGAGAGAGTAGAACACATGCCCCCACGATATCATAAAAAATAAAGTTTTCCTCCAAATCAAATGAAAATTCGCACATTGAATCACCATCTACTGCATCCGCATCTTCAGAATCCTCATCCCTATGCCGTAGAAAAATGGCTCTTTGTCATTTTCATGGCCTCTTAGCTCTGTCTTGTTTCATAGTGTTGGAACTATGTTGTTTTGATTTTATGTTGTATCATGGCTTAAACATGCTTATTTAAGTACTAAAACTCAAATAACAATGTCTTGTGAAGGTGTTGTGAAGTGTTATAAGACATTTCTACATTCTTCTAGACTCTATTTAATACAATTCACCTAAAAATCACCTTTCTACACATCAACAAGTCCTATATTGAAGTGTTGTAAAGTCTTGTAACAAGCCTTCATGCTTTTCTAGGCACAATCTCCTTATCTACACCTTTCTCATGCTTTATTTTGTCTCTTTATGAGCTCATATGCTTAATTAAGTGTATTTTTGCATATTATCTTGACAAATAACATTAAACATAACATTATTTCTGACACTTGTTTTTAGGTCCTAGGTGGGACCCATTCGCCATGGGTGGCGAATGAGTCCCCCTTAGCTCCAAATTCAAAATATTTCAAATCTTCTTTTGGGATTTTATTAAAAGTCACTTAATGTTGACCTGTGATGAGGTATGAAAGGATAGTAAGGCACAAGAATTGTATAAATAAGTGTTTTTCATCTCATTCTAACCCCCAATTCATCAAATTTACTTATCCACATATACATTCAAGCACTCAAGCATTCTACATCATCAATTGAAGCACTTTGAAGTAGCCATTGACATTACTTCAGACTTACAAGATCAAGGATTTGGTGAGTTAATAGCATTTGCATGTTGTTTGTTTAAATTTCCTTTGCATTTCATTTATTTCTATTGGGTTTGATTACCGAAGTGGGGTTTGACCATGCCAAACCCCTATTTGCTAACCCTCCAAAATTTTCCCCCTTTGCATGTGTCTTTGCGACCTTTGTTTTGTAGATTTGATAGGTTTAAAGGTGTTGAAAAGTGGAAATCAAGTCAACTAGGTTCTTCAAGTCAATATATCATTATTTCAAGCTTGTTGAGTGTTTTCTATCCGTTTCCTGCAAAATTGACTTCAGCAACCTGAAATTCAGACATTCCAAAATCTGGTGTTGTAGAGTTGTTTGATTTTCCATAATTTCTTCATTTTCATAGTTACTTGCATATCATAATGTGTTTTCAAACATAGCTCAAATTACACTTTTCCATTCATTTTAGTTCGTTTTAATTAGTCAATTGTATTTAGTTAAGTTTATTTATATCATATAATATAGAATACATCCTAATTTGAGTGTTGCATAAGCATCTTGGGCCTAGATCTCTCTCCTTTTAGGTGAAAAACCCTAGAAGTGCAAGAGCAAGCATTTAGGGTCCCAAAATCTATTTCACATTTTGGTGAACCTGACTTTTGAATACTTTAAAACTTTTGATTGCATTCATATCTTGCATCCTAGTTTTCATTTGCATTAGCATTCAATTAGGACATTGATTTATTGTTGCATTCTAGGACCTTTTATTTTGCATTAGTGAAACATTCCTTTAGTTTTCATTTTTTGCATTCAATTTCATTGAAAAAACTAAAAATCTTATTTTCTACATTTGTAATTGCATTCTATAGACCATTTAAATCATTCTCAAAATTTTGAAAAACACAAAAAAACTGCATCCTGTGACTCATTTGCCTCCTAGGGCGAATCAATCCCTCTTCACTTTTTAAAATAGTATCTCTACATCTCTTTTGACATTTTTCTGCATTCCTATTTCATGTTCCTGCATTTTGTTTCTAGTTACAAATTCTCTATTTTTCCTCATTTATTGCATCTTTGTTTCTTAGCATGATGGCATTTTCTTTCAATACGTTTTGGAATTCCCTAAAATCATTGGTAGACATGTCCAACTGTACCTTTTGATGTGACCTTAATGACATTGCACAATCTCATGCTTCTTTAACTCATGATTTTCCTCCTCGTGATGTAGACATCATTAGAGAAGATGATGTTAGCATGAAGAAGTTCTATAATGATTGCCTTGACAACCTAGAAGCAAATACAATCTTTTACGTCTGTATGAGATCACAAGAACTTCATATTGTTGCACTACCTAATCACTTTACTTATTTACATCTTGAAGTCAACATAGGACCTAAGGTTCCTCCCTCAAGTGGACCTAGTTCCTCTCAACCACCACAATCTCAACCATTCTATGAGCAAAAAGTCACAAAAATTCCTATCAACCTTAAAGAAACATATGGTAAAGGATTCACAATTTTAAGTAAACAAGGTTGTGACACAAAATATGAACATGACATCCATCAAATTCTTGAACAATTAATTGAAGCACATACAAGAAGACTAGGATATCAAGATCCTTCTCATCCTGACAGACATCCTCTTCAACCTAGGAGAATTTTGGGATGCTAGTACAGGGGTCTTGAATCCTCCTCCTAACTTGAACATTCTTCTTCCACGCAAACAACAATTCTCTCCTTCTAATGACAAGGATGTTAGGATCCCTATGGGTTCCCTTCCTGCTTCTACTAATGACAAAAGAGAACCTAGTAAACACAAACAACCATACAAATTGAAGAAGATAAAGTTTCCTACACAACCTCCACCTGAATGTGAAAGGAGACTTCAACTGCTTTTAAATAAAGGTCTTATACTTTTACCACCTTCAAATAAGTTGGTTATTCTTCCTGATGATTCTCATATACCATATTGAAAATATCATCATATCCTTGGACATCCCACCAAAGAATGTTGGACATTGAAAGACATACTGAATAAGTATCACTTCACTGATACCGACTGTTTCCCTGTCATACCTTAAACCAATCTGCACTCATTTTGTCATGCCAATAGTTGTAGAATTTCCCATTCTCACTAAATTACATGACCCTTTCCCATCACTCATCTTGGCTCATTCTTGCTTTTACACTTTGTGGGAGGCTAGACATTGCTAGCCTTGTCCTTGTAATGCATTTATTTGTCTCTTAACCTTGTTATTCCTTTTTCCACTTGTTCATCCAAGATTGAGAAACCAATAACTTAGTTAATGGTTGACTTACATTTACATTACTTGACCTTTCTTTTCTTTTTCTTTTCATGTACGTATCATATGTTTGACATTTTCTCTCTTTGAACATTTCTTCTATTCATACCTTTATTCTTCCATTCGTCATTTTTTGTTATGTGTTTTCCTTTTGGGGATGACGCAAAGTGTAGAGACGCCCTATGTCTCTTCCATGTTGACCCAGACAGTCCTTGTCTTTTTCATTTTTGTTTTGTGTTTTCCTTTTGGGGATGACACAAAGTGTAGAGACGCCCTATGTCTCTTCCATGTTGACCCAAATGGTCCTTGTCTTTTTCATTTTTGTTTTGTGTTTTCCTTTTGGGGATGATGCAAGGCATTTTGACCGAAATGTCTCCTTCATGTTGACCCAAAAGCCTTTTCATTTTTCTTCACCTTTTTGTTTTTGTTTCACTTGTATTTTCCTTTTGGGGACGATGCAAGGCATTGAGACCATAATGTCTCTTCCATGTTGACTCAAAATGGACTTTCTTTTTCCTTTGTTTTTGCTCTATTTGTGGCATTCTTCTAGTTCAATGTGTATTTGGGGAATGATGATAGTTTCGAGCTCTTTCATTAAAAAATTGTAGCAACAAGCACATCGAACCCAAATCCATAGATCCCTTATGTGTTTGGTGTACTTTCTTTTCTGGGGGGCAACTCCCTCCTGATAGGGAGTGGAGTTGGAGGAACCAATCACAGGTTCCTGCTCTAGGTCTTTCCTTACAAGATATCCTTGGTGCTTGGCTTCACCAATCTCACCTATAGGCCCCTACTCATGGCTAGGTGCCCGTGGTTTGTCTGACCAAATCCTCTCCTATCAACATGTTGTCCTTCTGCCAAACTAACCTTGGTGCTTCACCATATTCTCTCCATTGGCCCTTACTCTGCCTTAAAGACCAAATTCCCTCCACCTTCAATTTGATAACTTGCAGAGGTGTAGCACATTTTAAAAGCTTCAAAGGACTCTATTTAGGGTTCTAGTGCTTCCTTAAGACTCCCTTTAACCATCGCTTCCTTTAATCCCTTCCTAGGGCTTGAAAAGGCTACAACCCTTGAGCCCCCTTTTAGGCCTCTGAACAAAGGAAAAATGCTTTTCTCTCCTAAACCCACCAAATGACTTAGATTATTTGTTTAGATTTTGAATTTCTCATGCCTATGGCTCTAAGATTCTTAGGGTTCCATCCCTGTACAGGCCGTACTTTGCTCAAACACAAAAATGGTTGAAAACTTAGGGTTTCTAAGTTTTCTCAGGCTGATTTAAGAGTGCCAAAGAGTTGTCCCTCCAAACGGCCTGCTAGAACCTCTTCCTGACCTCCAAGCATAGCTAAGACCCTTAAGAAAATTAAAAAGAATTTTTTTTTCAAAATCTCAACTCCCTTGCAAGTTATGATTCTTTTACTCCAAGTCTGCCCCAACCGGACCTGCACTGGCTCGCCTAGGGCATCATCATGCTGGCAGCTCCTGCACTAAAAAAAAACCTACAATCTACCATATTTACAATGATGGATCCTAGAAAAAAATCCCAAAATTTTGTACAATTTGTACAGTTGGAAGGTGCTCTAGGACTCCATTCTTTTAAAACTGCCTGTTACAGGCTTGAAAATGACAATAGACAAACTATGTACAAATAGAAGAAGAAAAAGATTTACAAAACCAAAACAATAGAACACTAAGCTTTCTCAATGTTAATACTACATACTACAACCAGAAAAATAGCAGAGACACTCCATTAAAGCTTAATCCAAGTGCAAAACATAGGAAAACTGTCTTCCAAAACGTTGTTTCCTTCAGCTTTTCAAAATTTCACTCTAACACAATGCCTCCAACCCTAACTCATGGTCGAAACATGCCTTAAATAGGCCTTCACAACAATTTAGATGATTGGGTCGAGCTCCTAGATGACCTAATGGTGAGTGTTATAACACACACTATGTTTTCTAACACCTTGCCAACTTTTCCAACTTAGCACAAAGATGTTGCAAAACTATTGAACACTTGTCACCTTCTTTCCCAAAGTTCAAAAACAACCCTAAGCACCTAAAAAAATGGTCAAAATGACCTTATGATAGCACAACAAAAATTATAACTTCAACCAAAATTTCAATAAACCTTTTACTTTTCCAGGTGCTCTTGCACCATTCTCCCCCTCTCAGCACAAACAATTAAGAAACTTTAGGAGAGATTAGAGACATATCAATGCCTTGTTTCTTAAATTTTGCTACTTCTACCCAGGTAGCTTCTGATTCATGCTTGTTCTTCCATTTGACAAGATGCTCCATGTACACCTTGTGCTTTGTAGCCTTCTTCACTCTTGACTCCAAGATCTTCTCTGCTTGTAGCTTGTCTGGATTTGGTAGTGTCCTATTACTGATATCGTTGAATATCTCCTTGTTGTCCTAATCCAAATCCTTGATTGTTCCCTTATACTTGATCAAATTAGCAACATTGAACATAGGTGAGATCCCTAGATCAGTAGGTAACTCCACCTTGTATGCATTCTGCCCATACTTGGCCAATACCTTGCAGGGTCCTACTCTTTTCATTTGTAGCTTGGTTGAAATTCCTTTTTGCAACCTTGATTTGTTAAGGTGGACCATAACATAGTCCCCTACTTGAAATTGCACATCTTTCCTTGACATGTCTGCCTTCTCCTTCACTTTTTGTGTAGCCTCAGTAACTGTCTACTTGACCTGCTCCTGGATCTCCTTCATGGTTTGACTAAAGTCTTCTGCATGTCCACTCCTATGCTCCATAGATCCAAGATCTCTGAGCTCACAAATGCCTCTTGGGTGCATCCCATACACAACCTCAAAAGGAATTTTTCCTGTAGTTCTATTGACACTGTCATTATAAGCATATTCAACTTGGGAGATAACCATATCCCATGTCTATCCATATTCCTTGGTTAGACACCTTAAAAGATTACCCAACACTCTATTAACCACCTCTGTTCGACCATCGGTCTGAGGATGGTAAGCTGATCCAAATGACAGATTTGTACCCAATCTGCTCCATAGAGTCTTCCAAAAGTGACTCATGAACTTCACATCTCTGTCAAATACAATGCTTAACGGTAAGCCATGGATCCTTACAACTTCCTTGAAGAAAAGGTTGGCTATGTAGTTGGCATCATGAGTAGTTTTGTAGGGAATAAAGTGACTCATCTTACTAAATCTATCTACTGTCAAAACCAAATTTGGTCTTAGGAAGACCTACCACAAAATCCATGCTCACACACTCCCATGGTCTGTTAGGAATGGGTAGGGGTTGATAAAAACCAGCATTGCTAGCTCCTCCCTTAGCTTTCATGCATACAACACACTATTCCACATACCTTCTAACATCTCTTGCCAACTTAGGTCAGTAATAGAACCTTTGTACTAGCTCCAAAGTATTATTGATGCCAAAATTCCCACTAATACTGCCATTATGTTTTTCTTGAATCAAATTTTCCCTTACCCTTAAATAACAATCCATTTTGTAATCTATACTCAGAATATTGGCTATGAAAATGATTCTCAAAATCAGAACATACCTTGTAGGCTTCTGAGAAGTCTTCATCTTCACCATAGAGGTCTTTGAAACTCTCTAATCCAATGCTCTTTAGTTGTATCTCCTGCACTGTCAGCAACCTTCTACTTAATGCATCTGCAACCTTGTTCATTTGTCCCTTCTTGTGCTTGATAGTGAATGTGAAGGCTTGGATGTATTCCATCCATTTCAAATGCCTATTACTTAACTTCTCTTGGGTGTTGATATAACTAAGTGCCTGGTTATCAGTAAAGACCACAAACTCTTTGGGTACCAAATAATGCCTCCACTTCCTAAAGGACTTCACTAAAGCATATAATTCTAGATCATAGGTAGAGTACTTTTGCTTGGCTTGATTGATATTTTCACTAAAGAAGGCCATGGGCCTACCTTCTTGACTAAGTGCTCCTCCTATTGCTGCTCCACTTGCATCACACTCAATTGTGAACAACTTGTCAAAACTAGGCAATAATAGCATTGGTTGAGTTGCCACTTCTTGTTTCAGTTTTTCAAACCCTTTATCAGCCTCTTGAGTCCACTTAAACTTTGTTTTCAGACCACCTTTGATAGTACCTAGGACTGGTGCACATATACCACTAAAATTCCTTATGAATTTTCTATAGAATTGAGCCAAACCATGAAAACTCCTTACCTCTGTTGCTGTGGTTGGTGTAGACCAATTTAGGATGGCTTCCACCTTGCTTGGATCCATCTTTAATGAGCCATTGGATACTACAAAACCCAAATAGACAAGCTCTTGCTTGAAGAACTCACATTTCTCAAAATTGATTTCCAACTTCTCCTCTTGCAACCTTTTAAGAACCATCTCCACATGCTTGAGGTGTTCTTCTGCTGTCTTACTGAAAATCAGTATGTCATCAAGATATGCTACCACAAAGATTCCTATAAAATCCTTAATAACTTCATTCATTAGTCTCATGAATGTGCTAGGGGAATTTGAGAGGCCAAATGGCATCACTTTCCACTCATATAACCCATCATTTGTCTTAAAATCTATCTTCCACTCATCTCCATCCTTAATCCTGATTTGATGGTAGCCACTCTTGAGATCCAACTTTGTGAAGAACTGAGCACCTCCAAGACAATCCATCAAGTCTTCAATTCTAGGAATAGGAAACCTATACCTAATGGTGATCCTATTTATTGCCCTAGAATCAGTACAAAGTCTCCACTTACCTCCTTTCTTGGTTGCTAAAACCACTGGTACTGCACAAGGGCTGATGCTCTTTTGAATCAATCCTTGATCTAATAATTCTTGCACTTGCCTAGCTACCTCTAGGTTTTGATATAGTGTAAGCTTGTATGATGCTTTATTAGGTAAGGAATCCCCTATTATAAATTCAATTTGATGACTTATAGCTCTCTTTGGAGGTAAAGTTGCAGGTGTACCATCACTAACTATGCTCTTGTACTTATCAAGCAACTTTTGGACTGCTTCTGGTAAGACTATCTTTTCAGCTTTGTCTTCCTCTTTAGGCTGCAACACAACCACATATCCTTCATTCCCTTGGTGTAGGTCCTTAAGGAACTCCTTGCCACTGCTCAACATGATTTTTGGTGCCTTTGATTGTCCTTCATCTTCTTCTAACAATGACTGCAGCTTGAAAGTTCTTCCATCCTTCTTGAATGAGATGGTGTTCTCTTTCCCATCATAAATGGCACTTTTGTCATATTTCCATGGTTTGCCCAGTAGTAGATGGCATGCATCCATGGGTAATACATCACAAACTAACTTATCTTTATATCCTCCAATTGAAAATTCCACCATTACTTGCTCATTAACTAAAACACTCTGCCCTTTATTCAGCCATGTGACCTTGTAAGGGTTATTGTGAGGTACCTTCTCCAATTTCAGTTTAGTTACTACCTCCTTTGAGATTATATTGTCTGTTGAACCTAAATCCATAATGACTTTGCACATTTTTCCAAGTATCTTGCATCTTACTCTAAAAAGAGCTCTTCTTTGCTTAGGTTCTTCCTTGACTGGCTGCCAGTTCAGAACTCTATTAAACATCAGATTCTCTCCTACCTCAGATTCTATGTGACTACTTTTATATGCCTTAGGTTTCATGGTGTCCTCTTGTGCATAAGCCACTCTCTTTTCATTGCTTGATGAGGAAGCTTTCTCTGGGCATCTATAAGCAGGGTGACCTATTTGATTGCAATGGTAACATTTCATGTTTACAAAATAAGAATTTCTCTTGCTTGCTCCTCTTCCTCTATTTGAACCTCCTTGAGGTCCTCTTCTCTGTTAAATCCACCTCTTGAAGATGTTTCACCTCCATGCTCAGTGATTTTTGATTCTCCATGATTCCTTTGATCACTACCTCTACCTTGGTAGCCACCATGCTGTCCTCTTTGATCTCTACTTTTGCCTCTGCCCTTAGAAGTCAGATCTTGCTTCCTCTTGTTTCTTTCCTCAATCTTGATAGCCAATTGATAACATTGGTGTACTGTCTTGGGACTTAGTAGAGCCATCTCCTCTTGGATGTTCCATTTCAAACCATTAAGATACCTAGCCACTTTGAGACTCTCATCCTCTGTCACATTAGATCTCATGCAAAGTTTCTGAAACTCCTTAGTGTAAGTGTTTACATCTTGGTCTTTCTGCCTTAGACTTTTCCTCTCCTTGTGCAATTGAATCCCATAGTCATCTGGCATGTAGGCTTCTTTCACTTTAGCAACCATTCCTTTCCAAGTTGATATGGGTTGTTTTCCTTCTTTTTCCCTCTATGTCTGAATAAAGTTCCACCATGTCAAGGATGATCCTCTCAATCTTGACTTAGCAACCTTCACCTTCTATGCTTCAGTGACTCCATCACACTCAAAATGGTTCTCCATGCCTTCTATCCAATCCATGACTAGTTCTGGTTCCATTTTCCCACTAAATAGTTGTATGCCTTCAAGTGCTTTTACACTCAAGGCTTTTAATGCCTTCAAGAAATGATCCTCCTTCAAAACAGGGTCAGGTTCAAGGGTTTTATCTTCCTCTGCAACCTCTTCTTCCTTTGGTATTCTTCCCTCAAACTGTGCACTTGACATTGCTGCCTCAAGTTGGGCTATTTTTTCCCTCAATTGTTTATTGTCTTCTTCCCGCTCTTCAACCATCTTAGCCAGTTCTGCATTGGTCACCATGGTGAAAGAATCACTAGACTCAACATTTGACATATAAGATGCTTCCCAAATCTTTATCCTGGCTTTGATACCAATCTAATAGGGAGTGAAGTTGGAGGAACCAATCACAGGTTCCTACTCTAGGTCTTTCCTTACAAGATCTCCTTGGTGCTTGGCTTCACCAATCTCACCTATAGGCCCCTACTCATGGCTAGGTGCCCTTGGTTTGTCTAACCAACTCCTCTCCTATCAACATGCTGTCCTTCTACCAAACTAACCTTGGTGCTTCGCCATATTCTCTCCATTGGCCCTTACTCTACCTTAAAGACCAAATTCTCTCCACCTTCAACTTGACAACTTGCAGAGGTGTAGCACATTTTAAAAGCTTCAAAAGGACTCTATTTAGGGTTCTAGGGCTTCCTTAAGACTCCCTTTAACCATTGCTTCCTTTAATCCCTTCCTAGGGCTTGAAAAGGCTACAAGCCTTGAGCCCCCTTTTAGGCCTCTGAACAGAGGAAAAATGCTTTTCTCTCCTAAACCCACCAAAAAACTTAGGTTCTTTTTTTAGAGTTTGACTTTCTCATGCCTATGCCTCTAATATTCTTAGGGTTCCAGCCCTGTATAGGCCGTACTCTGCTCAAACACAAAAATGGTTGAAAACCTAGGGTTTCTAAGTTTTCTTAGGCTGATTTAAGACTATCAAAGAGTTCTCCATCCAAATGGCCTGCTAGAACCTCTTCCTAACCTCCAAGCATAGCTAATACTCTCAAGAAAATTCACAAGAAATAATTTCTTCAAAATCTCAACTCCCCTGCAAGTTATGATTCTTTTACTCCAAGTCTACCCCAACCAGACCTGCACTGGCTCGCCTAGGGCATCATCATGCTGGAAGCTCCTGCACTCAAACAAAACCTAAAATCTACCATATTTACAATTAGGGATCCTATACACAAATCCCAAAAGGTTGTACAATTTTTACGGTGGGAAGGTGCTCTAGGACTCCATTCTTTTAAAACTGCTTGTTACAGGCCTGAAAATGATAGTAGACAAACTATGTACAAATAGAAGAAGAAGAAGATTTAAAAAACCAAAAAAATAGCACACTAAGCTTGCTCAATGTTAATACTACATACTACAACTAGAAAAATAGTAGAGTCACTCCATTAAAGCTTAATCCAAATGCAAAACACAGGAAAACTATCTTCCAAAATGTTGTTTCCTTCAACTTTTCTAATTTTCACTCTAACACAATGCCTCCAACCCTAACTCATCGTCAAAACATGCCTTAAATATGCCTTCACAACAATTTATATGCTTGGGTCGAGCTCCTAGATGACCTAATGGTGAGTGTTATAAGACACACTGTGTTTTCTAACACCTTGCCAACTTTTCCAACTTAGCACAAAGATGTTGCAAAACTATTGAAAACTTGTCACCTTCTTTCCCAAAGTTAAAAAACAACCCTAACCACCTCAAAAAATGGTCAACATGACCTTATGATAGCACAACAAAAATTATAACTTCAACCAAAATTTCAATAAACCTTGAACTTTGTTAGGTGCTCCTGCACCACCTCCCTTTCTTCGTTTTTCATTTTTCCTTAACATGACGCAACCTACCTTTGAAACATATGACTTGGCATAGAGATTTCTAGGTTGCCTCTACTTTCTTGTTTTCTTTTTTTACTTTTCTTTTCTTCTCTACTTTCAAGTAATTTCTCACAGAATGATGTGTAGCAATTCCTTTAAAGTGGGGGGCATACATTACCATTATTTCATTGTGCATTCATGCTTCTTAGTGTAGCCCTGTCATTTACGCGATGCATTTGTCACTGTGTGGATGACATTGGGTGTGATGTCCTTCATAAGTGTGATCTATCTTAGCATATTACATTCCTCTTTGTGGTTTGATACAACGCACTGCATCCCCTAAGTTGCAAATATACTATTCTTTGATTGGTCCTCTCTTAGAGATATTAGACATAATGTTCCCTAAGCGACTAACCTTCCATGAACTAAACAATACTCCTTTGAATAATCTTTCACATTACATTTTTACACTTTTACATTTTTTCTTTTCTTGGTCACCTTGCATAGCACAACTTGCATTCCTGTAGTGTCGTAATGTTTTAAGCTTAAAATTTACATTTTCTTTGGCTTCGTGGTGCCTTGTTAAAGTTATCAAGTGGTATAACTTTGGCATGGTTGAGTGGGAAGCCCAACTAGTGGCATGAATTTTTCCCATAGACACTTTTGTGTTTGTTTGTGAGTGCATACCAACTTATGTATGTATCTTACTTTTTGGGCTTTCTCACCCCGTGGATAACTAGTTCCATGGCCCCAGAGTGAGTATATAGTTGGGCCTTCTCACCCTGTAGACAACTAGTTCCATGGCCCCAAAGTGAGTACACATCCTCTTTTAGCTGAGATCTTATCCACAACTAGTTGGATTGATGATTGAAGCTTCATTCAATTCATTTCAACACTTTTGTGTTCCTTTGTCCTTATGCTTAGTTTTCCATGGGATCTTTGTCTTGGTGGCTTGATCATCCCTCTTGATTGTTGTATTCCATCTTGCTAGTGTAAGAGCATTCGAACCCTCCCCTCGATGTTCATGGCTACTTCAGTGTGAGTTTGAAGCATGTTCATCCTCTCACTAAAGTGGGGGCTAAATGTGTCGTAGAAAAATGGCCCTTTGTCATTTTCATGGCCTTTTAGGTCTTGTTTCATAGTGTTGGAAATATATTTCTTTGATTTTATGCTATATCATGGCTTGAACATGCTTATTTAGGTACTAAAACTCAAAGAAAAATGTCTTGTGAAGGTGTTGTGAATTTTTGTAAGACCTTTCTACATTATTCTAGACTCTATTTAATATAATTCACCTAAAAATCACCTTTTTACACATCAAGAAGTCCTATATTGAAGTGTTGTAAAGTCTTCTAACAAGCCTTCACGCTTTTCTATGCACAATCTCCTTATCTACACCTTTCTCATGCTTTATTTTGTCTCTTTATGCCCTCATATGCTTAATTAAGTGTATTTTTGCATATTATCCTAACAAATAACATTAAACATAACATTATTTTTGACACTTGTTTTTAGGTCCTAGGTGGGACTCATTCGCCACATGGCTACTGTAGTGTGAGTTTGAAGCATTTTCACTCTCACTAAAGTGGGGGCTAAATGTGCCATAGAAAAATGGCCCTTTGTTATTTTCATGGCCTTTATGTCTTCTTTCATAGTGTTGGAACTATGTTGCTTTGATTTTATGCTGTATCATGGCTTGAACATGCTTATTTAGGTACAAAAACTCAAAAAAATATGTCTTGTGAAGGTGTTGTGAAGTGTTGTAAGACATTTATACATTCTTCTAGACTCTATTTAATATAATTCACCTAAAAATAACCTTTTTACACATCAACAAGTCCTATATTGAAGTGTTGTAAAGTCTTGTAACAAGCCTTCACACTTTTCTAGGCACAATCTCCTTATCTAGACCTTTCTCATGCTTAATTTTGTCTCTTTATGATCTCATATGCCTAATTAAGTGTATTTTTGCATATTATCCTAACAAATAATATTAAACATAACATTATTTTTGACACTTGTTTTTAGGTCCTAGGTGGGACCCATTTGCCATGGGTGGTGAATGAGTCCCCCTTGGCCCCAAATTCAAAATATTTCAAATTTCCTTTCGAGATTTTATTAAAAGTAACTTGATGTCGGCCTGTGATGAGGTATGAATGGATAGTAAGGAACAAGAATTTTATAAATAAGTGTTTTTCATCTCATTCTAACCCCCAATTCATCAAATTTACTTATCCACATATACATTCAAGCACTCAAGCATTCTACATCATTAATTGAAGCACTTTGAAGCAGCCATTGACATTACTTCAAATTGACAAGATCAAGGATTTGGTGAGTTAATAACATTTTCATGTTGTTATTTTACATTTCCTTTTCATTTCATTTATTTCTATTGGGTTTGATTACTGAAGTGGGGTTTGACCAAGGAAAACCCCTATTTGCTAACCCTCCAACATTTTCCCACTTTGCATGTGTCTTTGCAGCCTTTGTTTTATAGATTTGACAGGTTTAAAGGTATTGAAAAGTGGAAATCAAGTCAACTAGGTTCTTCAATTCAACATATCATTATTTCAAGCTTGTTGAGTGTTTTATGTCTATTTCCTGCAGAAGTGACTTTGGCAACCCGACATTCAGACATTCCCAAATTTGGTGTTGCAGAGTTGCTATCTAATTTTCCAAAAATCTAGGAGTAGATTGATTCGAAACCCTTGGTGAATGAGTTCCACTTGAGACCTAAAAATCCGTGTTTTGTCTTATCCTGAATGCCGACTATCAGAAATCAGTTCTTGACACTTTTTCATTAGTAGGAGGACTCATTCATCACCCTGGGAAAATGAATCCCACTGTGAAAAACCAATAAAATTTATCAGTAATCCAGACATTCCAGAAAACACATATTTCATCTAGGTGCACTTTGATTTCATCCATCTCTTTTTGTTATGCATAATTTCTTCATTTTCGTAGTTACTTGCATATCACATTGTGTTTTCAAACATAGTTCAAATTACACTTTTGCATTCATTTTTTTTCATTTTAATCAATAAATTTCATTTAGTTAAGTTCATTTATATCATATCATTTAGCATACATCCTAATTTGAGTGTTATATAAGCATTTTGGGCCTAGATCTCTCTCCTTTTAGGTGAAAAACCCTAGAAGTGCAAGAGCAAGAATTTAGGGTTCCAAAATCTATGTCATACTCCCTACCTCCTTCAAATTTCAAACCCTCCCCTTGACTGCCACTCTTTCCCCCTCAGCTTGCTCTCCCATCCATCGCTCTAGACTTCAACGTATTCATTTCATGTCCAAATTATAGTTATAGTGAATTCAAAAATTAATTAAAAAGACATGTAACAAAAAATTGTGAAAAATATCCTTTCCCTAGATATTTATGTTAAGAATCTATATTTTAAAAATTAGAACTTTATCCTTTATAGAAAAAAAGTTATGTTGGAAGACATAAATGTTGCTTCTAAAAATGTTGTTTTCTATGTAAAACTAGTTATTAAAGGAGTTGTTGAAGGATTCATGATTTATTTTACAAAAAATTAAATATAGATATATTTAGAATCTCTCCATAAGTTTCCACAAATCACTAGTTTGTATCATCTTCAAATTCTTAATGTTTTATTTGCTATAGGTCTCGGAAGGTGAAGATTCAGTTAAAAATGTTGATATAAATTTCCATCTTGGCCAAAAATTGAGACACAACATTGTAATTTCATTCAAGGACCTTGAAAAATAAAAACCTTGTTGAAGGATTTTCTTATTGTAATCTTGAATTTGATTTATGTGAGCATTGCATTTTTGGAAAATAAAACTTGGTTAAGTTTTACAAGAACAATCTGAAGTTTTCATTCGATTTCAAGAATTTAAAGCAATCTAGTTGAGTTTGAAAGTAGAGAGAAAATAAAATGTTTGAGGATTGATAATGGTAGTGAATTTTTCTCTAATGAGTTTGATAGATTCTATAATTATTGTGGTATCCATAGATTAAAAAAAATCTATATTCTCCACAATAGGATGGAGTTATAGATAGAATGAAAAGGATACTGATGGAGAAGGCTAGGAGTATGTTGAGCGGTACTGGTCTAGAACAAAGTTTTTGGGTTGAAGCTATTTCCACTGCTTGCTACCTGATTAACAAGTCTCATACATTAGCTCTTGTTGATAATATACCTATAGAGGCATGGTTAGGTCACAATCTTTCATTAAGACATCTTAGAGTTTTTGGTTGCAAGGCATATTGACATGTACCGAAGGAGAAGCAAAAAAGTTAGAGAACAAGGCTATGAAATATATCTTCATCAGATATAGTTATGGTGTGAAAGGATACAAGCTTTGGGATCTTGTTGCATAAAAGGTAATATATTTTAGTGGTGTTGTTTTTAGAGAAATTAAGCCTTATTCTATTATATTGCAGCCAAAAAAAGTAAATAGGAATATGTGATTCAATTTCCATCTATAGCTGAGAAAGTTGAATTGAGGCCCATGAATAGACAAGAAGTTGAGGAGAGATCATCTAGCTCTAAATCTTCAAAATATGAGGAAGAACCTCCAACTTAACTTGTTCGTACATCTACAAGACATAGACAATCACTTGAAGGGTATTCATTTGATGATTGGAGATGTATTTTTTCTTTGAATACTAATATGGATGAACCTAGATAGAAGAGGCATTAGTTATGAATGGTGTAGAATCCTAGAATATTGCTATGGATGAAGAAATGAAATCTTTGAAAAAGAATGACACATGGAATCTTGTACCATGACTTGAAGGACAAAAACTTGTTGATTGCAAATGGGTGTTCAAGAAAAAGTTTGGTTTAGGTGGAGGTATTGATAAGTAAAAAGAAAGGTTAGTTATGAAAGGTTACTCTCAAGTTGAGGATGTTGATTATGGTGAGATATTTTCTCCTATTGTGAAAATGAAATCCATGAGATTTTTTCTTTTATTACTATTGCTTATGATTTCAAGGTTAAGAAAATGGATATGAAAACTACTTTTCTTCATGGTGACTTGGAGGAGGATATTTATACGACACAACTAGAGAAATACATGGTGAAAGGTAAAAGTAAATTGGTTTGCAAATTGAAACAATATTTCTAAGGCCTAAAATAGAGTCCTAGGATGTGGTACCAGAATTTGATACATATGTGTTGAGTTTGGGATTTGAGAATTCTAAATTAGATCATTGGGTTTAATATAAAACTGATACTGATCATTTCCTATTTATTGCACTATATTTTGATTATATGCTATTTATTGGAAAATGAAAAGGTGTGGTTTTAGAACTAAAGTCTCAACTTGTAGCTAAATTTGAAATGAAATATCTTTGTGCATGTAGGCACATTCTTGGGATGGAAAGAGATAGAGTGAACAAAAAGCTATGGGTTGGAAAAAGTAAGTATGTTTATTCAATTTTATAGAAGTTTAACATGCAAGATTTTTTGTAATGACCCATTGTGTGAACCCCAAAGGACAACTAAGACAACAATTTCCACTTTCTTTTGTTTTAAGTTAACATAAATGACATGTACATACATAAAATTTCAATGCATGATATTCAATTAAATGGATACACTAGCCACCTATGTCCTTTGGGGTACACGTGGAGATATTATGTAATCTAAACCCATAACATAATGAAGACGAATGAACTCCAAGTTAACCATAATAAACCATGATAAAGTATTCATTAACAAAACCATACATCCATTATAATTCCATCATTAAGAAGCATTCACATGAGAAAACTCAACATGAACAAGATTAACTCAATTTCAATAAATATAACATATATTATAATCATGTGAATACAAGGAGTATATTTCCATAGATACAACACATCAAAATGACTACAACTATAATCACTAACCACATAAGGAATTAAAATGGTACAATTATACATTACATCTATTTCCAATACATTACATCGATCAATAACATAAGTTTACATCGTTGTTTCCCAACACATGGGAGTAATACATCAAATACATGAGTATGACAAAAATAAAGAATATACATCTACAAATATATTGAACTTTGGAACACTCTGCATCAATGTAACACCACGCTACACGAACGCTAATAGGGAACCCAACAGGGTGCGTATCACATTACACTCGACCTCATGGGCCTAAAGGCCTACCCCCCATGCTAGGAGTAGACAAGAAAGACCACGACCAAGATAAATGAGCAAAACGACCATAAGACCAAACCACAAAAGAGTAACCAGAACATAATGAACAACAACCTCAATGACAACATACAATACAACTTCTTCTAGAGACATGCAAAGACAATGGCATGGGGTACTATGAGAGAGTGTCATTGCACAACCCTATTATGGGTTATCTTGGATGCCTCTCAATAGGCATCGGGCCCCATTTATGGTTATCTTGGCTGCTCCTCACCAGGCACCAACCCCATAGGGCGACACATGCGGGATCGCTAGCCTCTCGTGAGGATGAGGTAGAGACCTTGCTGACCACGACCTTCTCAGCCCACCCTTAGTCTATGAGAGCACTAATGGCGTGGACGAGGTATCTAACTTATCTTTAATTAATGTTAACCTACCCAAACCTACTATTGTGTTTTATTAGGTTTTCACTTGCTTAACCAACTTGTTCATGGGTTATCTAGGCCGCCCCTTTATGCACTAGCCCCCATGATGAACCACTCTCCCTAATATCTTGAAAAAAAAACTCACAACACCGAGGGTGTACCAAAGGAAAAAACATCAAAAGTCACAAGTCAAAATACAAATGTGATGCATAAACCATCTTTCCAAACAATCATTACAAAAGACAACACTACTACATTTGGTAACACCCTCCAGAGTTCAAACTAGTAATTCAATCAAATGATCCTAGGTCCAATCAAGGAAAAATGACATGAACCAGTTTCCCACTGCCTCTGGAAGCCTAGAACCAACTACCAAGTGAGGGAAACATAAACAATGTGGGCTCCCGACATATGCAAAATATGACCAATCATAAAGTTACCTCAACAAGCGGAGTAAAAACAAGAGAAAATTACATTCAACATGGAACCTCAAGAACCATCATAAAAAGGTTAATCGCATAACTTATCTAAACATTTTCAACACAAGCTTACAAAATATTTTAAAATAATCAACTACATCATAAGTTACATAACCCAAAATGTTATAGCCGATTTCCCATTATTTCAACATTCTAACGTTTAGAAAAATTTCTCCAACCAATGTCTTAAATCTATATTAAATAAACCCTATCCCCCTAACTAGTAACTCAAGGATTTTCAAAGACACCATTCAATTATTTAAATGCATCCATACTATTAACTAACTAGGGTATATACATATATGCCTGACTTAACTCTAACTAAATTTAGACATCTATAAAAAAAGAACATTTATCCAAATTACCAATATATATATAATTATATATAGATATATATATCATTATGCTTTAATGTATGTTTAACTGAATCTTTCTTTCCACATGAAAATACCTTCACATAACATAAATTTCTCAATATAAATCTGTATGAAAATAACTACTACTTTGAATTTAATGTAAATTGTTTCTATTGTTTCTAAAACAACCATGAAGTTTATTTTTAATAAATTATAGATTATATAAACACACACGCACACACATATTATAAATTAACAACCCACAAACAAAGCACGGTCTCCATGGGTTGAGCACAATAGCCTTTGGGCTGCTATGCACAACTCAATGGAGAGCATGCTAATTAATTCCCTTTCAAATAAACATTTAAACTAGATTTTTTTTTCCATGTTTTGGCATTGATAATGTTAAAACTAAGTAAAAATAAAATCAAAACAAGTGACGCAATAGTCGAGTTCCTGCCAAGAGGTAAAAAGCATCTAGCTATGAGTTAGAAAAAGTAATTAGATAGGAGATAGGAATATAAATGTATTAAATATAGCTAGGAAAGTTTGAAGTAATTTGCAATGGTGCATTAATGTGTGAAATGTTTAGGGTCCATGGGCAACATGGTCCATAGAGACATGTGAACAGTTAACATGTGTTGATGGATGCATGCAAAATTGCATTTATGGGTACCATGTAGCATCTATCAGCTCAAATCAAAATCTAGATTTGCTAATTTAAGTTTGGTTTATTTTTACAACCTAGTATTTATTTTGTAAAAATGGCTAGTTCACTAGCTTTAGACAAGCCTAAAATAGTTTTGTTCGTATAAACACAGTTTAAAAGCGAGGTGAAAAAGTTGTGCATGGAGATTCATCTAAGCTTTACATGATTAGTAGTTGCAAACAATAGTGACAAAAGGAAGCATCAAGTACAAGGCAATAACATATGCAAGAAGTGCTTCCCAAAAGGGAAATTGAAGGTGATCAATATGGTATTCACATGCAAAGGGAAAATTGCAGTGATTTGCAAGCCTCCTAAAAAAAAAAAAATTTTTTTGAACAATTCAAACCCACATTGCACAAGTCATGCAACTTTTGAAGTTCCCAATTTTCATCTAAAGGATAGAAGATGGTATGAACTTAGATGATACAAGATGATATGCACCAAACACAGGTAATGAATTTAATTTGACAGACTTAAAATGCCCACATGGCATAGCCTAATTCTAAGAGCCTATTGTACATTGGTAGAAAAACCAGGGTTTGGTTGCTAAGGTAATTTAATTCTCATGATCTCCTTCAAGTGTCTACTACATTAAGAGATTAAAATTTAATGGAAGGAAAAACAAAGATTTAAAAGTATAGAGTAGTTCACAAAGTCATTTCATTTCAGAAAATAACAAATATATGCATTATAGGATAATATATGAGAATAAACAAAATATTTTCCAATCATACTCAAAAAATTTGGCAAGATCTAGCAACTTTCTGCATATTTTATCCAAAATTTTCAAATGTGTTTTGTTGGATAAGTTGCCAATTAGAGGTTCGTTCTTTTTTCTTTTCTTTCTTGAGTCACATGCTTCCAAAAGCCTACACAAAAAGGTTTCCTTTGGAGGACATGATGCACTCTTGCCATCTAAAAAATCAATTAAACATTTGCATTTTTATTAGTGTGTTACAAGAAATTGATACTGCCAATAATCAAATAGAAATTTGTAGTTCATAGAACTCCAGGTACTATAAATGAACCTTTACACTTACAAAAAAGTCAAATCTGTATTGTATGCAGATAAATGCCTCATCCATATAACTACTTTTCTAGATGTTATTAATTAACAATTTGATCAACTCAATTTACATCAAATCAAAAACGTAAGTCTATGTGATGCAGAGGTTTTTGCTTTCATAAGTTGGACAAGATAACAAAAGTTGGACTAAGGAAAAAAGGAGTTTTTTCCTTACTTTTGGCTAAAAGAATCTCGCCTTCCAAAGTGACAGAAGCATCCAAAATCTTAGCTCCATTTATACAAACTTCTCTGCTTTCCTTTTCACCTGCACACCATAAGAGTATTTTCTTTAAGCATGTCTATTGGAAAAACCATTTAATTCTAAAGTGAAGATTTAACTAGTTATCATCCCTAATATGGAAAGCCCTAGATCATGACCAACTTGATTAGACAACATGGCAGGAGAAATCGTGCTTGGATCGCCTACATTTTTGCAATTTGGACGTTGAAATTTTGAGTTTTGTATCACCTTGATCAACATCTTCAGTTCCAGTTGTGCAATGTTTGTATGCATTGACTATGCTTGTGACACTAGCACACTCAAAACTAGTAGAGCACTGTAGAAATACTATAAAGAATGGCTCATAGTCATGGAGTCTGTGGAAGAAAGTTCATCTGATGAGAATCATACAAACTTTTGCTGTGAAGCAATTAGAAAAAAAATAGAAGAAAAGAAATTAGCATTTGAGATCACACCTTCACCATCATTCAGAAGAGTGGAAAAAAAAGTAGTTGTAGAATCCTTACTAACAGCATTAGAGCCCAATTTTGGTTCAAACTGAAGACAAAAAATCACCGAGTAGCTCTTAGCAAGACTGGTGACAGAATATCGGGAATTTTTGAGGGCATATGTCCATGTTTATTCAAGGTCATCAACAAGGGTTTCATATGCCAGGGCATGCAAGCCATTATTGATCCTAGTGTAATATCATTGGGCAATACAGGGATTAGATCTGCAATCCAATGCAATACAAATCACAGTTCAATATCATCATTCACAAAAGATAACTACAAGAAATTGACATTTTCTTGTTGAACCCTAAAGTTACTGATATCAAACCCACATATAGTTACTATTGAAAAATGAACCTAAGTGCTAATACCATAAAAAAAAATTAAAAAAAGGAAGTACACTAAAGAGAAGATACTTACAAATTAGATGGTGATTACTGTGCTCTGAAATAAATCAAAACCTGAAAAGAAAAGAAAATAAAAGTTTAGCTGAAGAAAGAAAAATCATACCAAAACTGCTGCTTGAAGTTATACATTGCAATTGTAGCTCTTTTGAAAATATGCCATATAGAACTTGCCGATAGTTATAACACCAGAAAGATATAAAGGGTCAATCAAAATACGCCTTTTGTGTGTCCTACCCTAATTTATTCAGAGGAGGCTAACTAGAAGCAGAAACCTGGCACACTGTGAAGCTGTTGAATGAAACAATGATCATACTAGATGCTAGAGCTGTATTCATAATCTAAATGAAGATAATGAAATTTTTTAACAATTCAATGGAGCTAATGAATGATTCTAACCAACCAGGCAAGGTTTAAGCAAGGAATCTGGTACACTACCTGAGTCTACCACCTGTTTTTGACGTACTTGTCTAGGAACCTCATGCTCTGTTCAAACTCAGGTCATACCCTCAAACAAAGTTGTGCCAAATCCATTCCACACCCAGGCAACCACAGGAGGAAGCTGAGTTCAATCACGTTGCTTTTTAAAACAGTTTTTGAATGAAAAAATTAAAAAAATGAAAGGGTGAACATTCATTGATGCTTCTAACATACTTGTGTAGGAACCTCCTGCTCTGTTCAAACCCAGGTCATACTCTAAAACAAAGCTGTGCAAAATCCACTCCACACCCAAAACAAACACAGGAGGAAGCTAAGTTCAATCACATTGCTTTTTAAAACAGTTTTTGGCAGGGCACGGTGTATCCTGCCCAGGTCTGCCACAAGTTTCTGACATGGCACCCCATAACCTGTTCAAACCCAAGGCCAATACCATCATACAAACCTGGGCTAAATCTAGATCATATCAGGGGAAAACATAGGGTGGAATTAGATTACATTTCTTTTATAAAGCTCTTTAAATGAAGAAAGTGAAACAAAAAATTAAAGATTGAAAGATAAAAACTAATTGATGCTCGAGGCTGAATCTCATGTTTTATAATTATAAATTATATGGCTAATTTTGTTTGTTTGGTAAGAGTTTTTATATCTTTTGTATGGCGATAGCTGACAAACCCATTAACCCATACCAATTATTAGATAAACTTAAATCTCTAGTACCCCAAAAGGATACTTCTCAGTCATCTCACACAAGAAGCTCTAGTTCAAGCTACCCAAATAATAGAGTTTCAGGGAAAATCCTATGTTATTAGAACAACTTATTAGCAACAGTGTACCCAATTTATCCCCATGATTGATCTCATTTGATTTGTACTTTAAATTTGAATAATTAGTTTTTGACTTCACACTTCAGTTTCAACAGTACCAAATCTCATTTGATTTGCAGTTCACCAAAATACAGAATGCCATTTACAAACAATTTTTCCAAGCGTGTACAATCATCATACTTGTCACGAATCGTAGCTAATAAAATAAAGTTTCATGGATAACAATAGGAAAGGGAGCATACCACAAGAACATGTCACAATCCAAGGCTTGGATTCCAATCCTTCTTCAGAGCATTGACACAAATTTCTCCATTACTTGCAATATTAGGATGAAATATTTTTGTCACAAAATAACCTGCAGTAAAAACAAATTGTCAAATGATAAAACACACACACTCCCTCCAAAGCACTTACCCATTTAGAGCACCCATGCACTAGAAGCTATTGAATATGAAATGAAGAATAATTAACAGAGGGAATGTCCATATCTAGAAAAACATGTAATCCTTCTAAAGTTATAGAATCAACATTTTAAAGTAATGCAAATCAACAAATTACCCTTTGGTGGAGAGTGTGGAAAATCAATAGTTAAGACACGTTTAATGCGGAAAACACTGTTTTCATATGGGGTGCCAGCTAGAGGACAAAGAAAGCACTAATTCATAAAACATTCATGGTCAACTGTTTTATTATATTTTACAAAATACAGAAATTAGACTATGATGAAATGAGATCTCTCACAAGTGCAAGGGTAACATATCAAGGATACAAAAACATAAAAAAATTTAAATTCATATTTACTTTAACTAATATTCATTTGCTATATACTTGGTCCTTCTATTTCTGCGAATATGATTGAGAAACTATCATCATTAATGATTACTTTAATGCCTGCCGGTGGCGCTTCATCAAAGACTCTTTATCTCCCTTGCAAGTTCCTTCATTACTTTGGGTGGAAGGTTCTCATTTTCAGCCTGTCAGAAAAGATCACAACTCAAAGTTTATTCTAAAGCATAAGGCATGGAAAATCTTTACCAAACCCCATGTGTATAATTTTATAAGTAACCATTAAAAAATAATTGTATTATGCAATAGACAAAAAGAGACCATAATTCTATTTCTGACATATAGCTGTGCAAGCTTTTAAGGCTTGTGCTCTATGGAAAGAAATTAGGTATCAGGTCTTCAAACTTAACTCTTGCATTTAGACGGAACCGGTATAGTATCACAGAACAAAAGAAAGAAAAGAGCAAATAAGAAGAAGCTAGTGAGAGTCTATTCACGAACATCACCAAAACCTGGTTATTAATTATAACCAAATCTAGTCATACTGACAGAACCAACAATCTAGAAGTTTTTTTTGTGCCAAACATTCCACTAACACGACCAAGGATTTGGATGTTGGCAAATGATTTCCACCTGCTTACCTAGTTAACCCAAATTTTTATAAAAAAATGACCTATGTCAAATGTTCCCCTGAAGAAGGTAATACTTTCAATAGAATGAAACAATCAAACATACCATGACGCTCAATTGAAAAGTGTTTTAACATAGGTTACAACTTGAATAATGCCTTCCAGTCTTGCCAGAAATGTGTCACCGGCCCAAGCCTTCCTCAAAATGTAATTATACCTTGTGCGTAATTCTCTGTCTTTAGCTATCTGCACAAATATAACAACCAATGACTTTTAACTATGTATGTAGCAACATTTAAAATGTCCCACTAGATCTTCCCCAAGTTGACTGAGTTTAGGGAATTCAAAAACAATAGCAAATCCTAATCAAAACCATACTTGATGAGAAAAATAATTACACAGTTTAATATATAAAAACTAACTACAGTATTATGGACTCTAGAAATTTTATGTCTTCAACAAAAACCCAACTTTCCTATTTTCTAAAACAATATTTTCAATATATAAGTGATCAGGAAAACCTGAAAAAAACCTATATCTTTTCAAAGCCCTGGTTGAGAAATCGCTTTCATTACGTTGGAATAATTATTTTATTAGAACTGAAATCACAAGCACATACCAGAAAATTGGAATGACGAGATCCTTTTGGAAAAGGTAAAAAATAAATTAACACTTTGTATTACACAATTTGAGAATCATAATATGGTTAACTTCGTTGATCCGGGTAACAAGAGGCAGGAAAAGAAATTGAAGGATTATTGCGTATATTCTTTCAATGTAAATTTAAGCTTGGCCTTATCACAGTACAATACAAAAATGCACCAATAATTTATACACCTTCCCACTTTAAAAATAAATTAACAAGAAATCCACCTTAACATTCTTCATAAATTCACGACTCTAATATAAATCGATGAAAAAACCCTATCCTAGATCTATTGAGTGAGGTCAAAAATTAGATATCTCTATTGTGTTTGACTGTAATTCTACAAGAGTTTCACTCATGACCACAACTCAATCAATTGAGTCCGCTGAACGCTTTCAGGAAACTAAAACCATGAAGCTAAAAATGAACCCAAGAGTAACAAGAGTTAGCTCACATGCGTATCAATAAAAAAATGCAACCCTTAGATGGGGAAAAATGAATTTGCGAAAATACTTCCATCGCAATAGTTAAAAGAAATGTTAAGCTTTTGAATGCTCCAGCTCCATAAAGCCACATCATTTGATACCAAAATCAACATTGGTTTCCTTCAACAAAGCTCAAGATTAGAAAAATGTCAACAAAAGCATATAAAAATTCAACAATATATCTGCCGTTCCCCTCACACAGCTGAGCAGGCATAAAACCCTAAACTCGACAAGAATTTGTCTTGCGATGCTAAAAATACGAGTTTTGCTTAAGAAAACGTGAACATAGTAGCAAGAAAAGAAAAAAAAATCTCAACCATCAATTTTCTACCCAACTAGCAAAATAAGCTACTTCGTAGCATAAACCCTAAAACCACCATTAATATTCGGCAAACAATCTCTGAATCAACGGAAAAAATAGATTTAAGAACAATTGAATTTCATGCCTGAAATCTCTGTGAGCTTCTAGGCACAACCCAAAACTCAAGTCCAGTATATCCAACTGGATTGTTAAATTGAATGTGCTCCAAGAAAACCTTTGTTTTCTGCTGTAAAAGATTTTCCCAAAAATTCGTCTATGTCCACTGCACAATTTATAAAACCTTCAGTAGATGTCAACTCATAATCTAATTCAATTCAAAGCCAGAATAATTAATTTCCACTAGCAACGACACAACAAGGCATGGAATCTACGCTTACAACACCTCACAATTGAGAAACAAATTTTGTTTAATGAAAATGCAGCTAGATTAAGCATTAATCGTCTGCTCTTAAAGTGCTTGATTGAGCAAGACTTCACAAAAAATGAATTAATATGGAAAAACAACCAAGAAACAGAAGCAAAAGATCAATATTTCATTTTAATCACCATCAGGGTAAATGCCCCAAATTAATGAGGTTTATTAAGCAAGTAAAATGCACAAATGTAAACTAATCTAACCCTGATGAAATTATCAAAAAGTGGTTAAAGAAGGTTGCTCCTCTACCATAATATTGAAAAGCGTTCACCTGCTTTGACCAACACTTTCAATTAGCGGAAGCAGAGCACATCTGTAGAAAGGGCGGGTAACCTGAAAGTAATTACAGTCAACCTATGCTTAATCGTAGAAAGGGTAGGTATCCTGAAAGTAATTACAGCCAACCTATGCTTAATCATCTCACTTGAAGAAGAAGAAAGGGCAGAAAGAATTTATGGTAATTCTTGCCTCAAATAGCTCTCATCGTTAGGGGGTTCCTCAGCTCAAGACTAGAAAGAAAGCAACAAATTCTAGTCTTTACATAATCCATTCCTAATGCCATGCACAGGAAGACTCTGGGTATAGCAATATCACAACAACCTACAGGGAATCCCATGGTCCTCAGAACACGCGCTTACAGAACACAAAAACAACACACGCAAAGTAATAGAGATGCATAGCAAGTGGCTTAACTCTATATTAAATGACCAAAGTACCCTGGTCACGCGTGGCCACCAAGCCATTCCAGCACCTTCACCTCGAGCTAGATGCCATTTAATGCATTTAATTTGTATTCATGTATTACGTACGTCTACACGCCAGTTTTATAAACTATGCCTTTGCTTAAATTTATTTAATCAATTTATGTGTTCGCATTTTCCCGAATTTTTAAAACGAAAATGATTTATAAAACTACTCAGACGAATAGAAAAATAGATAAATGCTAATTTTCCAATATATAAAATAGCTCTCCAAATTCAAACTATACAAAAAAAAAGTTAATATGTTAAATGGCGAAATGTGATTGACCGATACTGCTGATTAAAAGCATTAGAGGGGAATGCATAAGTATTCCTACCTGGCGGCAGGAACTAATAACACCCAACTGTAAGTCATACAGAAACTCAATTCAAGGAATAGGGAGGGCGTGAATAAAGCCTGGGCAACACCACCAACACTAAGCTCAATTTAAAGCTAACAATTAAGCAATAACTACGCTGGAAGCTATCAACGAACCAAGCAAAAATCAATGGAGGAGAATTCATTAACGTAAATGTGAGAGTCTCCAGTAGGGGCGCGGCCCAAAGGGAAGGAATAGAGGGTTGGAAGAAAAGTAAGTGACCCCTAACCAACACGCAAAGCAACAGATTTCAATCACACAATAAGTAACACAAGCAAGGGTTGCACACACAATACTAACCCTTATTACACTACACATATATGTAGTAGATCATTAGGTGCGTATGGTTGAACTCATGTCTACGCTTGTTGTCTTGGGTCGCCCTAACCTTAATGCTAAGAGCCAGTTAAACCTATAGTGCCTTAGGAGCATAAATAAATAAAGGCAGAGTATTTTCCAACAATATGGCTTCTCTAGGATCTGAAGAGGCTATGACATGTGTTCATTGAAATGAGACACTATACAATCTAAAGCAATGGTGAATGAGAACATGCACCAATCACAGTGACTACAGAAGAAATAATGCAACTACAGGAATGCAAAAGGCTATGACAGTAGTAACAGTAAGGACAACAATAAATCACTTAAGCATATACATAAATCCATTGTGAAGAGAGTAAAAGTTAATTGATGGAATGAAATAATAGATGTAGACTAGGATTCAATCATCAGGCATATTTCAAAAATTAATTTCAAGAGAGACAAAATGGATAAGGGGCAGACACAAAAAAAACTACCAGCCAAACCATTACAGAGCGCTCAAACGCATAGGGATGACTTAGCAATTTAATACAAGCCGAGATCGATACACTTTCTTCACAAAACAATAAAGAAGAATGGTGACCAACTTGAAATACAACGTCCATTGATGAAGATGACACGAGCAGACCGTTCTTTTGTTACAAACCCAAAGCCCTTATTCTGCTCGCATAAACCAATCTCCTTCCGAATCTTCAAACTATATTGTTTTTATCAAAAAAATGATAGAGAAAGACAATGATTTGTATAGAAGAAACCTCTCTTTTAAATAAATCATTAAGAAAGCCACAAAATAATTTTCTGCTAACATTCTTGTTGAAAACCCCCAAAAATTAACAGTCAAATTAAAATTCCCTTCTTTCATTTCCTCCCATTTTAAATTAAGGAAATTGTTTATCTTTTCGAAGATAAAAATCAAATGACAAAATGTGAAAATCCATAAAAAGGGCAAGTTGCCATCATTTTTCCAGTTCAAAACAATGCATGGCCACTGATGCCAAATCTTTCCCATTTAAACCTCTTTTTACTAACTTTTTAAATTATTTCTGCATTTTAATTTCACCTTTATTTCCAAATTTCCATTTTAAATTTTAGATTAATAATTTTTTAAATAACATTATTCAATGCAAAATAAAATAAAATAACTTTATTAATAATAAAATAATAATAATCTTCTTTTTATTTAAATCTAAAAATTAGCTTTATTAATAAATGGCACAATAACTCATTACATGTCATTAAAATATTTTTCATTAACAAAAGTATGCATATCTATATTATCTAATCATTAAATCCATAAATTAATTTAATAACTAAATAACTAACAACATTCATTTACTAAATTAATACTCCAAATTTAATAATTTAAATTTGAAACATCAATTTAGGATCATTGTTAACTTAACTAAATATTTGAATGACAATAAACTTAACACCCCAAGAACAACAACAATAACATTAAATTAAAATAACATTAAATAAATGATTAAAATAAATGACACCAAACAGGACGATACCATAACGGTGATGGGGTCGTAGATGAATGACACCATTAAACACAACGACGAGGTGACAAACTCAAATGGGGACTTTCTTGTCAACTTCGTTTTCAACTTTATACCCATTGGGATTGTAAGACACACTCAGACTTGACAATGCAAGTGGAGTCAGTGTCCAGTACGTGCATCCTACATCAAACCAATGTCAAATAACATATAAATCTCTAGTTACAAGCACACCGTGATTTAGGTAGTCACAACTTAGTAGGGCGCTCACAAACAAGTGATGCTACACTGTCCTTTCACCAAGAATCAACCAAAAAACACATCATCATAAATGTCCAAAACTAAACATTAAACTATAACATCACAACATAGTGCCACATGGGAATAATAACATACCCAGATAAAAACGAACACCACACATCATTATATCATCAATCATCATAAACAGTATCATGAACATCCAAACAACTAAACTAAAAAACCACACAAGTCCAACTGGTGAAACAATCACCACCCAAGTCTCAAGTCCACAACACAACATAAAAGAGTACCAGAAAAGTAACAACTACACAGGGGTATTACAATTGTAGACCATGATTGTTTCTTTTTAGTTGGAAAAAAATTATCTATTTCTGATTGTCCAAAATCTCTATTAGAGATGTAAGACATGAGTAGAGCTCCTTACCAAAGTGTAGTTGGAAGTTTGATGTATGTTATGGTTTGTACTAGACCATACATTGCCCAAGTAGTGGAATTTCTTTCCATATATATGTCTAATCTTGGTAGAGTTCATTGGGATGTAATTAAAAGAGTATTTAGATATTTATGCTAGTACCACAAATTATTCCTTGTGTTATCATAGTAATTTTATTGGAGACAATATTTCCCTTGATATTCATGGTTGTGGATTCAAACTGGGAAAATAATGTTGATAGAAGATGATCCACCACTGCTTATGTTTTTACTTTATTTGGTGGTGTAATTAGTTGAATGAGTAAGAGACAGGTTGTGGTTGCTTTGTCCACTACTGAAGCTAAATATATGGTAGCTACTGATGCTTACAAAGAAGCCATTTGGCTTATGTGACTATGTTTAGATATTGGAGTAAAACAAGGTGTGCAATGACAACTTATTGTGACAATCAGAGTGCATTGTGTCTAACTAAGAATTTGACATTTCATGCTAGGACCAAGCACATTGATATACATTAAAATTTTGTTAGAGGTATGGTCAAAGATGGTAAGGTGAACTTGGTTAAGGTAGATACTTTGATGAATGTTGTTGATTCTTTAACTAAGCCTATGAGCACAAAGAAATTTAGATGGTGTTTAGAGTCTATGGGCCTTTCGACCCCTAGAAATTAAGAGACGATGTTTATACTCCCTCTTGTTTCTCTTGCAAGGTGTTAGATAAGTCAAAGTTTTGTTTGGAAAATGTGTCTCAAACTTGTAATTATATAAGGTTTATTGTTGATAGGATGTATTTAATATATATATTTACTAGTCACATAGATATGTGTAATATACAATGGGAGCACATGATGGAGCAAAATATGACTGTCTTAATTTTTTTTTAAATATATTAAATTGTTGTCATACATTAAAAAATGATATATTATAAATCTAGATCATTCATCATTAGGTCTTAGATCGAATAGTAGATATTTTGTTTTCTTATCTTTCCTTAGAAGGTAACCCTATTTTATGAGAGTGTTGTATTACAGCTATGTATTATGATGTATTCTAAGAGTTTGATAGAGGTCATGTTGTCTTTGGATCTTTGGTTGGTGATACTCTTGTGAAAAGCTTGATTTTCTAGTATATTATAATCTTTGTGATTTTTGAATAATATATTGGGCTGATTTTGGAGTATGGGGTTTTTCTCCCAAAATGTTTTTCCTCATGTAAATCACTATTTTGTGGTATGCATGATATTTATGTTTATTTTTGCTAAAGCTTTTGTAATTGAAGAGATCTGTAAAGTTTTACATTATTAGACTCCTCTCATTATGTGTAGGAAATTGTTCTGCTACCTTAGCTTCCTTACAAAGAGGACTAATTCTGAGAAATTATTAGCTCATGTGGTACTAGTTGTATTAGCACCAAAGAAGGATGGTGAATGGATGATGTTCATAGACTCAAGAGCCATCAATAAAATAACAATCAAGTATCATTTTCCTTTACCAAGGATGTATGATCTCATGGAATATTTAGGGAAGGCTAGGTTTTTTACAAAAAATATTTAAAGAGTGGATATCACCAAATTAGGATAAGAGAGGGTGATGAGTGGAAAATTGCTTTTAATGCCAAAGAGGGGCTATATGAGTGGCTTGTAATGCCATTCGGATTGAAAAATACATCCAATATGTTTATGTAGTTGATGAATAAAGTGTTGAAACAATTTTTAGGAAAGTTTATGATTATTATCTTGATGTCATATTGATTTTTAGGATTAGCAAAGAGGATTTATTTTTGCATATTAGACAAGTCTTACAAAGGCTTAAGGAAGAAAGGCTATTGGTGAATTTGAAAAACTATGGTTTTATGAAGAAGAAATTGTCTTATATTTGGGATATGTTATATCACCACAAGGGATTCAAATGTATTGAAAAATGATATGTTCTATAATTGAATGGCCAATGCCTAGGAGTGTACATGAGGTTCAAAGTTTCCATGGTTTAGCTAGTTTAGATATTATAGATTTATTTTAAATTCTAGTAGGATATGTGCACCCATAACCAAAACTATAAGGGGAGACAAGAAAGATTTTAATTCGACAACAACAATAGATAACAATTTTGAAATTTTGAAGAAAGTCATTGAGGAACTAGTGTTAGTGTTTCCCAATTTTGCAAAGGTGTTTCAAGTGAATTTTGATGCAAGCGAGAAAAAAATAGGATTGGTTCTTAGTCAAGAGAGAAAACCTATTTCATATTTTAGTGAAAATCATAATGATTCCAAGAGGGGATATATTGTTTACGATAAAAAAATTATGCCATTGTGCAAGATTTAAAGAGGTGGTGTCATTATTTAATTCTAAAAGAGTTTATTCTTTACATGGATCATCATGCTTTGAAATTTATTAATATTCAAACCAAACTTAACTAGCATCACATGAAATGGTTACATGGTGAGAGCACGAGTGAAAGGAAGAGCGAGTGGGAAGAGCAAGGGAGGAGGATGTTTGAATTCCTTTCTCGATGATGGCAATATTGAGGATGAATTTGATGCAGATTCATGGTTTTTGGTGGTTGTCCTATTTCTTGTGGCTACAGATCTGGTGTTCTCCCATTCGGTGTCATCGATCTTCTTCTTCTTTGTGGCTGAGTAGCTTTCTAAGGCTGAGCAGAAGTGATTTGTTCTCTAGGATTCTCCTTCTTTGTTGGTGGATCCTCTTTCTCTAGAGGGTGGGTGTTTTGGGGATCTCCTGTATCTTATGTGTTCGTGGATGGCTGCTGCTCTCTCCCTGCTCATCCCTCCTATGTTCTAGTGCCTGGGGTGCCTTTTTTTGTGGTGCGGGTTATCTTTGTTCATGTGGTAGCAGTTTGGAGAGTCTTCATCCTTTGGGTCATTTGGTTTGTGTCTAGGCTCCCCTGCATGAGTTTGGAATTTATGGTTTTGTGCTCCCTTCTGTTTTAGGGAGCTTTTGACACTATTTTTGGGTCATCTCTTTTTTCTGGGTTGTTCTTTATGGGTTTCCTTCTTTCTCCATTACCTCTTGTATTCCTCTTTGGGGGGATGACCCTTCTTCTCATTTTGGGTGTTCCTTGTTGTGTGGTGTTGGGCCCCTTAAGGGCGTTGGTGGTTTTGTTGGTGCTTGGGTTGGGGTTTTCTCAGTCTCTATTGGCTTGGTTTGGTTTGTTCTCTATGGGGTATTATTTTGGTGTACCCTTGGTGTTGGTTCGTGGTCATTGGCTAGGTGTCTCTTCATGATTTTTATGTACACCCAACAAAATTTAAAGTCTTTTGGATTTGGTGGCTCTATTGTTCAAGATTATTTGTTTAGTCCAACTTATGCTCTTGCTGCTGGGTTTTCCAAAGGTTGTTGCGAGTGCTTGTCCTACTAGAGTGGCTTTTTTTGCTAGTCTATGTAGATGGTGTCTTCTCTAGAGGTGAAGTCTTCTCTTGTTGAGGTAGAGCCCACTCCTTTTGAGGTGGAGTTTTTTGCTACAGGTCTAGCAGAAAGTACTCTTCTCCTTTGCTCATTCCTTTGGAGGTGGAGTTGGCTCTTTTTGAGGTGGGGCTAGTATGAGTTAGAGATTGGTTTCTTTGGTGGTTCGAGCTCTTGTATCTTCCTCTCTAATAAAGGGGGGCCTCGTCCTATGGAGGTGAAGTGTGGGTTGGTTTTCCAAATTGGTAGGAGCTATAAGATGGCTGATATTTTTCAATCTTTGGTGTTTTTGGGTTTAAGGTCCCGACCAAATCCTATTGATAGTTCCCTCTTGGGTTTTAGGTCCCTAAATTGTTTCTCTCTTACTACAATAGGGAGGTAGGGAAAAATGATAGGTTTTGAAGGGTGCTTTGGAAACCCTTTTTTATTTTAGCTCTGTGCTGAGTAGTTGTTTCGCTATAGAGTGGATGTTGTAGGTTGTGTTTGGTGTCTTATAGATTTAGGAAGTTTTCTTTAAAGATGTTATGGGGTTAAGACCCTTGTGTTCCTAGTTGTAAAGGGTTTTCAATCCCTTCAAAGTTGATTTCTTGTAGTTTGGTTTGTCTTGTATATCTTCTTGTAGACTGTTGATGTTGGGTTGTTGATTGTCTATGTTCCCATCTTACTCTAACTTTTGTTTGTTTCTAAGGGGTTTCAGGTCCCCTCAAAACCTTTTTGTAAGGCATTTTTGGTCCCAAATTTTTTTTCTTATCGCTAATAAAAAAACTAGCATCACATGAAGTGGGTTGAATTCCTACAAAGATATACTTTTTTCCTCACGAATAGAAGTGGAAGTTCAAACAAAGTAGAAGATGCACTAAGTAGAAGAGAAATAGTATTGATTGAAATGAGAGTTGCAGTAGTTGGATTTGATACTATGAAAGAGTTGTATAAAGATGGTTTGAACTTTAAGGATGCATGGAAAGCATTTATGGACCCTGCTAGTGTGGATAGGACACAATGAATGGATTATTTTATGCAAGATGGACTATTATTCAAAGGACAAAAACTTTGCATACATCAAGGATAAATGAGACAAAATTTAATAAGAGAAAAACATTGTGGTGGTTTAGCTAGACATTTTGGAGTTGATAAAACTATGACATAACGTAGTGAAATATATTTTGGCCAAGGAAGAGGGAAAAAATCAGAAAATTTGTTCAAGGATGTCATTTTTGTCAATATGCCAAAAGAGGGAGTCAAAATAAAGGTCTATATCAACCATTACCCATATCATAGAAACTGTGGGAAGATGTGAGCACAAATTTTATGCTTAGACTACCAAGAACACAATGAGCTAAAGATTCTATTTTTGTGGTTGTTGATTGATTTTTCATAATGGCTCACTTTATATCATGCAAAAAGAGATATGATGCAACACATGTAGTAAATTTATTCTTTATGGAGGTTGTTAGATTACATGGTTTAACAAGAAGTATAGTTTTAGACGATGATACTAATTTTATAAGATATTTTTTGAGGAAACTTTGGAAGAAATTAGGGACTTATTTAAAGTTTAGTTCTTCAAATCATCCCCAAACATATGGAAAAATTGAATTTGTTAATCAGCGTGTGGGAAATTTTCTAATATGATTAGTTAGTGATAAGCCAAAGCAATGGGATTTAGAATTTCCTCAAGCTAAATTTGTATACAATGACTTAGTTTTAAATAAGAGTACAGGTAAGAATCCATTCTAAATTGTTTATGGATACAACCCTAAGGGTATTTAATAATTAAGGGATCTTGGAAATATTGAGGGATATAAGAGAAGTGTTGAAGGAGAATATTATCCTAATGTTCATATGCAAGATTTGCATCAAAAAGTAAGAGAAAAACTTAGTTTTCTAGTTAGCTAGCATTATAAAGAGAAGGTTGATTTGAAGAGGAGAGAAAAGAATTTTGAAGTGGGATATGTTGTATTTTCACATCTACCAAAAGAAATATTTCTCATCCATGCCTACAAAAAGCTCAAGTAGAAGAATATTGGACCATGCAAGATCATCAAGAAGTTTTCACCATATGCTTACAAATTGGAGCTAACCAAAGGTTTGGAAATCTCACCCATTTTTAAATTTTTAGATTTTCATACTTATTATGTAGGGGAGATATCATAGAAACAAGGAAAGGAGAATATATTTGACTAAAAAGTGGATAGAGTAATTACCCAAGCATGAACAAGAGGAAATTGAATATATTTTGGATTCTAAAGTAATTAGGAAGATAAAGGGAAAGGAGCAAAGTGAGTATTTAGTGAAATGGAAGGGTAGAACAATGGATGATGCAATGTGGATAAGCCTAGTAGATTTGGAACCATTCCAGTTAACACATGGTGATAGAGTTGTTGACCCACAACAACAGGACCATTAACCTATCGCAATATAGAGTTTTACACACTGAGTAGAGGATCATAAAATTTTCTAGATTGGTAGTTTCATGTAGGGGCATTGAAAATTTCAAACCATATTTTTTCATCATTCCTTTACCTGCCACCATACTGAATCATTCAAAATTTTAAAATTTTATTTTTGGTTTTTTTTAAGGGAAAAAATACCTAGTTGTAACCTCATTTAATAAGAAATATAAAGAATAATGCATAGGGAAAATCTGAGTGGAAATTTTAAACCAAGGAAGGATTAGTTATGAAATTTATGGAAGGTTTCGAGTGTTACAACAAATTAGGCAAGATTTTGGAGAAGGTTCTAGAATTTTTGAAAAGATTTTTGGGATTGGAAAAGAGGAACAAAAAAAAATAGAAGAAAAGAGAGAAGGAAAGTGGAAGAAGGAGAAGCAAAGAGTAGAAAAGAGTAGCATAGGGAATGTTTAGAAGTAGATAGAGGTGTGCATATTAGCAAAAATAGAGAAGAAAAAGAGGAGGAAAATAGACTCCTAGTTTATTGCAACATTTGTAAATATGTAAAAATTTTGTAACTGTTTTTATTTTTTGAGTTAGTAAAATTGGACATTGCTTATTTCCAATGTGTTGTTCTCTAACATAGTGTGTGTGACTGCAAAAACTTCTTTATAATTTTTTTTTCTAAAACTGTTGACTTCCATTTGCAAGTTTAAAGTATTTTATGATTTCAAAATTATGAATATTCACGTACAACCATCACTTTTGATACCTGCAACAACAATTTCTTTTATAACATAGTTATTTAAATATCCTATAGTTGATTTTATGCCTCTTAGACCTCTTATTTCACCTACAACCTATATATTTCCCTTTGTAGAGGTTGTGTGAAGTTGCTTACTACAACACAACCTCCCCTTTTCCACTTGTTAGCTCTTGTTTGAGTGGGTTTTTGGGCACCTATAAGGAGGTGGGTTCCATCAATAAATTTTAAGGATATAAAATTATTTCTTTGTCTTCCTTTTTAATTAAAGTTGAAAATGCAATTATGATTTTTTTCAAGAATCAAATCAAATCTCTTGCCTCAAAAGGTAACTTTGAAGAGTTATTTTATTTTTCAATAATGATACAATTATAAAAAATATTTTCAATTTCTTTCTATATGAATATCATTTTCAATATTTGTCTAAACAATGTTTAGAGTTAATATTTATATTTTATTTTTTTAGGTTAATTTTTTCTTTTGAAATGTATGTTAAAGTTGTCTTTTATATTTTATTATTAATGTCTAGAGGCATTCTAAAATGGCAACAAGGGAATGGAAACAAGGGTTGGAGTGTAATGGAAGAGTGTGTTAAGAAAAAATCTTACCTTTTTTCTTAAATTTGATAACCATTTACATGTGAAAGTATTTAATATAATAATAAGCATACAATTATATCTAATAATAAACATTATATTTAATAATAAATCTAAATATGTGAAATACATATGAAATATATAATTTTTTTTAACAAATTATCTTTTTTTCCCAAGAAAATTTAAAAATAAAATTAAGATTTTATATTATTTAAGTTTAGTCATCAAAATTTAAAAATAATTAAAATTTGAATATAGAGTGAGGTGAAAGTAAGTAAAAAAAATGAGGGTTATCATAAGGAAAATGATACTAGAGTTAAATTAGTTTTATTTATAATTTATAATTAGTTAGTTACAAAGAAAAAATGTTTTTAATCAATTTAGTGGTTTAAATTAATAAATCTTATGTTTCAAAGATAGTTAAACATATAAAGTAAAAAAAAAAATTAATATTTTCAAAATTACCGAGAAAATAGTTGTTTAAAGTAATTGAAAAAGTTGTGTATTTTAAAAAATAAAATAAATCTAAAATAGTTAAATTAGTTTTTTTTTATAAAATATTGGTAGTATTGATATGGTTATCTAGTGATATAGAGTAAATAATTTATTAATGATTTAGGTAAAAATATTTAAATATATATATCTATCTTTCTACATTTGGTTTTTATATGTTGATGACATGTTTTATTTTTATTAGAAAACTTACAACATTACACTAAATCTCTTGCGATCATTGTAGTTCTACCTCTCAGAATAATAAGATCTATTATTTCTTACTTATCCTTTAATTTATTTTTCTATAAAAATATTTAAAATAGAATTTTAAAAAACTAGATAATTTGTAATTTATTAGTAGAATTACATGACTTAAAAAAAATCTACCAAAACATAAATATAAAAAAAATTTAAACTTTCAAAATTTTACATTACAAAAATATTAAAATTATATAAATATTGTTACAATATTAAAAGTACTAGTTATATGGCCCCCTTGAGCCTAGCTGGATGAAGCTCAATTTTCATGGCTCAACCAAACCTAACCTAGGTCAAGTGGGTGGGGGTGAGGTCATCCGTGACCACAAGGGGAAATTTATTTTGGCCTATGCGGTCAACTTAGGGGTATAATCTTCTAGTTTTTCTGAGGTGGTAGCGGCCTTCCACGACATTCAATTTACCACATAAGCTAGGTACTCTAATTTGGTTATTGAAGAGACTCTAGAAACACAATTCTTATGTTGACTGGGAAAGCCTCTCTATGCTGGACTCTTCAGGACCTCATGGCCTCGACTTGTAATCTCATGATTTCCATTCGGAATTGCAATATTAATCACATGTATAGGAGTGGCAAAAATGTTGATGCCTTAGCAAATATTGGATATTTTACTCCAAATTTAGTAAAATGGGATAATATCCTCCATATCCCAAGTTAGGTGTTTAAATTAATTCAACATGATGCTAAAGTACTATCCAAATGAGATCAAGATGGATACGATGCTAGCTCATATTGATAGTTGCCACGCTCTTCAATTATGGCAACTTAAGCCCACTAATCAATCTATTCATATTTAAATTTATTTGCAACTCTAGTTTTCATATAGCCATTTCTACTTCTAGTGTTTCCTCACTCTGAAACTTGTATTTTTAGCGATATGAGGGGATTTGGTTTAGGATAAACCTACCAACTGTGATTGCTAGAAGCAAGACAAGGAGGTTTGGGCCATTCTGGAATGAGGCAAGCTTGCTTCTAATGTGGAGGGGATGCAAAGGAATAACCCTAAGATTTCTTTGGAGTTTTCCAATTCTTGGGTGGACGAAACTGTTATTGTTGGAGGGGTCTCTTTCATAGTGACTCCTGAGCTTATTGCAGAGGTTACAAGGCTATCCCTAGAAGGGATTTTCATTCCTTGTAAATTTAAAATTCATTACTAGGAAGACATGAAATGGTTTCTGAAAGAGGGCGAGAGGATGAATAGGTTGTAAAATGGCTTTAACCATGCGGAACTGCCTAGCATCTGGAGCAAAATTGTTGAAATCCTAATGAGGTATGTCACTCTTGAAGGGTTTTTCCATCGCTTCCACGTCCATCTTTTGCCTATGCTTAATCATCTTAGGTATAATTTTAAGATGAATTTCACTTTTTGGATCTTTTCTTCACTTGAGCAATGATCTATTAGAAGTTTCTAGGATAAATGCAATAAATTACCCATACACCAGGGCTTATTTATTATTTATGCAAGTTTCATTCTACACTACTTCCCTCCCCTACCTCTTTGTGCAACAAAACTTTGACCACCCATGACCCCACTAATCCCCTTGTGGACCTCAACCCCTCTATTACTATTGATAAAACCCCTCCTATTGTTTGTTGTAGCACCTAGGCCTAGGGTAAGGCCCTTGTTAATGATAAACCCCCTTGTCCTCATCAAATGTTCCCCTCTATTGGAACCCATGCCTATTTCTACTTCTGGGTCGGGGGAGTTTGAAAACTACAATGATGATGAGTCATGGAATCCCACCCTGGCTAACTCTCCTATGTACTCTTCAATTCATGACCATACCTGAGATGTTCTCAATTGTTGTGTTATGGAGACCAATCAGACTTAAATAAAATCTTCATATTAATTTTTCATTAAATAATTTGTTTCACTTATTAAATATTTATGCTGCACTTGTATATAAAATGATGGTCAATAACAAATGTTAAATGCTGGAAGTGATTAGTTACAATATTTTTAATATAAAGTCTATGGACAGCTAGAAATAATAAATGTATCTGCCCAAAGAAAATGTTTTTTTGGTGCATGGGGCACAACCAATGTCCACACTTTGTTGGTAATTAATGAGACATGTGTGGGAGCATATTATAACACTTGGTGATGAGTTGTAAGGGTAGCATGTTATAAAAAATGTTAGCAAAAAAATCACAGATTAGTGGTTGGAAAAATGCAGGAGAAGTTACAGGTACCTGTAGCCATGCTTGTGTAAAACAAGCAAGTGAAAAACATGGAAAAAATGTTGTTGCATGTTGATACATGTATTTGCACATCTTTTCATGTTATTGTAAAGGTTATTTTTTGGGAGATTAATAAATTTTGGACCATCTTGTTGGTGGATGTAGCCCAAATTTGGGTGAATCACGTTAAATCTTTATGTTCTTCTTTTACTATCCAAATTTTTTGTGTGCTTTGTTTCTCTATTTTATTGATCAATTATATAGTTAACTAATTAAAATATACCTTCTAACCCTAACAAGTGGTATTAGATCCAGGTTATTTGTAAAGGGATTTGCATAGAAAAAGGGTATTGATTTTGATGAAATCTTTTCTCCAATTGTTAAAATGACATGTATTCATACTATTTTAAGTATTGTGGCTACTAAATATTTTCATTTAGAACAACTTGAAGTTAAAAAAAAAATTCTCCATGGTGATTTGGAAGAGGAAATATATATGGAGCATCCACAAGGAATTGAGGTCAAATGTAAGGAGAAACTAGTGTACATATTGACGAAAAGTTCATATGGCTTGAAGCAAGAACCTCGACAATGGTATATTAAATTTGATAGTTTTATGGTTGAGGATAGCTACAACTAGTGTAATTCAAACCATACGGTGTTTAATTTAAGAAGTTAGGTGATGATAGATACATTATTTTATGTTTATATGTTGATGATATTCTTGTAGCGGGGTCTAACATGGATCACATAAAGGAGTTAAAATAGCAGTTATCAAATTCATTTTCTATGAAAGATTTGGGGGAAACAAAATAAATCCTTGGTATGAAGATTACAAGAGATAGGAAAAATAGAAAATTGTTTTTATCTCAAGTTGATTATATTGAAAAGGTGTTGTAGCGATTTCAAATGGAGAATGCCAAAGTTGTCAGCACACCTTTGCCTAGTCATGTCAAATTGACTAAAGATATGTGTCCTAAGATACAAGAGGATGAAGAAAAAATGTCCAAGTTACCATATGCTTTAGCTATAGGAAGTTTAATGTATGCCATGGTATCCACGAGACCGGATATTGCACATGTCATAGGAGTTGTTAGTAGGCATATGAGTCATCCCAAATTTGAGCATTGGAATGTAGTAAAATGGATTCTCAAGTATTTGAGAGGTACATCCAATAAAATTTTATGTTCTAGGGACTCTAATACTAATTTAAAAGGATATGTTGACTCATATTTGGCAGGGGATATAAATACCAGGTGGAGAACCATAGGTTAAGTATTTACAGTTGGTGGGAAAATAATGAGTTAGATTTCTTAGTTACAAAAGGTGGCTACTTTATCCACCACGGAGGTAAAGTATGTAGCTGCAACAGAGGAAACAAAAGGAATGATATGGCTGCAAGTTTTCATGGAAGAGATAGGAAAACAACAGGTTGAAAGTTACTTTTTTATGGATAGTAAGAGTGTTATACATCTTGAAAATACTTTTTCCTTGCACTCTAAAACCAAACACATACAACTCAGATATCATTTCATTCGATCAGTATTGGAGGATGGATAGGTAAAGCTGGAAAAGATACATATAGATGAAAATCTAGAAGATATGTTTATGAAGGTAGTGACAAGGGAGAAGTTGAGCTCCTCTTCAGCTTCGGCTGGCCTTCAAAGTTGAATTCAAGAAAAACAACACAATGAGGTCCAAGGTGTTTATTTCTAGTGGGAGTTGTAGGGGAAACAATGTTATTATTAGTATCCAAGTGGGAGATGGTATGGAGTGGAGTCCAATCAGTCTCCAAGTGGTAGATTGTTGTGCTATGGAGACCAATTAGAATCGGATAAAATATTCATATTAATTCTTCATTAAATAATTTAATGCACTTATTAAATATTTATTCTACACTTTTATCTAAAAGGATGGTTACAAAAAAATGTTAAATGTTGGAAGTGATTAGTTAAAATATTTTTAATATAATGTCTATGGATAGCTTGATGCAGGAGCATCCAGTGGTGTAAGGGCAATCTTGCATCACCCAAAAATAGTTAAATTTCAAGTTTATCATTTTTCAGATGTTTTTACATTTTTGGATACCCATTTCATCATAATGAAATTCCCAATTTGTGGTTTTTATTTTCTATTCCTGGGTTGAAAGATATTGCAGTTTTAGTTTCCCAGATTTGCACCTGAAAACCTTCTGAGTGGGATTTGAGGCACTTAGAGCTTCCGGATCAGCCCCAAAACTTGACAAAATTGGTGTAGCAAATTTTGAGCGCTTTCTTGACTTCGAGACCTTTCCAACGGTTCAAACGGTTAGCGAATCAGAGCCCCAGATCAAAAGTTATGGCCCCGGGACGTTGGCGCACTTTCTAGAAGATACAATTGCAAATATTCTTTTGAAATTTGAACTTCAAGTTGTAATTTTTGGTGCCAAACCGCCTAAACTCAATTCTAATGTTGTTTTGGCTCCAAACTAAAGAGGAGCTCTATTTATGGGCGGGTTTCTAATATTTTTGGGTAACTTTTTGGGGACAAGCCCGCATGTTGCGAAAGGGTTATTCTGTAGCTTTATGTAGCTTGCATGTGTTGTAGAACTTGGGGATTTGAGATCCTCTGCATGTAAGAAGCTCCATTCTCTAAATAATAAAATTATTCTCTTGTTTGTGGGTTATTTTTCTGTGTCTCAGGTTGCACCCTCATCAAGTGGTATGAGCGAGTTTTCTTGGCGTGTGGACAGATCGTCAATCGTGAGGCAATTCACACTAGGACCGTGGTTGTGGGTTGAGATCAAGAAAGATGCCTCCAAGAGTGATGCCTGGTAGGTGTGGTGGTGCCAGAGGTGGTCGAGGCAGAAAAAATTTTGGTGGAAGAGATGCATTGGCAGCCTTCCAAAGATAGATTGACGCGTTACAAGAGCAGTTGAGAAGAGGGTTAAACTTGAGGGAGGAAAGTGAGGATGAAGGAGAGGAAGAAGGTTCAAATGTAGAATAGGAAGAAGAAGCAATTGATCAAGACCAAATGTGGCTAGTAAGGGCTATTTCAAA
>VDFB02252616.1:13624047-13650499 GCA_007258455.2 Sequoia sempervirens | reverse complement strand
TAAGAATTTTTGAAAAGAATCTTTTTCAAAAAGCCATGCAAAAGGAATCTCCACAACATTAAATTCCTGTATTAAGAATTATGGGTTAATTGCACATAGAATTAAAGATTATTTGTACATATATTCAACCAAAATTACAAAATAAATTTTATCACATCAATCAAGAATACTGGATGAAAGGTAATTCCAATCTTTCCAGTAAGAAGGTTTTAAACTGTCATACATATATCCCCATTTTCTATTATTATTTGGAAAGTAGTTGTTACTGCTTCTTACTTTCTATTTAGAAATTTCTAGAAATGCCTGAAGCAAAGGTAATTTAATGATACGGTAATTGGTGAACCCTGCTTTGACAAACAGGTCCTCAAATTCTTTGGTTGTCCTTTCTTTCCCACCGGTAGAAGCAGCCATCATACACATATCGAACAATAATCCTGCTGCCTCTTCGTCCCTTCTTCTTCATCAACAACTGCATCCACAATCAACACTTTCCCATCCTCTGGTATTGCTTCATAGCACTTTTTTAAGATTTTCACACACTGCTCATTATCCCAGTTATGCAAAATCCACTGCAGAAAAAACAGCAAAAGCATTTTGTAAAACAAGCATTTCAAAAGTTAAATTCCATTTGCATACAACATAATTTGAAAATACACCTTCATGAAAACTGCATTTGCTGAAGGAATGGTTACTTGCAAGGTATGAAGTTTAGAGATGAAGATTGTTACCGACCATGTATGGGAGCAGCAGTCCTTATGACATGAGGAAGATCGAAATTGATGCCATGAAAGTGGGGATATTCTGCAACGATTACAGATATTGCAGACCCCACTCCCCCTGCAACATCCACCACACTCTTCAACCTCTTAAACCCATCGTACATCTTCACTACAGAAGCCATTAAAAGGCTAGTATCAGTAGCCATGCCCTCATTGAAAATCCTGTTTGTTTCAGGATTATTGCTGTTGTACTCAAATATGTTCATGCCATTGGCTTTGGTGAATGCAGAGCAGCCTTCTATGACAGAGTCATGAAGATGCTGATATCCATCTATTATACACTTTAGATTAGTGGCCTACACGGTCGGTGCACAGGATTGTTGGGCACCATTTTTCACCAGCAAATTAGAGAGGCTGGTGAGGCCGTATTTGAATTGGGGATTGCCACCATAATCTACTGTAGTCTCTTCTGTGAAGACACCAATGCAAGCCAGAAGCCTCATGATTCTAAACAGGTAGTCAGTATGGGCAGGCTTGTTGGTGGAAGTAGAAATATGTGAAGCAATTTCTTCCACACAGGGGGTTTTCACTACCATGGATGGCAATAATGTCAGGAATGTTAAGCAAAACAGCAGCTCGAAGGGCCATGTGTTTGGCTGCTGAAAGAATTATTTCATAGAGTTGGAGATGTGCTTCCATGGAAGACTCTGATGAAGCCATAGTTGTCTCATCTATTGCAAACTTTGTCAATTTATAGAGTTGGAGACGTGGTTCCATTCAAACTCTGACGCAGCCATACTTGTCTCATCTATACCAGACTTCGTCGATTTATAGAAAAGTCATGAATAGAATTGGAGATGCGTTTCAAATGTAAAATTCAAATAGAGAAATCGGCACGCGTTCTCATTCTACTTACGTGACATTTCGAAGCACTCAAAATGTTTGGCACACGTTCTCATTCTACTTTGTAGAATTTGAAAAAACAAAACATGGAATTTGACTATACAACACTTGTAAAATATACCTCACTGAAAATTATTGGTTATCCTCAAACTTTGGAGATTTTCTACATTATTGATAAATTATTTACTCTAACTTGTAATTATAAATAAATAAACAAAAATACAAAATTAATTTAAATCTATTATCATTTTATTTATGATAACCCTCATATTTGTCTTGCTTTCACCTCACTATATATTATTTTCATTGTTCGTAAATTTTAATTATTTATTTAAATGTTTTTTTTTTCTTACGACTAAACTTATTATATAAGCTCATTCTTTTTTTTTTTCTTTTTTTAAAAGGCCAAAGGCCTGAACATTATTAATTCTTATTTTTACTTTTATTTTTTTAGGAAAAAAATAATTTCAGAATATCGAAAAACATTAACAATAAAATATAAACACAACTAGCATACTTGGAAACATTAATAATAAAATATAAAACACAACTAGTATATTTGAAAAGAAAAAAATAACCTACAAAAATAAAATATAAATATTAACTCTAAACATCGTTTAGACAAATATTGAAAATGATATTCATATACAAAAAATTGAGATTTTTTTTGATATATTAATTTGGCACTAAGGGGGCCAAACCCCAAATACAACATTGTTCAACTTTTCATTTTATCAAAATTAAAAAATTATCTCCACAAAAAACCATTATTGCTCCAAATAGTACTTAGCTAGTTCTCTTCTTTTGCCTCTACTTCTCCTGGCTCCACCCCCCAAGCTATTGGGACTGTCAACACTTTTGGCTTTGCCTCCATTTGATATCCCCATGTCAACTCTTTAAGCCATGCTACATTCCTCGCTACATCCTACGTTTGTGCATCCTTGTCTTTCCCCATGTTCCAAATGATAAAGGGGATCCATAGGCCATTATAGTCCATGAGCAACAACCATACACTCATTGTTGGTCTTAGTCCCCACCCAACCACTCCCCACAATAGGAATTTTTCCATGCCCTCATGCCATCTTTCATTGATGAGCTTTCACATTAGAAATTTGATGGTCTATGTGTCCTCTTGCACTTGCAATAGTCTACTATTCTTGACCACATTCCTCTATTAATTAAATGATTTTAATTATTTAATTAATTCACTTCTTATTAAACTCTATTCTATCTTGATCAATTAAATAAACTAATTGTGTTACTAATTCCCCCTTTTCTTCAATAATTAAATAAATTATTATTTATTTAATTATTTACTTATCATCATTTGTCTCTAATTAAATAATAATTATTAATTATTTAACTATTCAACTAATCTTTTAAATTCTTCTATAGTTAAATAATTATCAAAATTATTTAATTATCTCCCAAACCTTCTCTTTTATTAAATAATTAACTCAAATTAATTATTTAATGCTCTTTTCCCATTTCCTCTTATTTAATTAAAATGATTATATAAATTATTTTAATTAAATGTCCACTTGCCTTTTCCTCAAATAAATAGTTTAAATAAATAATTTATGCCTCCACTTGCCCAAAGATTCATTCTCATGATTTAATTATATTCAATTTTTAATTCCTCCATATTCTTCTTCCACTATCTCATTTTCGAATCTCAACTGTCGATCATTTTTGGGCTCTTTCTAATCTTGACTGTTCATTTTGTAACCTCCACTTTGTGTTGCATGTCTTCTCGACCATTGATCTTGGCATATTTCTAGAAGCTTGATCTCATCTATCCATTTGAATGGTTGTCTATAAAAGAAGCCTTTTTTTTTCCATTTCTTCCTTAACAACCACTTATCTCAAACTTTCTTGCTTACAATTTGTAGGCATTTGCACATTTCAACTACAAATCTAAGGAATATTTGCAAAACAAGAATGAGGAGAGGCAAGGGAAGTGATTCAAGTTCAAACATGGGGAGTGTTTTCATTTGATGCTTTCATGTTTCCTTATGTTTTGTTTGTTTTCTCTTGTTTTGGATTGGGTTTTGGCTTAGTAGTGTTGTGGTTGTCACTAGATTCTAGGCCAGCTCATTTTAACCCATCTTACATTGGTGAACCCAACGTGAAGACAAGTTTTTGTAGGTTTCCATACGAAATGACACAATTGTAGAGAAACGACACATCTGATAAGCAAAGCGACGCAACTGCTTGGCGGGAAGTTGGATTTAAAATGAACAACACATTTGTGGAAAACATGGACACATTTGTGGGTGGGAGACTGGGGTTTGAAATCGTAACACAATTGTTCTAGAATGACACATTACAGTGACACATCTGCAGAATCAAACGACGCAATCGCCTGGTTAGGTATAAAAAAAATTGTTTTAGTTTCATTCAAGTTTCTCTTTTTGTGTTTTCAAGTAGGTTAGGATTTTTTTGTACTAACCATCTCTTTTTAGCACGTGGCTTTGGACCTAAGGAGTTTCACAAAAAATTTGTCTTTAGAAACAACAAAAAAATCAAGCTATTTATTTGTTTAGATTTAAGCAATTTTATTTTGTTTGTTTTCCACAACTATACCTTGCATCAAGATCATAAGGGTAAAATGAACATGAATATCACATTCATGAGGTTTTAAAATTAAAAAAAAAATAAATTTTCTCACTCATGGGTCTTAAAATGAACATGCATAAAACATCATTGGCATAAAAAGAATCCATGTGTCTTCAAATTATAAGCAAAGGTTAAAATTTATGAGTGTCTTTTGTTTTTTGTGGTTTTCTTTGTGCCATTGGATGTGTATTCTCCTCTCATGCCACTTGGAAATTTTAAGGATCAAAAAAATTCCCTTGGTATCTTGCATAACCACCCCCCACATTTGGATTTTGGAAATTAAAATGAACCCCATTAGAGCGTGAGGAAAAGATGTTGCGTATAATCTCTCCTTGTGCTTTGTGTTATCTAGGAGATCAAAAACAACATACTTCCTTTCTATTGTGTACCTTTCTATTAGAGGGCTTTCCACCTCATTTCGAAAGGTTGGAATGACCCAAGTGGTAACAAGCTAAAGCCAAGCTCTTCTGAATCACTATATAAAACAAGTGCTTTTTGATGAAAGTCATTAAGCAACAGATGTAGATGTGTCATGCCGATAAGTGCCACACTCAGTAGCCCTGCGAGCTATGTCAAAATCCTTTCTTAGGAAGGGACTGGGAGGCCTCTTGATTGACCATAATCTTGATCTAATCTTGTCGCTTGTATGTGCACCTTGAATAGATGCCCTTACTAAGAACCAATTGTTTTAGTGGCCAAAAAACTTTTATACACTCATTGATCGTAGGAGGTCAGACCTCTGAAGCCACCTTAAATTTTCACTAAGCATTAGTAGAGACATAAATTCCTCTTTGGGGAATGAGACTTGGTGAACCCGAGAAGTGAGTGTCATGTAAGGGGGAGCCAGTGCCACCAAGTCTCTAGATTTCCATCTTGTTTAAGTGGCTGGAGAAATCCAAGTGTTGATATCAACCAGTGGTTTCCTTTCCAACCATAGGAATTGTGCATGTTGTCTATGAGTGTTTTATTTTGAAATCAAACTTTTTCACATATGAAATCAGACCAAAACAAGTGTTTGTGACTATATTCTATGTTTTCCAAATCAAATTTCATCAAAATAAGTCAAAATCCATTCCGAAACCAAGTCAAAACCATTAAAACTATAAAATCAACATTCTATCACCAAAACTGTAAAAAAAGCCGGCAACTGCACTTTTGTACCACAATTGATCATTGGAAAACCACAACTATTATACTAAACTGCATTTGCAGAAAACAGAGCTACAACTATCATTATGAACCACAACTGCACTTTGAAAACCTACAACCTGAAATGATGCATTTTAAGAAAACAGTGCCGCAACTACCTAATAACCAGAAACTCTCAAAATCCTTGTCCAAAATCCAATCAATTCATTTTATAGTGGCCCTAACTCCTAAACCAGAGACTTGCAGGCCTTTACAATTCATTCTAGCATTGCCATTTAGGATTACACTATATTATAGGTTACTTTCCCCATCCTTTGCATTGCATAAATTAATCTTAAACTTTAGGTTGCATCTCTGTTTCAAATTTTAGACATAGGAAGACTACTAAGCTTTTGGACAGTCCATGGTTGCTTATCCAATTTGTCATTGACCTTAATTTTTCACTTTACCAATCTTTTTCATTATCCTCTTGGTCAAATTTGAGTCTCAAGCTTGTGTCCTATCCTAGACTCTACCTTGTCAAAATTACCATCTCAATTATCACAAAGGTCAATGACATTTGGGTTTTTTTATCTTTGACCTACATTAGCTTGGTTACCATCCTTTGTCTTAAATTTTTAGAATTCATATCCTTAGCATTATCCTAGTCTTATTTAGATTCATATCATACCCTTTGACCATAGCTTCATTATCATTCTATCAATTCTTAGCCTTGCATTTAACTTGCACTTTCATTTTACACCTTTATATCCCAAAAACACAAAAATATAGCTTAATTTCATCTTAATATTAGTTGCACCATTACCTTTCATCATTAGCTTAACACATTATCATTATCCTTGATCATTATTTAATAAACATTTGGTATCCTTTAGCATCCATTAGTTTCATATCCTTGCATACTCACCTTGCATCCTTATATTCAAAAAATCCTAAAAACATAGTTTAGCTTCATTATCACCTTGCATTACCTTCCAACTTGCAAGTCTCACATGGTTGAAACAAGGTCACGAACCAAAAGAAAGGACATGGATTTTTCAAGTGACCCTTTTCATGACACCACCCTTGGATCAAACTCAAATCAATCCACACCTCAAAGAGGGACACCACAAAGAGACCAAACCAACACATTTGACAATCTAAACCTAGATGAATTCAATAAGAAATTAACTCTAGAAGATATTGAAAGAGCTTACCAAGACCCAAGGGTTTTGAGCATGGTTGATCAACTTGTTGGTGCTGAACCTAATAGATTTTTCTATGCACTAGCCAAAAAGGGTGTCAAACTCCCTCAAGGCTTTGATGGCTCAACCATTGTAGAAGAAGATACCCAAAATCCATTTGCATTAGGGATTCCCTCTTCACAACAAATGTAAACTATACCACTTGGGACAAATGCACACATAACAACCACTACCACATATATCCCTAACATTTGTACATTTGGAAACAAAGTGACCCATGCTACTACACAAGGGAAAAATTTCACATTTGGAAGCTCATCAAATTGCATGGGTAAGACCTTTATAAATCCTCTTTTTCAAAACACAAATCAAGGCCCAATATCACAAGGTCCCACATCCTTACTTCAAAATAAAAACCAAGGTTGTATACCTACAGTTCAAAACACAAACCAAGGTCCTTCATTCCAATTTCAAAGTACCCCTTCATCAAATCAAAATCAACCAAATACATATAGAAAGATTCACATTGTACCAAAAAGAGTGCAGAACAAAAACATTAGTCAAGGGCCTATTCCATTAGTTCAAAACATTAATCAAGGACCTACACCATCATTTCAAAATGATAATCAAGTACCTACATCATCTTTCCAAAATGCAAATCAAGAACCAACATTTCAAATCGAAGGAACAAATCAAGGACCTACACCACAACTTCAAAACACCATACCAAATACAAACATGACCTTTGGGACCAATCTAAATGCCAATTTTACTCCAAATCAAACCAACAAAAATGTCACACTTGCACATCAATACCAACAAGGAAACCAAGGTATCATGCCAGAAAATACCAATCCAACATATGACCTCAACACAAGCACCATAGGACCAAATCAAACTAATTGAACACCATCTCTCACAGATACTTTGATGTAAAAAATACAAGCCATCAAAAAACAAATGAAAAACATGCAATTGGGAACCAAATAGAAAACTTATTCCATGGAGGAATTATGCCCTTTTCCATTTGATAGAAATCTATACATGCCACCCTTTCCCCCTCACTTCACGACACCACCTTTTCCCAAGTACAAAGGGAGAGGGGATCCAATAGAACACATACGAGAATTTAATACATGTATGGAAATTGCATATGATCCTACCTAATTGATGAGATTATTTCCACAAAGTCTCATGGGGCCAGCCCTAGATTGGTTGGCATGTCTTCCTCTAGGGTATAGAACATGGGGTGAACTGACTGATAAATTCATTAATCACTTTGCCTTTAACATTAAAAGTGATATCACCCTTGCAAAATTATGCACAACCAAACAAGAAGAAGGGGAGTCACTTACCTCTTTTTATTAGAGATGATGAAGTTTGGTTAGCAAGTTCCCTTATCACATTCTTGAGAAACAACTAGTCACCCATGTGTTTATGGAAACCTTAACGGTGAATTGATGATTCGAATTCAAATCTAATGTTGCACAAATTTTGATGAAATCATTGAGAAAGGTGTCCTTATTTAAAAAGGTCTTGTCGCAAAAGGACTAGTCAAACTACACAAAGAGAATCCAAAACCCAATAATGAAAAAAGAAAATACTGGTCCCAAAACAAGAATGTTACAAATTACAGAGTTGATGCCAAAGTGATAACCAAAGGTCCAACCATTCATCTCAAAGGTCCTTCCTCATTAAATACATCAAACAAATCAAACACCCAAACACAAGGTCAAAACCAAACATTAAATGCAGTCCAAAACAATCAACAATGAAAGGGTCCTCCCCATGCTAAGAGAACATACACCCAATTGGGTGAACCCATCAAATCAGTCCTAAACAACTTTTGCAATCTAATGTCATTTAACTACCAAATATCAAAAATTATGGACCTTCATTAATCAAACCCGATTGTTGGAAAGAAGATGAATACTGTGAATATCATTGTGGAAAAGGATACAAAACATCTAGATGTTGGGCACTCAAAATACCATTCAAGACCTTATTCAAGATGGAACCATATCGATAGTAGATTTACAAGGAAAAACTAATGCTGATCATACCATATTCAAAACGCCCAAGTTCAAGATCATGACAAAGGAAAAGTGTCTAGCAGCTCAGGGAATGACAACAATGCCAATTATGCTATCGTCAAACATGATTATAGCATTATTATTCTTAATGTAAGACTCTTTGATGATCACATTGTCACTATTACCATAAACAATCCAAGTTTAGAATGTGTGGTCACCATTCACAGAGCCAAGATAACTCTTCTAGGACCACCTTCTAATCCACAACTACAAAACCAATGCAATCTCCTAGATCAGCTAGGGAAGACTCCCACATAGATTTCCATTCTAGAACTCCTTTGCATATCACCACAGCATAGAGCTGGCCTTGATAAAGCCTTGCAAAAAGAATCTACACCCACTAACCTAGATGTCAAAGAATTTCAGGCCATGGTTGGATACCTAGATATGCCACACCATTTCACTTTCTCTAAACAAAACTCTTCCACCCAAAAGTCTGATCATAACAATGCCCAACACCTTGAAGTATGTGTTAATAAACACAAGATCACACGAGTCCTAGTATATGGTGGAGTAGGTCTAAACATTTGCTCACTAAAATTGGTGAAAGCATTGGGATACTTTGAGAATTGCATAGACCAAACCAAGAAAATTGTGATCAAACCTTATGATGATGTTGAATGATCATCTGAAGGCGTAATTTCACTTCCTATAAGAGTTGGTCCAGAAATATAGAACACAATGCTTCATGTATTGTATGTAGATTTACAGTAAAACCTTCTCCTTGGTCACCCATGGATTCATGCCATGAAGGCTATTCCATCCACCTACCAGCAATGCCTCAAATTTCCATATAATGGCACTAAAATTACTATTCATGGCAACCTTGATCCCTTTCAATACTGCACAAACCTAAAAGGAACTATTGAATGTCAAGTTCCCATCAATTGAGAGGCCTCATCCTCCACCTCATCTGCCACTCCATGTAACTATGTTGATACATCTACCCTTGTAAAATTATAGACCCCATTTACCACACCTTCCACACCAAAGATCCAGATCTAGGGCAAATGATGCAGAGAATACAACATGAAGAGTCTCTTTTTCATTGGAAAATTACCTAAATCATCAAAGTCTTATGGAAAATCACATCCTATGCAGCCCAAAGTAATAATTCATAAGAGCCAGGCTATAAATATTGACATAATGTCACTATTCACTTGGTGATGGTAGCTTGATGCCAAAAAACAATAACCTATAATAGCCTTGATCACTTCCAATGTCTCATGGTCCCTAATGCTGAAGAATTTTTGCAACTTCTCGTCTATAATGTGCTTGTGGAAAGCCATCTCCCACTCTTTTCCAGCCAAGCTTATTTTCATCAACATCTTTTGGTCTGCTAATTTTCCTTCCTTCCCTAGCTCTTAAATTCAGTACGCTACCAACTCCCAACCCTTATTAACTCATGTTATTAGTGTCTTAAATGTCTATCATACTACAATTCTCATTCCTTTGTACTTCACTCATGTGATTCTACCACTCAGTACCCATGATCCATTTCTTCTTTGCTTCCAATCATTTCAATGGCCAATTTTAAAATCCTATCTACTTCAACATTTCCTTCGTAGAATATGTGAGACAATTTGAAATCCTCCAACTAGTTGAGGCATTTCCAAATTATGGGTATAAATTTTTGAATTTTCTAGTTTGGCATCTTGTTCTTGTAGATGGCATTTGTTATGATCAAATAATTTCCTTCTAAATGAAGTCACCCATAACCCATCCTTTGACATAAGTTTATCCCTATCCATGTTGCTTGTATATCCACTTCGTTCCTTATTCCCTCCAACATTTTTTTTGCTACTTTCACCAATATCTTTTATTTGAGAATATGTTTTTTTATAATTTATTGTAGTAGTATTTAAAAATAAAATGAATTCAAAACTCCCTTTTGAGGCAAGAGATTTGACTTGGTTCTTGAAAAATTCCCTAATTGCAATTTGGACCTTTATTAAGAAGGAAGCAAAAAAAAAAAGTTTATCCTATTTTCTCTTTCCATAATTCTCAAATAAAAATAGATGGACTAGCTATCCATATGCAAAAGAGAAATTTTCCTTCTTATTAAAATGGACCATCATTTAGAAGGACCTAGAATGTCAATTTGGATCCTTGAGAGCCTCCCAAACCAAACAAAAAGTAAAAAATAGCTTAAGGGAGACTTCTCCCCTATGGTCACTATCAAGAGGATATTGATTTTTTTTTCTTTTCCCTTATAAAGATCGTGACTTGGAATATTCAAAGACTGAATAGCTCATTAAAACATCATATGGTTAAATTTTCAATCATGGATTTGAAATTGGGTATCCTCCTTATCCAAGCAACAAAAATACAACTCAAAACTTTTGAAAAAATTGTTAAAAACATCTGGGCAAGGGTGGAGTATTATTTGTGCAATACGGAAGGTGCCTCTGGTGGCCTTTCCACTCTTTTAAATCTTGCAAGAATTAAAGGATCCAAAGGCTTTTGCAAACAAAAATTCTTGGAAACCATCATGTAAGATGGAAGGAATGCATCGAAGTGGAAATTTCTCAATAACTATGCTCCTAACATAAGGGCTATTAGGATTAAAATTTGGAATTGATTATCTATACTTATATCTAATAACCAGAGAGTGTGATGGATGTTGGATAGAGATTTTAATAGCCATATTTATCCTTCTAATGAAATGGGGGGTTTGGAGGACTTCTTAGACAATATGATGTATTTTTCTAACTTCATTCCTGATCATAGCCTTTTGGATGTTGTACTCAAGAGTTCTAGGCTTATTTGGTCTAATGGATGTCATGGAAAAAATCACATTCAAGTTAAATTGGATAGGGTGTTGATTTCAGGTGAATAGGATATCCTTGCCAAACTGCATCTCTTGGCCCTTCCTAGATCCACTTTAGATCATAGTGCTCTTGTTTTGGGATAGGAAGATCACAAGCCCAAAGGTCCCTTTCCTTTTAGCTATGAGATTATGTAGAATATGCATCATGAATTTAAGGACCTGATTCAACATTGGTGGAATCTCCCCTACCAAGGTATGCCTATGTTCTGACTAGCTCAAAAGTATAAAAGGATCAAATTTCATGTATAAGGATGGAATAAAATTTCCTTTGCAAATATATTTCATGCAAAGCATACTATACGATCATATCTTGATTTCATTTCTGCATTTTAAAAATTTGAGGAAATAGAAATAATTGGAAAATAGGATTTATCATTTTATTCAAGGAATTTGATAGAACATTTGCAATGATGAAAATTGAAAATGAATATTATGCAATTTCTTGATTTAAGAAATTATTTCATGAGATTATCAGTTGAAGGTTATTGATAACTACACAAGTGTAAGAATATGTGTGTAGGAAATAGTTTGAAGGATGATAGCTTGATTGAGGTAGGCACACTTAGTTGAATGACCATGGTAAGAAAGAATGGAACTTGGAATATCACACACCACAATAGAATGTGAGAACTGCATATGCTTAAAAAGTTGACAAATTGCATTCATAATTGGTGTGAGAATTATAACTAATGGAAAGAATAAAATTGTATGTTCTTGTCTCATTTTGTTTGTTTCAAAATTTATATTAAATGAAATTGAATAGGAAAATTCAATTTATCTTGTCTGAAAAAGTGATTTCATTTGTTCGCTCTTTTGGATGACTTTGAAATGTGATTTGAATAGATAAGTGATTTCATAAATGTATCTAATCTCAAGGATAATGTGTGAATTTATTTGTGTATATGTGTGTGTGTTGGAAGAACGAAGAAGAATGGCTAACTATATAGTTTTTGTGTTTTCATTGATGTCACCATGTTATATGAGTTGCGACTGCAAGACTAAGTCATTGTTTGATTTGGTATTCTGGTCTGGTATCTAAACCGGTATATAGTTTACATCCTCTGGTATTTTGGTCCACAATATTTTGTTGTTGATTGTTGCTACTTGTGGTTTTGGGGAATAGTTTATGGATGTTGGAAGAATGTATGTTCAAATTTTCTTGTGCACAGGTGCTCGTATGGTGTATTGACATTATTTTGTTAATTGTATTTTGCTATTAAGCCTATCTTTGGCTGACCTCATAGATAATTGGTGTAATTCTGAATTAATTTTGCTGTGGATGTATGTGTGACCTACCTTAGGTCTATGCTGACATGATGTAGCGTGCTGAGAAATTGAATTGTTTTTGGAAGGATTTTGCAAATGCTTGAAGTGGACAATTGATTTTTCATGAATAATGGTTGCATTTAACTAGACTGACCTAATTGATGCTTGTGAATAGATCATATATATATGTCAGATAGTTTTGAAGATTGTAGCATGACATGAATTGCAATGATGTCAATATGCAGTGCAAAAATAATGAAGTGTGTTAAGTCAGTTTATTGAGCATCACCAAAACTAAATCATCACTTGTTAGGTGTACTCTTACCAGTTCATTTTGGTTGTGAAGCCATTTTTTTTTTTAATCCTTTTGTAGGCAGTGAGCCTCCTTGCGTAAGCAATGAGATTTTGTATTTGCATAGTGGATCCTATTCTGGGTAGTGAGACTTATATATTCAATTTTTTCTCATTTATATTGTGGTTTAATCCTCACCGCATTTTTTCCCTTATTCAGTTTTCCACATAAAATCTGGTGTTCTTTGTGTTGATTTTGCTTTATATTATCTGCATTTCATGATTCATACTTAATAACATAATTATGTTGTTGTGAAGTTGATAAGTGTTTGAATTTTGAATTTTGAAGTTGAATTTGGTGACAATGATTGAGCCCCCCCTCTATGTTCTCTTGCGCCTTTTAACAATGTGTGTGTGTAGTAACAGAAAAATAGCCTTTTCCTTGCTTGTTTGAATAATTGACATTACAGCTGAATTAATGGTTTCTTGGAGTGGTGTTGTAATGTCTTATACACATTCACACTATTCTAGTACCTTTATTTAACTAAATCATGCTTTAATTGGTCATTTGCAAGGGTGTTGTAAAGTGTTGTAACACACTTTCACACTTTTCTAGGACTGATTTTGTTAATTAAGCTTAATGGGACCCTTTTTGAATAAAATATGCATAATGTATACCTTGTTTAGGTGTTGTAAAGTGTTTTAAAGCACTTTCACACTTATCTAGGTGGTCTTAATTAATTGGAGTCTTTAACCATCTTTTTATTCAAATTTAGGAATTAATTTTGACACCTCCCGAGGATCTTTCTCGACAATCACAAATTCATTATCAAATTATTTCATTGGGAAAAAATTGGTATTAGTTAGTTGAGCCAAGATCCATTCACCCTTAGTGGCAAATCAATCCTCCCTTAACATGGCACCCCCTTTTTAGTTGATCTGGAATGGGTTTTTGGCCCTCTTTCACCTCCTCAAAGCTTGGTCCTGGAAACTTAGCTAGGACCCATTCGCCTTTTGTAGCTAATGGGTCCTCCCTTAATGAGACCCTAATTTTTGAATTTCATTATAGCAAGAATTTAATTATCTTTCTTTCCAGATCTAGTCTTGGCCTTAGTTCTTCAAATTTTGGGGTTAATCTCCTAATTTAGTATAAATAAGGGGTTAATTCACATTGTTTGATGCAGTCTAGGTAGGAGGGTCCAATTAAGGACTGCCCAACCTTGTAGCCTAAATTACCAACTCCATGATCACAATAGATAGCAACAAAAATTAATAGCTAATCCATAGAAAGATCAAAGATATTTATGAACACCAAACACAAGATATATCTTGGGAAAACCCTAACAGGGAAAAAACCAGCCTTCAAAGCTCATTATTCATTATATTATAATCTCAAAACACATTACATATGCCTCTCGGGCTTAACATATTCTAGGCCGCAGCCCAGGGATTACAAATAATAACAATCTTCCATTGACTTTTTCTCCTACTCCATAGTCCCTCTGCTCTATAATTCTTCCAGATCAAAATACTTCGTCACCATGCTTCATACTTCATACCATCAATCACCTTATTGATCTACTTCCTCTCCTCCTCTATAATAAATATTCTATCTTCCTTTTATATCATCCACAAATCATTTAACCCTTAACATGTTGGCCCAATTACAATGACTAGTAAGGTAACATGTAGACTCAAATAGGTCAGCCACAAACAATTAACAATTTACAATGTGAACCAACCAAGGTAGGCCACAACAAAGTAACGACCTAGAAGAACATCCTCGAACATGAAATACCTTCAAAGATTATTCCTCGAAGATCCACAACACGCTTCAAACAACTTGTTGGCCAAGAACATGGAAAACATGAACTCATAAAAGAAAATCACCAACCATGAGCACAAAGATCAATGTGGACCAACAACACACAATCTAGAAACATCCATGAGCATCATGAATCACCACTAAAACATCTGAAACAACCCAAGTTACTAGAATCACATCATCTTCCTTTAGGAACATCAACTAGAACAACTCAACAACTATCAAAACATAGATACTCATAACTCACTCAAATCTTCATGCAAATCCTTGAAACTTAATGTGGAAACACTAGATATATTCAACAAAAAACCCTTTAATCCACAACCTCTAATCATCAACATATCGAGCTAGCCATGTCATTGGCTAAATTGAACTTCATGCATCTCTGACTCCCTGCAACTTATTTTATTAAAATTTTCTCATTATCCTTGACATATATAGCCTTAAAAAATTTAATGCTAATACTATCTAGTCACTAATTTCAGCTCCTCAACCTCTAGCAATCAAATGTAGTAATCTGGTACTTTGTAACTTCACTGTCAACTATCTCAATTATTCTGAATGCTTTCAGATGCCCTTGCATTAGATTCTCAGAGTTATTTGAAAAGTGAGCCTCTTCACTTTGGCCTATACTAGGTCAAATCCAATGTCTCCTTGAATTGGTTTGGTGGTATGTCCATAGGCACTTGCAATTGCCTCAAGGTTGGCATTTAGTTCAAGTCCACCTTGCTAAACTACCTCAAGTTCTTGTCTCTTTGAATTGGTTCGACAATCTATCCACAAGAACTTGCAACTACCTCAAAGTCATTGTTCTGTTTAAGTCCACCCTGAAAACTACCTCAAGTTCTTCTAAGTTTAGCATTGTACTTGCAAGCCTTGCACTGCCTCATTGGTCGGCGGTCTGAGCAAGCCTTCTCCACAAGTTGCCTCAAGATCATTGTCCTTTTCTATTCCTTCATTCACATTTACTTTTCTTTGGTACATAAAATTTCTCCTTAAGATCAATGCTTCACCTTCTTCTAGTCCCACTATGAAATTTGATACCTCCAAAGGTTCCCCTTCTTCTGCATAAACTAATTCAGGCTCTTCTTCATCTACACAAACTATCTCTACATCCTTTACTACTTCTCTTACATTAGCTTCTCTGGTATTAGGTTCTTGATGACATTTAGTGCTTAATTTTTTCTTCCTCCAAACTTGAAAATAGGTTCCTCCTCTAGTAAATCCTCTTTCACTCCTCTGGTACCCTTCATTATGAAAAGAATTATGACTCCTGTCACCTCTCCCTCTATAATTTGAATAACTATCCTTGTTTTGTTTTGCATTAGGTCTTCTTTCTCTGCATCTTGATCCCTCTTTTCCTCCAACATATGAGTTCTTCCATCTGTACAATCTTCTAAACATACAAGTATCATGTTTCCATTTTGCTCCATCAATCCATCCATAATCCATCTTCTTACAATATGTCATAGGCTTTCTCCTTCTCATCTTATCCCAACACATCTTTTTAGAATGATTGCTTAATCCACATAACTTACAAGGATATAGATCCCAACACAATTCTTTTTCATGTCCATGCCTATTACAATGTGAACAATACATACTTTTTCTTCCCTGATTCGAATTGTTTGAACTTGTAACAACATCCTTACCTCTATTATATCCAAGGCATTCACTTTTGGGTCTCCTTATTAGTTCAATAGGTTATGTAATTCCTTGTTGCTACTTTCCCAATCCCTTTCCTTCATATCCCATTCTATGCATGATTTTGAAACCAATACCATCACCAATAATTATAGGCTTTGTTACATTGTTATCTTCAACCTCACCTTCTAAAGAAACTTCTACAACATCACACAAATCATTAGTATCACAAGAAACATCACAAAATTTAGGCTTAGATCTTATATTCTCATTTTCCCCATCTGGCATGCTATAAGTGATTGCTCCAACTGATTAACATGTTCCTTCAAGCCAGATATTTCCTTCTTCTGCAAACTGTTCTCCTTGTTCAACTCTTTCAAACTTTCCTCTAGATATTTTTTCATCTTTTCCACCTTTACAAACAACTTGAAACTTTTTGGAAATTTCTTTTCAACATCCTCAAAGATATCTAGCTCTGCTTCTAATTCTTCATTTCTCCTTCTTACATTTTTTAGTTCTTCTTCAAGAGCATCATACTTGTCTCCTCCTAGTTCTTTCATCCTCTCCATCAATTTTGAATTACACTTCTTGATTTCACACAATTCTTCCTCCAAAGTATCCCTTTTGCATAAATTAGGTTTTCATTTTCCTTCTTCATCCTCTTTCCAATCTTCCCCATTGAAACAAATCAGATAAACAACCAAATTTGAATATTTACCTAAATCTTCCTTGCCTGGATCTTTCTTCTATGATGACCCTTAGGGTTTGACACTTCTTTCGACACTATCCTCCTTCCCAACAGATTCACAACCAGCTAATAGACTTGCAACCAACTCTGATACCATTTGATGTAGTCAAGGTAGGAGGCTCCAATTAAGGACTGTCCAGCCTTGCAGCCTAAATTACCAACTCCATGATCACAACAAATAGCAAAGGAAATTAATATCTAATCCATAGAAAGATCAAAGATATTTATGAACACTAGACACAAGATATATCCTCAAAACCCTAATGTGGAAAAACCTAGCTCTTCAAAGCTCATTCTTCATTATATTATAAAACACTTTTACATATGCCCTTAGGCTTAATAGATTCTGTCACAGCCTTAGGGATTATAAATAACCAAATAATAATCTTCCATCGAATTTCTCCTAATCCACACTCCTCTCAATTCTTTTCGATCAAATACTTTGCCATCGTAAGCCATACTTCTTCATACCATTGAGCACCTTATTGATCTACCTCCTCTCCTCCTCTATAACAAATCTTCTATCTTCCTTTTATCTAATCTGCAAATAATTTAACCCTTAACATGTCGGCCCAATTACAAGAGCTAGTAAGGTAATGTGTAGACTAAAATATGCCAGCCTCAAACGATTAAAAATTTACAATGCGAGCCAACCAAGGTCAACCACAACAAAGTAAGGACCCAAAAAAAATCCTCAAACACAAAATAACTTCAAATATGGGTATGTGTAGAATCATGATGGGCCAAAACTGCTGGTTATTAAGGGTATATGTAGGGTATGTGTGGTTTGGGAGGACTTTTTTTTTACCCAAAATTGATGAAACAAAAAAGGTTTTAAAAGAAGATTCTCAGCTTTCCACCAGTATAAATTATGCTTTAATTTGAATTTAATAAATAATTATTATTCATTTTCTATTTGAATTATGACGAAAGTCCTAATTAATAGGCTGATTGAAAAAATCTATAGCTTTCAAAACGGCATTTCACTTTTGAATTTGAAAGATGTGTCACATTCTATGCTTGGCATACTATATGATTAAAAAAAGAAAAAATAAATTTCATGAAGTTTTGACCAAGTTAAGGTGGTTAGACATACGAGTTTATATATATTTTAAAAGTTGTAATAAAAAATTCATAATTAATTATTTACTCGCAAAAAAATGACAAAAAAAATGCATCACATCTAGATATGAGTCCTCTACTTATATCTAAAATATTATCATTTTATTGTGGTTAGGGTGGTCAGGTAGACACCTACTCATTTTTTCCCTGAAATTTAAGTATTATTGCATTGAAATTTCAAATTTTCACCAAATAGATTTTTACTTTTTTTAAATAAACCTAGTAGTTTAGAAACTACATTCAATTTGCTACAGATTCTATTCTTACATATTTTTTAAATCATATAGATAACTTATTCAATTTTTTATGTCCAGTTGCCTAACTCTGATTTTTCTAAATTTTTTTCTACTTAAGGGCCTATTTTTTCCATGATGATCCTGCACATACCCATATTATTCCTCAAAGATCCACAACATGCTTCAAACAACTTGTCAGCCAAGAACATGGAAAACATGAACTCATAGAATAAAATCACCAATTGCGAGCACAAAGATCAATGTGGACCGACAACACATGGTCTAGAAACATCCACGAGCATCATGAATCACCATTGAGACATCCATAAAAAATCAAGTTAGCAGAATCACATAATCTTCCTTCAGGAACATCAACTAGAACAATTGAACAACTATTAGAACACAAATACTCATAACTCATGGGTATGTATAGGATCATGATGGCCCAAAAAGTGGCGATATGATGGGTATTTGTAGGGTATGTGGCTGGCGACCTCTTTTTTACCCAAAATTGATGAATGAAAAGAGGTTTTAAAGGAGATTCTTAGCTTTCTGCCAATACAAATTATGCTTTACTTTGAATTTAATAAATAATTATTATTCATTTTCTATTTGAATTATGACTAAAGTGTTGACTGATAGGTTGATTGAAAAACATCTATAGCTTTCAAATGATATCACATTTTTTGAGTCCAAAACATACGTCACATTCTATGCTTCACATACTATAGGATTAAAAAAAAAAATTGAATTTCATGAAGTTTTGACCAGGTTAAGGTGGTCAGACATGCAATTTTTTAGATTTTTTAAAAGTTGTAATAAAAAATTCATAATTAATCATCTACTTGGAAAAAATTTACAAAAAAATATGCATCACATCCCGAACATGAGTCCTCTACTTATGTCTAAAATATTATAAAGACATTTCATTTTATTGTTGTTAGTGGTTAGATAGACACCTACTTCTTTATTTTTCCTTGAAATTTAAGTACTATTGCATTGAAATTTCACCACTAAATTGATTTTTAAAAAATAAAAAATAAAACCTAGTAGTTTAGAAACTACATTCAATTTGCTACAGATTCTATGCTAACATATTTTTGAAATAATATAGAAAACTTATTCAAAATTTTAAGTCAAGTTTCCTAACTTTAATTTTTTTGAATTTTTTGCCACTTAAAGGCCTATTTTTTCCATGATGATCCTACACATACCCTCACTCAAATCTTCATGCGGATCCCTAAAACTTAACGTGGAAACACTAGATATATTTGACAATAAACCCTTTAATCCACAACCTCCAATCATCAACATATTGAGCTAGCCATGCTATTGTCTAAATTAAACTTCACTGCATCTTTGACTCCCTACAACTTATTTTATTACAATTTTCTCAATATCCCTGATATATACAACCTTAAAGACTTTAAAGCTAATAGTGTCTAGTCACTAATTTCAGCTCCTTAGCCTCTAGCAATCAAATGTAGTAATCTAGTATTCTGCAACTTCACTATCAACTATCTCAATTGTTTTGAATGCTTTTGGATGCCCTTGCATCATTGTTTCTCGTAGCGAGTTTATGAAGCATTCAAGCATTCAAGTGATCAAGCATTAGAGAATTTCAAGAGCATTCATAGGGCATTTCAAGGCATATTTCAAGTGTTTATTGTAGAAATTCAAGGTCTTATCATCATGTCAAGGGTTTAATGCATTCATGTGTGTTGAGCTAAGAAGTTAATGTTGCATTGAGGATCCATTTAAAAGCTTCATCCTACATCCAAGATCTACATTCTTCATGGACACTCCATGATTGTTTGTAGACTTGCTTCACAAGACAAAATCCAAGGTGACATCATTTTCATTATTTCATGTTCATGTTCATTACTTTGTTTAATTACCTACAAGGGGTTTGACTGAGGCAAACCCCCATTCACTAAAATATAAATAATTTTTTCTTTCCCTTGAGTGTTTTATTGTATATTTACAAGTTGGAGATCAAGTTGAGCAAAATTTGGAGCAAAGTTGTCAAAGTTGCAAAGTCGCAAAATTTTTCATCTACATTGGAAGATCATGAAAGAGCTCTACAAAATTAACTATAGGCTTCCAAAACATGATAACCAAGATTTCAAGAATGCAAACATCAAGGTATAGGATCTTGAAATCAGTTTTTTGAAACCCTAAAAGGACCCATTCGCCTTTGAAGGCGAATGAGTCCTCCATAGCTAAAAAAACAACGTTTTTGCTAGGTGCACAACTTTTTATTCTCTAAAAACATTCCTCATAGTTTCTATAATAGTTAGGTTGTATTTTTGGTTGTTATTAGCATCATATTTTGCATAACTTGAGGTGTTTAGGGCCTTGAAAAATAAGTGATCCATCTCTTTGCTCACACATTAGGCTGGATCCTCTTTTCATCCTAATCATTATTTGGTGAACCTGACTCATTCAACATTGCAATTTTTTAAATTTTGGAGTCTCTCATTACATATTAAGTTAAAATATTTCATTCATTACATTTAGATTTGCATTGAATCAGGGTTTCTTTTTTTGCATTGAAATCTTGCATATTATATAAGGTTTAGATTTGCATTGTTTTGCACTTCTTAAATCTTAAAATTACAAAAAAAAATTAGTAGTTTTGCATCTCATTATACCTCATTCAATTTCATTAAAAAATCAAAATGAAATTGCATTTCAAACTATGTCTTGCATTTCATTTTTCTATTGCATTTTTGCATTGAATTTTTGGAAAATTTGAAGCTGCATTTCAAATATCTACAACTTGGAACTGAGAGATAAATATGAGAACTTGAAAATCATTAAAAAATAGTTTAAAAAGACCTAACCAAGACCCATTTTCCTTTATTGGTGAATAAGTCCCTAATCATGCCTGATCTGTACTTTTTGACATCTAAAAAAGAATCAAAATTCAGTTTGAACTCCACTGAAAAATACCATAAAGACCTAACCATGTGACCCATTCACCCTTATTGGAGAATGAGTCCCAATTAGCTATAGATCTGCAATTTCAAGACATTAAAGTCTTAGTTTTTAGCTTCTATTTGGTGCATTTATCTTACTACTTCAGCTTCCAGATTTGTTGTTTCATCAATTTCTTTGTATTTAAGCTTATTTGCTTCATTTTAGTGCATTGTTAAAAATTCAAAATTGCATCAAAGCATTTCATTTTCAGCTTATTGCATTGTTTAATCCGTCAATTGCATTGTATTCTAAAAATTTCATTTCATTCTAGGTTATTTCATTTCCATTCTATGGTTCGCACACTAGGTTTGTAAAACTTGCATGATCTTTACAACTTGGTGTCCTATTCGCAATACTATTAGAAGAGGTAGTTTGAGGCTCATGTCATCCAGTGATCTCTCACTTGTGGATCTTGGGTGCTCTAACTCTCTTTCTGATAGTGTTGAGAATCAACCCTCCATGGCTCATAGTTTGTATACTTCCCTGCCCATGACTTCACCTCCCACAACCAATGTCCTTAACATTACCAAGACTATCCCTACCATTACCACTTCCACTCAAGCTTTGGGTTCTACTCAAAGTCAAGGTGGCATTCTAATCCCATCCTCCACAATAGCTATTGAACATCTAAAATACTAAGAGGGGGTGAATCAATATTCCATAATAAAATCCACTTAAACATTATCACAATTTTGACCAAATCAACAAGAGAGAACATAGAAACAATTCAATGTACCATTCACACGAACACTAGGTTTTTTACGTGGAAAACCCAAAATGGGAAATACCATGGTGAGGGTTAACTCACAATATATTATATCCAGATACAAAATATTATGGGGCTCACTACTAGGACTCACTGTCCATAAAAGGCTCACTATCTAAGTACAAAACATGGCTAACCACCAAGACATAATGATAGTGGCTCACTATCAAAGGATTGAACTGATAGGACACACCTTTTGTTGCAAGGTGTGACCCTTGGTATCCTCTTCCTGTGGTAGGAATAGTCCAACATGATGCTTGGGCTTTGTGACATGGTTTAACCACCTCTTGTGGATCTTGGATCTTGTATAAATCCAACGGTTGTATCAGGCATTAACAGGTCAATCTTTTGGTTCAATAGCAACTGTCTTTGCAAAAATTGGTATTAGAGCTGAGGTCACAAGTTCAAACCCAATCCTTGCGCTGGGGGGGATTGTTACAAGGTGTGACCATTGGTATCCTCTTCCTATGGTAGGCGTATTCTAGAATGATGCTTGGGATTTGTGACATGGTTTAACCACCTCCTGTGGATCTTGGATCTTGTATAAATCCAGTTGTTGTATCGAGCATTAACAGGTTGATCTTTTGGTGCAATGGCAACTATCTTTGCAACACCTTCAATGTATAGGGTTCAGTTCCACTAAAGCTCAGAATAAGAAGTACTACCTCACACAACAATCACTCAACAAAATTTCACTGATCCACAACTAATAAAGCATTTAGGCTTAGATCTTCACATACCCCTTAATCCTTTTTGCACCTCTTCTTTTGTATACCTTCATTATCTCTTCAAGGAATCTTTATATACAAGTACATCTTATTCATTATTTAGGCTGACCTAATTAGATGAACACAAAAATAATCAAAACCTTCTTTGTTAGCACCATATAAGATTTAAACATTTTATCCATGTAGTGCATTATACCAAGTCAACTATCATAAATAAAACATAACTAATCTTCATAATTTATTGCATACGTTGAGTCGGCCAAGACTAGAATGCAACTCTCCAAACCAAAAAATAACCCTCAAAGCAAGCATTTTCCAAATATGAGAACACATTAATTTCTCATCATACTACCAACATAGAGACTATAAACAAAACTATAGCATAAGAATGTTCACCTTAGTAGAATGCAGAGTCTCCAACACAATATGCCACACACAAAATAATAGTAGGATACAAAGTTAAACTCTATCAGAGATAAATTTCTACTCACAACAAAATATGTCTCAAGATCCAGGATATAGCTATTTGAATGAGTCAAGAAAGCATGGTTAAGAGATTAGAGTCATATAAGATCTTGTGGTGAATTCTAGGCTCAAATACCAACACATTGATCCATCATAAAGGGTATTACTAGCAAAGAACAACTTCTAGTAAACCAAGAAGACTTACCATATAGTTATCACCATGTTGACATCAATGACAACATAGGAACAACCAACACAACCATCCATAATTCATGCTCATGTTGCAAGACTTCCAACAATATCAATGGCCATCCCTTCATACACTAGTACATAGCCCACAAAAACTTTCCAACCTAAAACAACATTCCAATTAACAACAACCTTTCAACCCACAACTACCATTCAACCAACCACAATAGTCATACCTACTAGTATTGTATACACTTCCATAGGTATTCCCGCGGGAATTCCTTCCACCTTTGTTCCTTCCAATACAATAATTTCACAACAATCCAACTCTACCAACCTACAATTCACTAGCCCTCTGCATACATACAATACACCACCTTATTACCCTCAACCTTATAACGAAAATGGCCCTCTCATTAACTCACTTTTGTAAAATGTGGCATCCCTTCAACAACAAGTGGCAACATTATAATTTAGAATAATAATGGCCAACCTTTTCAATACATCAATTCTACCCCATTTTCCCTTGATATATTAAGAGCACAAATGCCACAAGGAATAGAGGTCCCTCAATTGAAGAAATATGGTGGGAAAGGACATCCTATAAGCCATGTTTCTGCCTTCACAACCTTTTGTAGTGATTTCATCTTCGAGGATAAACCGTTGGCTAAGTTATTCCCTAGATCCTTGAAGGATAATGCTCTAGAGTGGTTTCCATCTCTACCAAACAATTCAATTCATTCATTCAATGAACTAATTGATTCCTTTTACAACCATTTCCATATTCACATGGGTCCCAAGATCACCCTTGCTAATTTAATGACATGCAAGAAAAAAGAGGATGAGAAAGTAACTGATTTCAAAGGAAGATATCAAACACTTTATTTGCAAGTGAACATTAAGATTCCTGATGTAGACTTTCAAATAATGTTCATTTCCAACTTACAAGATAAGATCCAAAGAAAACTTGAAATGTTAAGCTTTCCATCCTTCACATAGTTATGTACCGCCCTTCATGACCATCAAAACTCAACTAGTGGTTGTGATGTGAAAAATCTACCTAGTCATTCTGAAAAGACTGAATCCACAAATCAAAAAAATTATCAACCATTCAAGAAAAAAAATAAGGGATTTTTACAATTAAATCCTCCTCAGACAAGTCAACAAAATAATAATCAAGTGGCTACTATAAAAATGACAACTCCTTTTAGGAATAGGGAGAGAGAGTTCTCCTCTTTACCCGATACCCTTCACAATATCATGTTGTAGCTTATAGACGAATACATGCTTACTTTACCTCCTGTTAGAGAACGCAATCCTACTACACCATTTCCCAAAGGATTTCAAAAAATGCTTACTATCATTACCATCAAACAAATAGACATAGTACAAAATACTATAAGCGCCTTAAATATCTTATGAAAGACCTTATTGATTCTAATCATTTACTAATCAAAGGTGTGAATGATCAAGAAAATAAGTCTGTAGCTCCTCCTAATGAAAATTTGTAAATCTTTACAAATCTCATGCCTAAGCACCATATTTCATTTGTCAAAGCTAGTGAAATGAAGAATGATGTGATGAATGTTGACACGATGATGGCAATATGAATACCATTGAACAACATCCCATGAATGAAATGTAGCATTTATCAAAGCTAAATCTCATAAGGGCTTGATTAAACAACCTCTTGACATTGCTGTCTCAAAAAATGACATACCTAAACGTGGACCTGATAGCCCTCTTTACATAGCTGTTTGAATCAATAATAAGCCCACCAATGGGATATTGATTGATCCTATCTATGGAGAGAATGTGATCACAGAAGAATTCTTATATGTGCATGAACTATATCAAGATACATATGACAACCTGAAAGAATGGATCAAGACACATAATGGATTTGATTTCCCTGTCATAGGATCGATAGGTCTCCCTTTAAAAGTGGGATCAAAATAATTAATAGTCTCATTCTCCATCATTCCACAATTAGACCAATTTCATGTGAAGCTAGGCTATCCATGGCTTTGCTCCATGAATTTTGTCCCTTCGATTGGGCATAAATTTCTAAATTTTCCATTTGGAAATGAAATATTCATTGTGCATCTAATAGATTCCATCCTACCTCAACAAAAGGGAACTTTTCACTAGATTACTTTTGGCCCGAGCCTATGGAACCTATCAAGCCTTGTGAAGATTTATTTTTCAAATCATATAAAAAATTCAAGGAAAATAAAATAGTAGAACTATCCCTTCACAACATGCCTCAACCTATGACTGAACCAACCATCCTTGACAAGACAATGATTGAACCCAAAACACTCCCGACCATACAAGAACAACGTATAGAATAACCTCCTGCAATTTCATACAAGAGACCACGAGATAACACAAACAATCTAGTTGTCCCTCCTAGAGTCAAAGAAGTTGACAAATTCAAAGAGAAAGCAGTTGAGAAACCTATTGTTGTTCCCTCTAGTACTCCAAAGGAAGAGAAGGAAACTTTGATTGACAAACCTAGTCTTACAAAAAAACAAATTGAAAATAAAATAAAAAGAAATAAAGTGCTAGAGAGTGTAGATGCAAACATCATGTTATTGCTCAGAGATTGCAAACTGAAGAAAACAAAAATAAAATAGAAAATAAAAAATCCAAACCTACCTAAAGCAATGCATGATGACTCTCAACCTTCG
>VDFB02252616.1:13604806-13623947 GCA_007258455.2 Sequoia sempervirens | reverse complement strand
AGAGAGGGCAGGAGGTGGACTCCAAACATGAGGGATGACGGAGATTACCTGAGAGAGGAGAAGAGGTGGAGGAGACCCAAGAGAGGGAGTGGAGAGAGAGATGGAGGATGAAGATAGAGATGAAGAGAGAGAGGGAGGGATGGGGGAGGAAGGAGGAAAGAGACTGAAGAGGGAGAAGGAGAGAGAGATGGAGGGGGTGGAGAGAGGGAGAGGGAAGGAGAGAGAGGGAGAGGGTGGAATGGAGTGGAGGAGACAAAGAGGAGACCCACCAAAGGAGAAAACCTGAGAGGAGGACCTGAGAGAAGGAGAAGGAGGAGGAAAGTGGAGAGAGGAATGAGAGAGGGAATTGAGAGGGAATGGAATGGATAGAGGAGGACATATAGAGGGAGAGAGGAGGAAGGGACAGAGGGGGGTGAGGGGGTGGAATGGAGAGATGGAGTGGGGGGAGAGGGAGGAAAGAGATGGATGAGGAGAAGGGTGATGGGAGAAACCCAAGAGGAGAGGGTGGAGGAAAACCGAGAGAGAGGGAGAGAAAGAATGGAGAGACAGATAGAGATAGAGACAAAAGATGAGATAGAGAGATAGAGAGAGGAGACAAAGATAAAGAGACAAAAGAGATAGAGAGATAGAGAGGACAAAGATAGAGATAGAGACAAAAGATAGAGAAGATGGACACACAGGAGAGGGAGGACAGAGAGATAGAAAAGAGATAGATAGAGGACAGATAGAGATAGACAGAGATGGAAGGGGAGGAGGTATTTGGTGATGATGGTTTGGTGATGGCGGAGTGGATATATATATAGGGAGGAGTAAAAGGTGGAGGAAACGCAAGAGAGAGGGAGAGAGGGTGGAGGAGGACACCTGGGAGAGAGAGAAGGAAGAGGGAGGACAGGATAGAGGGGGAGAGGAGAGAGGGATGGAGAGACAAGGAGAGAGAGAGACTGGAGAGAGATGGAGAGAGGGAGAGGGATAGAGGGATGGAGAGATGGAGGGAGAGAGAGGGAAGGAGGAAGAAGAGAGAGAGGAAGGAAAGCAGGAGAGACAGAGGATGAGTTAGGAGACAAAGAGATGATCTAATGAAGGGATAGGGGGGTAGGGAGGGAGAGACTGAGAGAGAGAGGGAGAGAGGGTGGAGGTGGAGACTTGAGAGATGGAGGAGGGAGAGATGGAGAGAGGGAGAGAGAGAGAGGGAGGAGGAGAGAGGAGGAAGAAAGAGGGGAGATTCTGGAGAGGGGGGGGGGATGGAGAGGGTGGAGAGAGAGGGGAGACAAAGGAGAGGAGTGAGAGAGGAGTGGAGAGGGAGAGAGAGAGAGGGAGGGAGGAGGAATGGAGAGAGGAAGAGGAGAGAGAGGAGGGAGGAAGAGAGGGAGAGGGTGGAGGAGGTGGAGACAGTGGAGAGATCTGGAGGAAAGAGGGAGGATAAGGAAGGAGAGAGAAACGAGGGAGGGGGGTGAGGGAGGGAATGGATGGAGATGGAGGAATGGATGGTCTGGCGGAGGAGACACCGAGGAGAGGAGAGATGAGGAGAGGAGACATAGGATGTGGGAAGGGAGGATAGGGAGGGAGGATAGAGACTGGACAAAGGAAGGGTAGTAGGAGACGGAGAGAGAGGGGGGTGGAGAGAGAGGATAGAGAGAGGGACATGAGGATGAGAGGGAGGATGGAGAGAGAGATAGAGGGAGGGAGGGAAGATAGTGGATGGACAAAAGAGAGGGGTGGACAATGGAGGGGTGGAGGACAAAAGAGAGAGGAGTGAGGAGAGGAGAGAGAGGTAGGGAGGGACATGGATAGGATAGAGGGGAAATGGTGGAGAGAGACGGAGGAGAGATAGAGGGAGAGATAGTGGAGAGAGGGGGATGGACGGAGAGGGAGAGAGGGAGGAGAGGGGAATGGGAGGAGGAATGGAGGAGACTTAAAGAGAGGGGGGGGGGACGGGAGAGAGAGAAAGATAACAAGAGAGGATGGAGAGACAAGAAAAGGAGAGGAAGGAGAGTGGAAGGGGGGGAAGGAATAGACCCGGCAGGGATTAGAGAGAGTAGTCTAGGTCACGTATGAGGGAGTGAGACCTGAGAGGGAGATATTTTAGAGGGATAAAGAGTTATCCAATTAGGATAACAAGTTAGAGAGAGTATGAAAGGTAAAACCCCAACTATCCATCTATGATCATAAATTGTGCACTCTAAGCATTATCAAATATTTCAACCAAAGAGGGAAAATTCAAGTTTTTTTCAGAGCAGGTCATTTGGCGAGCACCAAATTTGGTGCTTACCAAATGACACATCACATTTGGCGAATGCCAAATTTGGCACTCGCCAAATGTGATGTGTTATTTTGTGAGTGCTAAATTTGGTGCTCGCCAAATGACCTGCTTTGGACATGTTAATTGACAGGATTTTCCAAATTTCCTCATATTTTTGTTTGTGCTCCCCACTCATTTGCACATCTTTCAATGTAAGTTTATAAAAAAAACTGTGATAACGTTAACCTCTCTCTTAGCTATCAAAATATAGAATTTTTTTTTATTCTTATTTAGTTAAGGTTTTGATCCATAGACTCTATTGTAAGTGCCTTTGTTTTTGGTTAAAGACCAACATGTGCTAGTTTTAGGATATATTTTTACTCGTTCATCAAAATGTGAAACAAATTACATTTTTTGAAACTAGACTCCATTCTACACATGATGAAAAAAAATCAATTTTTGATTAGTTTTCAAAAAATTAGTGGGAGCACGCTCAAATTTCAACTTTTCAAGATGTGTCCACTTTCAAAATTCATAAAATATTATATATTCATTAAAAAAATTATCTGAAAGAACGAGGATAAACTACATGGTGTTAGCTAATTTCTCACTATTGGGATTTTTGAAATTCTAAAAAAATTTAATCAAAAAGGGGGGAACCCTAAGATGCTATGTTTTTTTTTATAAAAATAGGACCTATTTTGGTCCCCCCCTTTTTGAGACCCTTGATACTCATTAATTTCAAAAAAAATTAGTAGCTTAGAAACTAGACTCGGAGCAATTCAACTTTTGTTCTTGTTGCATCTTGAAATTTTGAGCGTAACTATCTTCATTTTCTCATGCAAGTCAAATTTTGTTGATTTTAGAAAAGAATGTGGCATCATAAGAGCCAAAATTGTGTCACAAATCCATGCACTTACCTAGGGGGTAGAGCAAGTTTGTATGCAACCCGGTTGATCACTTCTAGCACATCAAATGTATCCACATATCTCGGAGCCAGCTTGGATGACTTCTCGAAGGTAATAGAGCTCTAATGCAGATTGACTCTCAAAAAGACCTTGTCTATGTTTGTAAAGTGTCTAAAGGTTCTATTTCTATTAGCATAGCTCTTTTTCCTATCTATTGCTTCCTTGAGTCTACTCTTGATAAGCCTCATCTACTCTTCCATTTCTTTTAGCATTTTAAGACCCACTAGGATCCTATCTTCCAATTTGTCCCAACTGATGGGAGTATGACACTTACACCCATATAGAGCCTCGAAAGGTTTCATTCCTAAGGATAAATGATGGGAGTTGTTATAAGAAAATTATACGAGTGGTAGGTACTCTTCCCATTTTTATTGTTGATACATACAATACATCTGAAGGATTTCTTCTACAACCTGATTTACTCACTTAGTTTGACCATCAGTTTGAGGATGATAGGCTAAAATGCAATTTAACTTAGTCCCCAATGTTGCATTCAAGGTCATCCAAAACCTGGATGTAATTCATGTAACTCGGTCAGATATAGTGGTCTCTAGCACTCTGTGTAAATGGAAGATCTCCTAGACATATTTATTGGCCAAGGTCAATGATCCATCAGTAAGGTTCACTGGGGTAAAATGTGCTACCTTAGTTAACTTATCGACTACTACCAAAATGAAATCATGTCTATTCTTTCTTAGGGGTAACCCTTGTACAAATTCCATACTGATCACTTTCCATTTATAATCAGGTATATCATGGGGATAAAGGAGCCTTGCTGGATGTACATTCTCAACCTTGACTCACTGAAACTCCAAGCATCTAGCTACACATTCTACTATGTCCTTCATGATTTTCAAACAAAAGTACAAGAATTTTAGTTCTGTGATAATCTTTGTAACTCTAGGGTGTCTCGAATATGGTGCATCATGGACCTAATCTAGGACCAACTTCCTAAGTTCTCTAGATTTGGGATATAGATATATTTTTCATATTGTAAGATACCACTTGGTTCAAACTCGTACCCATCAAATCGATGATTTGTTGGATTCTCGTCTAGAGCCCTTTTAACCCTCTCATAATGTTTATCTCCTTGCAAGTGTTATATTACCTACTATTTCAGATTGAATCTTATAGAGGTCATAGCTATCAGATGTCTTCATCTACTAAGAGCAACTACCACTCAATTTTCTTTCCTTTTATGTACTCAATTCTAAAGTTGTACTCGCTCAAATCATGTGGTGCATATATTACTTTGTGTTGTTTCAACTTACTAGACACATACACCACCACTTACCCTTCTTGCATTAACACTACTCCTACTCCATCTCCTAAAGCACCCATGATCACTGAAAGTTGGTAATTGGGATCTAGAATAATGAGTATCGAAGCTGCAGTCAGCTTCTTCTTAAGGAGCTAGAAAACTTGATCACACTTCTTAGTCCACTCAAACCTGTTTCCTTTCTTCTAAAGAGATGTTATTTGGGATACTATTTTAGAGAACCATTGCACAAATTTTCTATAATATCCTATAAGGCCCATAAAACTTCATACTTCTGACACATTCTGAGGTGCAGGCCATTCTGCTATTACTTTTATCTTTTTTTAGGATCCACAAACACTCCTTCTGTTGAGATGATGTGGCCTAGGTAATGCACCCTATCCTAGTAGAACGAGAACTTGGATAACTTTCCAAAAATATTCTTCTTCCTCAAACATTGTAGGACTATCCTCAAGTGTTGGTCATGTTCCTCAATGGTCTTGGAATAAACCAAGATGTCATCAATGAAAATTAGGACAAAATCATCCAAACAGTCTTGAAACAAACGATTCATAAGGTTCATGAAAGTTGTAGGTGCATTGGTCAAACCAAAGGGCACAATGGTGAACTTATAGTGTCCATACTGAGTTCAATTTTTTTTTTTGGGGGATATCTTTTTCTTTTATTCTCAACTAATGATAACTTGAACCAAGATCTATTTTTGAGAAAAGTGTTGCTCCCTTCATCTGATCAAACAATTCGTCAATCCTTGAGAAAGGGTAGCAATTTTTTATGGTCACCTTGTTTAAAATCTGATAATAAATACATAGATGCAAGGTTCCATCCTTTTTTATGAAGATAATTGGTGCTCCCCATGGTGACACACTGAGCCTAATAAGCACCTTTCACAAAAGAACCTATAATTGGGCTTTCAATTCATATAGTTTTGTGGTGGTCATCCTATATGGTGCCTTATACTTTGGCTCGGCTCTTGGAACTAAGTTGATGGAGAAATAAAATTATTGCTTTAGAGGCATCTCAATGAGATCTTCAAGAAACACATCTTGAAATTCCCTAAGAATCGAATAGTCATCAAGGTATGGTTTCTCATTGTCAGGTTCACTGACATGTACATTATATATGGCACAACCCTTCTATTGAGCTCTCTTAAACTTCATAGCTGAGATCTTTCTAAACTATAGGGGTCATTGTACCCCATGTATCTCAACTGAGTTCCCATAGCCATCCATGCAACTCACCATCTTAGCATCACAATTTACAATAGCCTTGTGCTTAGTCAACTAGTTGAGTCCTAAGACTACATCATAGGAGCCTAATGGCGCAACATAGAGGTTAACTTGGGTCATGAAGGTGGGAAACTCCAACTCACAACAAAAGAAAGATGAATCTACTTCCCACTTTGCTTGATTTCCATACGGAATAGACAATGAATTTTTCATATATCTAGGTTGAATGGGTAACTTAGAAATCATCCAAGGATCTATGAAGCACTCATTAGCTCAAGTATCTATCAAAATAGAAATCGTTGGACCATAGACCTTACTCATCATTTGTATCGAGGAAGCCTGGTACTCTACTTGTCTATTAACCATTGCTGCATGGATCTTATGTTGAGGGGTCTACTGTTGGTTTCCTTCCTTCCATCACTTCAACTTCTCAGGGTAGTTAGATGCATAATGGTCTCCCCACAAGTGTAGCACCCATAATGTAGTTGTTTCTGACCTCCAACTTTTTCCTCCTTTCAGTACCATTTTCCACATTATAATTGTCATTTCCCTTATTAGTCCTTTTCCTCCTACCTCGGTTGCCTTCTTCCTTTTTTGGAGGGTTTCCTTCCCTTTCTAGACTCTGAATCTAATGGGACTTATTTCCTGTTTATTTGTCTCCTTTCCAAAACCTTTTATTTCTTAACTGAGGTTTGGGTTCCTTTACAAAGATAAGACACCAATGGAAACTTTTGTTCTTTCTTTATAGCCTTTTCAAAAGCTTCTACCATAGTAGGAGGATTGTGGAGATCAACTTCAGATCCAATGTGGGGTCTCAGTCCCAATATAAACTTTCAAATCTGAAATTGCTCATCAGATTGATATTACAACAAGTACCTAAGGAAATTGGTAAACTTCTCCAAGTATTGAACTATTGTCAAGCCTCCTTGGGTCAGATTCTAAAATTCAGTCATCTTCTTGTCAAAGAAAATCTATGGTAGCCACCTCTTCCTAAAATATTCGAGGAAAAACTCCCAAGTAATCCCTTCTAGAGGATTCTTCCTTTGTCCTTCTCATTGTCCCACCAAGTAGCTACCTCTCCAAACAATTGATATGCTGCCCAAGAATCCTTGGTTTGATCTGATAGGTTATGAAGTCCAAAATATTTTTCCATCTCTATAATCTAGGCTTCAGCCCCATCTCCGATAGCCTTCCCATCAAACTTTGGTGGTGCTACCTTCTTACTTGATCCTTTACCAATTCTTCCTCAATCTGACCTCAATTATGATCTCCTTCTCCTTGGTTAGGTACCCCATTCCTAATATTCTAGTCTTCTCGCACTCCTCGGACCTCTTTCTCCAAATGGTCCATTTGGGATTCTTATTGGTTCAAGAGTTCCAAAATTTGATCTAACCTCTTACTTGGCCCATTGTCATGTTCGCTACCACTGATATCTTGTCTGGTGGTCACCATAGTGACTCACACTCGACCTATGTCATAGTGGTGTTTAGATTTCCATAATAAGGTTGTATGCTTTAGCTATTGCATATAATGCACTTAACAAGCAAGCTAAGAAGGAAGAGAAAGAAGAAAAAGATACATGTTATCTCACAAGACAAATTTCCAAGATTCATGCCTTTTCTCAACAAAAAAAATCTTTTATTTATATTAAGTTGGATTAGATTGATCCTTATTTACAAAAAAAGAAACCATACTCTAACGAGTTCCTTCATTATCAAAAATGGGACATTCTTCAGGATCCTCATCTGAATCTACATTTTTCCCTTTGGGCAAGGAAGGACATGCACACAGGCACTCCATCTCCTCTTTAGTCATTATTGGCACATTAGGTCCACATCCTACAGGCCAATCTATAAATGTGGATTTTTTCTTAGTCTTAAGAGTTCATTTGGCCTCCTCTATCTTTTTCCCTTTCTCGAGCTTAAGATGTGTGAGGGTGTGTGCTAGATTTTCTTCATTGAGAATCTTTGGTTGGTTCTCAAGTTGGGAGGTTTCTTCTATAGCGACTGGCTTCCTTGCAACCCTATTAGTTTTTCCCCCCTTTCTTCCCAACATAGGCCTTCCCATTTCTTCCAACCAATTCAAATTGGCCATTTTATATATAACTTAAATCTAGTTATGGTTCCACTATTCCCTAGTTCAACCATCATGGGCTCATAGGCCTAGAGCTAAACCTTGAGCTCTGATACCAAATGTAATAGCCCAACTAGATTTAATTCAAAAATAAATAAATATTGACATCATGAATATCAAATTAGTTACACAAATTCCATAACTAATTCCATTTAGCAATAAATATGTCATAAATCACAAATAAATCAAGAATATATAAATATATTCATTCTCATATATCAATAGTTACATACATGTTTGACTATACATTCAATGCCTCAAAATCAATCTCAATTTACATAGTTTTCTTACAAATACATCATTTGTTCATTTGCATCAATGATACAATACATAATAGAATTTTGATATGATTCCTTCATGATAGCTCACCTCCACTGGTGGATGAGAACATGATTGAGGTGCTTTTCCACCCAACTATGAAGCAATGCTTCCCTGGAATTCTTCAATCAGTCGAAGAGTACCCGACCCTACACATAACACTTAACAAGAGATATAGTTTGCAAGGTGGAATTTGTGCATGCCTAACTACATGCACTTCTATCTACTTTGTTAGAATGTGCAAGTTCCAAGTTAGGTAAATTAGTACAACAGAGAGGAGATAAATAACACAGTCTATTTTGTATTCATAAAAATGACTACAAAGCTTGGCCAAGCTCATGTTGTATGAAATACGGCTCTGCTTAGATTTGGGAAATCAAATCTATTCTCTCTAGCACCCATTACCAAAAACAAATCTTATCATATCAAGGGGTATCCCTCCCTTTAGACCATCCATTACTAACATACTAGTGTTCTACAGTCTACTGAGAATTCTTGTATCATTCAATTTAACAAAATCAAACAATATTCATTCAAACTTGGTATATCTATTCATCTATTATCATATGTAATTGCAATTAAATATTGTTCAATATTTATCGTTTGGTTCCATTTGCAAAACATCTATAACTTACTCAATAAGTAAAATAATTAGGATGAATTAGAAGGTATACATAATGTATGTGAGCATGCATAAAGGGATCTTTATGCATGTTCACATATATTCCTGGAAGTGAATAATTTAAGAATATGCATATATGTTCTAAAATTTAACTGAAAATCCTTTTCACACAAGTATACTTTCATATTCAAAGAAGAAATATAGCATCAATTCATTTAGACGGGTTTTTCAAAATATAAAATATCATATATTTCCTGTTTTGGATATAATGTAAACATCAATTTTCATAGTCATTGATTTATAAAAGAGTGGGTCGATGAATCTAAATAGAAATACATCACCCATTAACAAAAATAAAGAGCATTTTTTCTATTACAATTATACTTTTTTTTCCTTGTTCAAAGTATTCAGAAAAATCAAATGTAAACCCTGCCCATCAAAACCATTTCTTCCAGAGGATACAATATGCATGTTATCATCCCTTCATAACATGATATTGTATACCTTTTGGATTACTTTACTTTGACCAAAATATTTCAAGCCACAGGTTTAACCCATTATGGTGTTTAACACCCCAAAATGCATGAATAAAATAAACAAAACGTAGTACTTTTGACTCAAATTTAATAAACTATTCAATAGTGATCATATAAGAGACAATGCTCATGCATTACATTCATATGTGTATACATGTATATATACATATATATATATATGTCAATATATATGAATATGCTCAACCATATGATGCAACAATGGATTCAAATGTCGCGGCCTGAGAAGGCCATCATAGGCTTTGTAGAGAGTTTTTATCAACAAGCATTCATTGTTCGATCTTGCCACCACATTACAGTGGGTGGTGAGACCCATATTTAAGAATGGTTAACGCATCACTCAACATCTACAATAACAGGAGACCTTCACCACCCTAACCTTACGATAGGTAGAATTAAAAGAATCGTGTGATTGTTTTAAATAAAAATAAATGACAGTGGATGGCCCTTCGGCTAGTCACCTATAGGGCGATGAATATATGCAAATCGATTCCATAGAATACATTTAGGTAGTCCGATAGGCCATGACCCCAAACTGATAAATATCATGCACATAAAATGACTCATTGTGGGTGTCAAACCCAACCCCAACATAGGGTTGAACAATAATTACAATAAATTAAAGAGCTTCAATAGCTCGACCATCATGGACTTCACAATAAATCAACATAGTTAATCTCCCAGACAACAAAAACCCCAAATTCGCACATGGACAATAATCAAATAGAATTGTGTAAAACTTTTACAAGATAGGAGATAATTTTGATAATACATGGATAAAACAAACAAGTTTGAATTACCTCCAACATTTTGGCATAGTGACTTTTCCCTTTTATAGAATCACTTTTCTTTTTCCCTCCAACTTGTCGATCTTTCCTCCTCCTCTGCCTTTTCCTTCTTACTATCTTTTTCTCCCCATTCTGAATTGGAATTGTCCCCTACTATTTTGGGTAGGATATGGGAACTTAATTTGTGTTTCCTTCATTATGTTAGTTGGTCGACCACTCCACATGAGGGAATCAGCCTCTATCTGAATTTGGTGGGAGTTACAAACATTTGAATTTCCCATGATCTTTTATTGCTCTCTTTTGAAGAGTGAAATTAAATTAAAGAAAATCATTCACACCTTTGTATGTATGTGTGTGTGTATATATATACATCACATATTTATTAGGGTGAAAATAGGATCAACCCTAATGTGTGAGCAAAGAGATGGATCACCTATTTTCAAGGCCCTAAACACCTCAAATTATACAAAATATGATGCTAATAGCAACCAAAAATACAACCTAAGTGTTATAGAAACTATGAGGAATGTTTTTAGATCATAAAAAGTTGTGCACCTAGCCAAAAATTTGTTGTTTTTGAGCTATGGAGGACCCATTCGCCTTCAGTAATGAATGGGTCCTTTTAGGGTTTTGAAAAACTGATTTTAGGATCTCATACCTTGATTTCGGCACTCTTGAAATCTTGGTTATCAAGTTTTGGAAGATTGTAGTTAATTCTATAGAGCTCTTTCTGTGATCTTGCAATGCAGATAACAACTTTTCTCCAAATCTTTCTCAATTGATCTCCAACCTATAAATCTGCAATAACACACTCAAGGGAAAGAAAAATTTGTGTATTTGTTAGTGAATGGGGGTTTTCCTTGGTCAAACCCCTTGTAGGTAATTAAACCAAGTGATGAAATGAATGAAAAGGAAGCATGAACATGAAATAATACAAATGATGTCACCTTGGATTTTGTCTTGTGAAGCAAGTCTACAAAAAATCATGGAGTGGCCATGAAGAATGTAGATCTTGGATTTAGGATGAACCTTGTAAATGGATCATCAATGCAACATTTGTGTCTTAGCTTAACACACATGAATGTGTTAAACCATTGACATGATGATAAGACCTTGAATTGCTACAATAAACACTTGAAATATGCCTTGAAATACCCTATGAATGGTCTTGAAATTATCTAATGCTTGATCACTTGAATTCTTCATAAACTTACTAGGAGAAACAATGTGAATTAACCCATTATTTATACTAAATTAGGAGATTAACCCCGAAATTCAAAGAACTAAGGCCAACACTAGATCTGGAAAGAAAGATTTAATTAAATTCCCACAAGAATTAAATTCATAAATCAAGGTCTCATTAGGGGAGGACCCATTCGCCACCAAAGACGAATGGGTCTTGGCTAAGTTTCCAGGACCAAGCTTCAAGAAGGTGAAAGAGGGCAAATAACCCATTCCAGATCAACTAAAAAAGGGGGGTCCTATTAAGGGAGGACCCATTCGCCACTAAGGGTGAATTGGTCTTGGCTCAACTTACTAGGACCAAATTTTTCCCAATGAAATCATTTGATATTTAATTTGTGATTGTCGAGAAAGATCCTCGAGAGGTGTCAAAATTAAGGCCTAAATTTCAATCAAAAGAGGGTTAATAACTCCAATTAATTAAGACCACCTAGATAAGGGTGAAAGTGCTTTAAAAAAATTTGCAACACCTAAACAAGGTATACATTATGCATATTTTTATTTAGAAAGGGCCCCATTAGGCTTAATTAAGCAAATAAGTCCTAGAAAAGTGTGAAAGTGTGTTACAACACTTTACAACACCCTTGCAAAGGACCAATTAAAGCGTGATTTACTTAAATAAAGGTCCTAGAATAGTTTGAATGTGTACAACACATACAACATCACTCCAAGACACCATTAATTCAACTGTAATGTCAATTATTCAAACAAGAAAGGAAAAGGATACTTTTTCTATTACAACATTTTTCCCCCACTTTAGTGAGAGGATGACCCCATGTCAAACTCACACTAAAGTAGACTTAAGTATGCAGTAATAACAAAGATACATGATCATACCCTATCAAAGGCCAAGAAAAATATAAACAAAAACAAACGATCAAGCACAATCGATTCAACACAATGTGAGGCGGTGGTTGTTTATCCATAACACACGTTGCTCACTCTAGGGCCATGGAACTTTAGGTCCTCCGCGAGGTGAGTCTTTCCCAAAGTATGTATGCTCACTCTGGGGTAGTGGAACCTTAGTCTATCCACTAGGTGAGTTATTCCAATGAAGTGGAAAATGAGAGAATTGAATTAATCTCTCATACCATACTGAAGTTATCCTCCTAATTAACAACTCTGATAAGGCACCATAGCGAAAATGATTTTGTAAATTCTTTTGAATGTCATGTAAAAAAAAATTGCTTAAAGGGGATTTTGCTTTGTTTGTGTAACTCTTCCTCTTAGGGAGCATTGTGTCTAATTTCTCCAAGAGAGGACAAGCCAAAGTGTCAAATTACTACCCATGGGATGCCTCATTCACATCAAGCCATTTCAGTAGATCATACACTCTTGGATGATATAAAACCTAATACCACCAAGAAGAGGACACATCACAAGAAAAAAGGAAAATCACACCATAAAATTTTCCAAAAGATGTCATCGTTGTATGCCCCCAATTTAAAGCGGTTGCTACACAATCATTGTGAGCAATTGCTTTAAAGTAGCCAATGTTTTTGATCCTAAGACATAAGAGCCTTCCTCAGAAAACCCTATGCCAAGTCATGTTTTTGAACCAAGTTGCATCATGAAATAGGAAGGAAGGGTTTCCCCCACAAACACATAAGGGATCTATGGATTTGGGGTTAGTATGTCTATGCTACAATGTTTTCATAGAGTGTGTAGCTATCATCATTCCCCAAATACTCACAAAACTGGAAGAATGATACAAAGAGAGTGAAAAAAAAAGAAAAATCCTTTTGGGTCAACATGAAAGAAACATGAATGTATCAATGTCTTGCATCATCCCTAAAAGGAAAAAACAAGACAAAATGAAAAAGGAAAAGATTTTAGGCAACATGGAAGAGACATAAATGTCTCGATGCCTTGTGTCATCCCCAAAAGGAAAAACACAAGAAAAATGAAAAAGATGATTACAAAATGGAGAAGAATGAAGGTACATATAGAAGAATCCACAAAAGAGAGAGGAACATCAAATGAAACATCATAGGGGATCACATTATGCACATGCAATCACAAAGAAAATGAAGAAGGAAAAGACTATTAGGGAACATGTGAGTCAACATAAAGTAGGTCATCGGCCTCTCAATCTTGGTCTATATAAATGAAAGGTCAGAAACTAGCCAAAGGGACAAGAGCAAGTTCAGAACTAGGACACGTACCAAGTTCAACACTCTTATTAGTAGATTTTTCATCTAAGCTCATGGAAGAAGAAAACAATGCATTCAACTCATCATGCACTTCAGTCTTTGTAATGTCAATTCCATCATCTAAATTAATCACAACAGGTGGTCAAATAACAATTTCCATGCAATGTTCTTATTTATGTTGTGGCGAAGGTTGAGAGTCATCATGCATTGCTTTAGGTAGGTTTGGATTTTTTATTTTCTATTTTATTTTTGTTTTGTTGAGTTTGAAATCTCTGAGCAATAACATGATATCTGCATCTACACTCTCTAGCACTTGATTTCTTTTTAGTTTATTTTCAATTTGTTTTTTTGTAAGACTGGGTTTGTCAATCAAAGTTTCCTTCTCTTCCTTTGGAGTACTAGAGGGAACAACAATAGGTTTCTCAACTACTTTCTCTTTGAATTTGTAAACTTCTTTGACTCTAGGAGGGACAACTGGATTGTTTGTGTTATCTCGTGGTCTCTTGTATGAAATTGCAGGAGGTTGTTCTATACATTGTTCTTGTATGGTCAGGAGTGTTTTAGGTTCAATCATTGTCTTGTCAAGGATGGTTGGTTCAGTCATAGGTTGAGGTATGTTGCGAAGGGATAGTTCTACTATTTTATTTTCCTTGAATTTTTTATATGATTTGAAAAATAAATCTTCACGAGGCTTGATAGGTTCCATAGGCTCTGGAAAAAGTAATCTAGTGAAAAGTTCCCTTTTGTTGAGGCAGGATGGAATCTATTAGATGCACAATGAATATTTCATTTCCAAATGGAAATTTTAGAAATTTATGCCCAATTGAAGGGACAAAATTCATGGAGCAAAGCCATGGATAGCCTAGCTTCACATGAAATTGGTCTGATTGTGGAATGATGGAGAATGAGACTATTAATTATTTTGATCCCACTTTTAAAGGGAGACCTATCGATCCTATGACAGGGAAATAAAATCCATTATGTGTCTTGATCCATTCTTTCAGGTTGTCATATGTATCTTGATATAGTTCATGCACATATAAGAATTCTTTTGTGATCACATTCTCTCCAAAAATAGGATCAATCAATATCCCATTAGTGGGCTTATTATTGATTCAACCAGCTATGTAAAGAGGGCTATCAAGTCCACGTTTAGGTATGTCATTTTGTGAGATAGCAATGTCAAGAGGTTGTTTAATCAAGCCCTTACGATATTTAGCTTTGATAAATGCTACATGTCATTCATGGGATGTTGTTCAATGGTATTCATATTGCCATCATCATGTCAACATTCATCACATCATTCTTCATTTCACTAGCTTTGACAAATGAAATATGGTGCTTAGGCATGAGATTTATAAAGATTTGAAAATTTTCATTAGGAGGAGCTACAAACTTATTTTCTTGATCATTCACACCTTTGATTAGTAAATGATTAGAATCAATAAGGTCTTTCATAAGATATTTAAGGCGCTTATAGTATTTTGTACTATGTCTATTTGTTTATGGTAATGATAGTAAGCATTTTTTTGAAATCCTTTGGGAAATGGTGTAGTAGGATCGCGTTCTCTAACAGGAGGTAAAGTAAGCATGTATTTGTCTATAAGCTACAACATGATATTGTGAAGGGTATCGGGTAAAGAGGAGAAATCTCTCTCCCTATTCCTGAAAGGAGATGTCATTTTTATAGTAGCCACTTGATTATTATTTTGTTGACTTGTCTAAGGAGGATTTAATTGTAAAAATCCTTTTTTTTTTTCTTGAATGGTTGATAATTATTTTGATTTGTGGATTCAGTCTTTTCAGAATGACTAGGTAGATTTTTCACATCACAACCACTAGTTGAGTTTTGATGGTCATGAAGGGCGGTACATAACTATGTGAAGGATGGAAACCTTAACATTTCAATTTTTCTTTGGATCTTATCTTGTAAGTTGGAAATGAACATTATTTGAAGGTCTACATCAGGAATCTTAATGTTCACTTGCAAATAAAGTGTTTGATATCTTCCTTTGAAATCAGTTACTTTCTCATCCTCTTTTTTCTTACATGTCATTAAATTAGCAAGGGTGATCTTGGGACCCATGTGAATATGGAAGTGGTTGTAAAAGGAATCAATTAGTTCATTGAATGAATGAATTGAATTGTTTGGTAGAGATGGAAACCACTCTAGAGCATTATCCTTCAAGGATCTAGGGAATAACTTAGCCAACGGTTTATCCTCGAAGATGAAATCACGATAGAAGGTTGTGAAGGCAGATGCATGGCTTATAGGATGTCCTTTCCCACCATATTTCTTGAATTGAGGGACCTCTATTCCTTGTGGCATTTGTGCTCTTAATATGTCAAGGGAAAATGGGGTAGAGTTGATGTATTGAAAAGGTTGGCCATTATTGAACATTCTACATTATAATGTTGCCACTTGTTGTTGAAGGGATGCCACGTTTTGCAAAATTGAGTTAATGAGAGGGCCATTTTCGTTATAAGGTTGAGGGTAATAAGGTGGTGTAGTGTATGTATGCAGAGGGCTAGTGAATTGTAGGTTGGTAGAGTTGGATTGTTGCGAAATTATTGTATTGGAAGGCACAAAGGTGGAAGGAATTCCTGCGGGAATACCTATGGAAGTGTATACAATACTAGTAGGTATGACTATTTTGGTTGGTTGAATGGTAGTTGTGGGTTGAAAGGTTGTTGTTAATTGGAATGTTGTTTTAGGTTGGAAAGTTTTTGTGGGTTGTGTACTAGTGTATGTAGGGATGTCCATTGATATTGTTGGAAGTCTTGCAACATGAGCATGAATTATGGATGGTTGTGTTGGTTGTTCCTATTTTTTCATTGATGTCAACATGGTTATGACTATATGGGAAGTCTTCTTGGTTTACTAGAAGTTGTTCTCTGCTAGTAATACCCTTTATGATGGATCAATGTGTTGGTATTTGAGCCTAGAATTCACCACAAGATCTTATATGACTCTAATCTCTTAACCATGTTTTCTTGACTCATTCAAATAGCTATATCTTGGATCTTGAGACATATTTTATTGTGAGAAGAAAGTTATCTCTGATAGAGTTTAACTTTGTATCCTACTATTATTTTGTGTGTGGCATATTGTGTTGGAGACTTTGCATTCTACTAAGGTGAACATTCTTATGCTATAGTTTTGTTTATAGTCTCTATGTTGGTAGTATGATGGGAAATTAATGTGTTCTAATATTTGAAATGCTTGCTTTGAGGATTAGTTTTTGGTTTGGAGAGTTGCATTCTAGTCTTGGCCGACTCAACGTATGCAATATATTATGAAGATTAGTTATGTTTTATTTATGATAGTTGACTTGGTATAATGCACTAAATGGATAAAATGTTTAAATCTTATATGGTGCTAACAAAGAAGGTTTTGATTATTTTTGTGTTCATCTAATTAGGTCAGCCTAAATAATGAATAAGATGTACTTGTATATAAAGATTCCTTGAAGAGATAATGAAGGTATACAAAAGAAGAGGTGCAAAAAGGATTAAGGGGTATGTGAAGATCTAAGCCTAAATGCTTTATTAGTTGTGGATCAGTGAAATTTTGTTGAGTGATTGTTGTGTGAGGTAGTACTTCTTATTATGACCTTTAGTGGAACTAAACCCTATACATTGAAGGTGTTGCAAAGATAGTTGCCATTGCACCAAAAGATCAACCTGTTAATGCCTGATACAACAACTGGATTTATACAAGATCCAAGATCCACAGGAGGTGGTTAAACTATGTCACAAAGCCCAAGCATCTTTCTAGAATATGCCTACCATAGGAAGAGAAGACCAATGGTCACACCTTTTATTAATCCCCCCCAGTGCAAGGATTGGGTTCGAACTTGTGATCTCAGCTCTAATACCAATTTTTGCAAAGATGGTTGCTATTGAACCAAAAGATTGACCTATTAATGCTTGATACAACCGTTGGATTTATACAAGATCCAAGATCCACAGGAGGTGGTTAAACCATGTCACAAAGCCCAAGCATCATGTTGTACTATTCCTACCACAGGAAGAGGAGACCAAGGGTCACACCTTGCAAAAAAAGGTGTGTCCTATCAGTTCAATCCTTTGACAGTGAGCCACTATCATTATGTCTTGGTGGTTAGCCATCTTTTGTACTTAGATAGTGAGCCTTTTATGGACAGTGAGTCCTAGTATTGAGCCCCATAATATTTTGTATCTCAATATAATATATTGTGAGTTAACCCTCACCATGGTATTTCCCATTTTGGGTTTTCCACGTAAAAAACCTAGTGTTCGTGTGTATGGTTGCATTGAATTGTTTCTATGTTCTCTCTTGTTGATTTGGTCAAAATTTTGATAATGTTTAAGTGGATTTTATTATGGAATATTGATTCACCCCCTCTTAGTATTTTAGATGTTCAACAACTATTGTGGAGGATGGGATTAGAATGCCACCTTGACTTTGAGTAGAACCCAAAGCTTGAGTGGAAGTGGTAATGGTAGGGATAGTCTTGGTAATGTTAAGGACATTGGTTGTGGGAGGTGAAGTCATGGGCAGGGAAGTATACAAACTATGAGCCATGGAGGGTTGATTCTCAACACTATCAGAAAGAGAGTTAGAGCACCCAAGATCCACAAGTGAGAGATCATTGGATGAAATGAGCCTCAAACTACCTCTTATAATAGTATTGTGAATAGGACACCAAGTTGTAAAGCTCATGCAAGTTTTACAAACCTAGTGTGTGAACCATAGAATGGAAATGAAATAACCTAGAATGAAATGCAATTTTTAGAATATAAGTAATGCAATTGATTGATTAAACAATGCAATAAGCTGAAAATGAAATGATTTGATGCAATTTTGAATTTTTAACAATGCACTAAAATGAAGCAAATAAGCTTAAATACAAAGAAATTGATGAAACAACAAATCTCGATGCTAAAGTAGTAAGATAAATGCACCATATAGAAGCTAAAAACTAAGATTTTAATGTCTTGAAATTTCAGATCTATGGCTAATTGGGACTCATTCTCTAGTAAGGGTGAATAGGTCACATGGTTAGGTCTTTATGGTATTTTTCAGTGGAGTTCAAACTGAATTTTGATTCTTCTTTAGATGTCAAAAAGTACAAATCAGGCCTGATTAGGGACTTATTCACCAATAAAGGAAAATGGGTCATGGTTAGGTCTTTTTAAACTATTTTTTAATGATTTTCAAGTTCTCATATTTATCTTTCAGTTCCAAGTTGTAGATATTTGAAATGCAGCTTCAAATTTTCCAAAAATTCAATGCAAAAATGCAATAGAAAAATGAAATGCAAGACATAGTTTGAAATGCAATTTCATTTTGATTTTTTAATGAAATTGAATGAGGTATAATGAGATGCAAAATTACTAATTTTTTTTGTAATTTTAAGATTTAAGAAGTGCAAAACAATGTAAATCTAAACCTTATATAATATGCAAGATTTCAATGCAAAAAAAGAAACCCTGATTCAATGCAAATCTAAATGTAATGAATGAAATATTTTAACTTAATATGTAATGAGAGACTCCAAAATTTAAAAAATTGCAATGTTGAATGAGTCAGGTTCACCAAATAATGATTAGGGTGAAAAGAGGATCCAACCTAAT
>VDFB02252616.1:13581922-13604706 GCA_007258455.2 Sequoia sempervirens | reverse complement strand
CTAAATTTTGTGATGTTTCTTGTGATACTAATGATTTGTGTGATGTTGTAGAAGTTTCTTTAGAAGGTGAGGTTGAAGATAACAATGTAACAAAGCCTATAATTGTTGGTGATGGTATTGGTTTCAAAACCATGCAGAGAATAGGATATGAAGGAAAGGGATTGGGAAAGTAGCAGCAAGGAATTACATAACTTATTGAACTGATAAGGAGACCAAAAAGTGAATGCCTTGGATATAATAGAGGTAAGGATGTTGTTACAAGTTCAAACAATTCGAATCAGGGAAGAAAAAGTATGTATTGTTCACATTGTAATAGGCATGGACATGTAAAAGAATTGTGTTGGGATCTATATCCTTGTAAGTTATGTGGATTAAGCAATCATTCTGAAAAGATGTGTTGGGATAAGATGAGAAGGAGAAAGCCTATGACATATTGTAAGAAGATGGATTATGGATGGATTGATGGAGCAAAATGGAAACATGTTACTTGTATGTTTAGAAGATTGTACAGATGGAAGAACTCATCTGTTGGAGGAAAAGAGGGATCAAGATGCAGAGAAAGAAGACCTAATGCAGAAAAAAACAAGGATAGTTATTCAAATTATAGAGGGAGAGGTGACAGGAGTCATAATGCTTTTCACAATGAAGGGTACCAGAGGAGTGAAAGAGGATTTGCTAGAGGAGGAACCTATTTTCAAGTTTGGAGGAAGAAAAAATCAAGCACTAAATGTCATCAAGAACCTAATACTAGAGAAGCTAATGGAAGAGAAGTAGTAAAGGATGTAGAGATAGTTTGTGTAGATGAAGAAGAGCCTGAATTAGTTTATGCAGAAGAAGGGGAACCTTTGGAGGTATCAAATTTCATAGTGGGACTGGAAGAAGGTGAAGCATTGATCTTAAGGAGAAATTTTATGTACCAAAGCAAAGTAAATGTGAATGAAGGAATAGAAAAGGACGATGATCTTGAGGCAACTTGTGGAGAAGGCTTGCTCAGACCACCGACCAGTGAGGCAGTGCAAGGCTTGCAAGTAGACTGCCAAACCTCAACCATGACAAGATGAAGAACTTGAGGCAACTTGCAGGCTGGGCTTGCTCAGACTGTCGACCAGTGAGGCAGTGCAAGGCTTGCAAGTACAATGCTAAACTTAGAAGAACATGAGGCAATTTTCAAGGTGGACTTAAATAGAACAATGACTTTGAGGTAGTTGCAAGTTCTTGTGGACAGATCATCGAACCAATTCAAAGAGACAAGAACTTGAGGTAATTTAGCAAGGTGGACTTGAACTAAATGCCAACCTTGAGGCAATTGCAAGTGCCTATGGACATACCACCAAACCAATTCAAGGATACAACATTGGATTTGACATAGTATAGGCCAAAGTGAAGAGGCTCACTTTTCAAATAACTCTAAGAATCTGATGTAGGGGCATCTGAAAGCATTCAGAATAATTGAGATAGTTGACAGTGAAGTTGCAAAGTACCAGATTACTACATTTGATTGCTAGAGGTTGAGGAGCTGAAATTAGTGACTAGACACTATTAGCATTAAATTTTTTAAGGCTATATATTTCAAGGATAATGAGAAAATTTTAATAAAATAAGTTGCAGGGAGTCAGAGATGCATGAAGTTCAATTTAGCTAATGACATGGCTAGCTCGATATGTTGATGATTAGAGGTTGTGGATTAAAGGGTTTGTTGTCGAATATATCTAGTGTTTCCACATTAAGTTTCAATGATCTGCATGAAGATTTGAGTGAGTTATGAGTATCTATGTTTTGATAGTTGTTGAGTTGTTCTAGTTGATGTTCCTAAAGGAAGATGATGTGATTCTAGTAACTTGAGTTGTTTCAGATGTTTTGGTGGTGATTCATGATGCTCATGGATGTTTCTAGATTGTGTGTTGTTGGTCCACATTGATCTTTGTGCTCACGATTGGTGATTTTCTTTTTCTTTTATGAGTTCATGTTTTCCATGTTCTTGGCCGACAAGGTGTTTGAAGCGTGTTGTGGATCTTCGAGGAATAATCTTTGAAGGTATTTCATGTTTGAGGATGTTTTTCTGGGTCCTTACTTTGTTGTGGCCTACCTTGGTTGGTTCACATTGTAAATTGTTAATTGTTTGTGCCTGACCTATTTGAGTCTACACGTTACCTTACTAGCCGTTGTAATTGGGCCGACATGTTAAGGGTTAAATGATTTGTGGATGATATAAAAGGAAGATAGAATATTTGTTATAGAGGAGGAGAGGAAGTAGATCAATAAGGTGATCGATGCTATGAAGTATGAAGCATGGTGACGAAGTATTTTGATCTGGAAGAATTATAGAGCAGAGGGACTGCGGAGTAGGAGAAAAAGTCGATGGAAGATTGTTATTAATTGAGTTGTTTTTAATCCCTAGGCTGCGGCCTAGAATATGTTAAGCCCGAGAGGCATATGTAATGTGTTTTGAGATTATAATATAATGAAGAATCAGCTTTGAAGGCTGGGTTTTTCCCTGTTAGGGTTTTCCCAGGATATATCTTGTGTTTGGTGTTCATAAATATCTTTGATCTTTCTATGGATTAGCTATTTTTTTTTGTTGCTATCTATTGTGATCATGGAGTTGGTAATTTAGGCTACAAGGTTGGGCAGTCCTTAATTGGACCCTCCTACCTTGACTACATCAAACAATGTGAATTAACCCCTTATTTATACTAAATTAGGAGATTAACCCTGAAATTCGAAGAACTAAGGCCACTAGATCTGGAAAGAAAGATAATTAAATTCTAGCCATAATGAAATTCAAAAATTAGGGTCTCATTAATGGAGGACCCATTAGCTACAAAAGGCGAATGGGTCCTAGCTAAGTTTCCAGGACCAAGCTTTGAGGAGGTGAAAGAGGGCCAAAAATCCATTCCAGATCAACTGAAAAGGGGGTGTCATGTTAAGGGAGGATTGACTCACCACTAAGGGTGAATGGATCTTGGCTCAACTAACCAATACCAATTTTTTCCCAATGAAATAATTTGATATTGAATTTGTGATTGTCGAGAAAGATCCTCGGGAGGTGTCAAAATTAATTCCTAAATTTGAATAAAAAGATGGTTAAAGACTCCAATTAATTAAGACCACCTAGATAAGTGTGAAATTTCTTTAAAAAACTTTACAACACCTAAAAAAGGTATACATTATGCATATTTTATTCAAAAAGGATCCCATTAAGCTTAATTAACAAAATTAGTCCTAGAAAAGTGTGAAAGTGTGTTACAACACTTTACAACACCCTTGCAAATGACCAATTAAAGCATAATTTAGTTAAATAAAGGTACTAGAATAGTGTGAATTTGTATAAGACATTACAACACCACTCCAAGAAACCATTAATTCAGCTGTAATGTCAATTATTCAAACAAGCAAGGAAAAGGCTATTTTTCTGTTACTGCACACACACATTGTTAAAAGGTGCGAGAGAACATAGAGGGGGGGCTCAATCATTGTCACCAAATTCAACTTCAAAATTCAAAGTTCAAACACTTATCAACTTCACAACAACATAAATATGCTATTAAGTATGAATCATGAAATGCAGATAATATAAAGCAAAATCAACACAAAGAACACCAGATTTTATGTGGAAAACTGAATAAGGGAAAAAATGCGGTGAGGATTAAACCATAATAAAAAGTGATAGAAAAAACTGAATATATAAGGCTCACTACCAAAGGGCTCACTGCCCAGAATAGGATCCACTATGCAAATACAAAATCTCATTGCTTACACAAGGAGGCTCACTGCCTACAAAAGGATTAAAAAAAAAATGGCTTCACAACCAAAATGAACTGGTAAGAGTACACCTAACAAGTGATGATTTAGTTTTGGTGATACTCAATAAAATGACTTAACACACTTCATTATTTTTGCACTTCACATTGACATCATTGCAATTCATGTCATGCTACAATCTTCAAAACTATCTGACATATATATCTGATCTATTCACAAGCATCAATTAGGTCAACCTAGTTAAATGCAACCATTATTCATGAAAAATCAATTGTCCACTTCAAGCATTTGCAAAATCCTTCCAAAAACAATTCAATTGCTCAACACACTACATCATGTCAGCACAGACCTAAGGTAGGTCACACATACATCCACAACAAAATTAATTCAGCATTACACCAATTATCTATGAGGTCAACCAAAGATAGGCTTAATAGCAAAATACAATTAACAAAATAATGCCAATACACCATACGAGCACCTGTGCACGAAAAATTTTGAACATACATTCTTCCAACATCCATAAACTATTCCCCAAAACCACAAGTAGCAACAATCAACAACAAAATATTGTGGACCAAAATACCAGAGGATGTAAACTATATACCGGTTTAGATACCGGACCAGAATACCAAATCAAACAATGACTTAGTCTTGCAGTCGCAACTCATATAACATGGTGACATCAATGAAAACACAAAAACTGTATAGTTAGCCATTCTTCTTCATTCTTCCAACACACACACATATACACAAATAAATTCATACATTATCCTTGAGATTAGATACATTTATGAAATCACTTGTCTATTCAAATCACATTTCAAAGTCATCCAAAAGAGCGAACAAATGAAATCACTTTTTCGGAAGAGATAAATTGAATTTTCCTAGTCAATTTCATTTAATATAAATTTTGAAACAGACAAAATGAGACAATAACATACAATTTTATTCTTTCCATTAGTTATAATTCTCACACCAATTATGAATGCAATTTGTCAACTTTTTAAACATATGCAGTTCTCACATTCTATCATGGTGTGTGATATTCCAGGTTCCATTCTTTCTTACCATGGTCATCCAACTAAGTGTGCCTACCTCAATCAAGTTATCATCCTTCAACCTATTTCCTACACACATATTCTTACACTTGTGCAGTTATCAATAACCTTCAACTGATAATCTCATGAAATAATTTCTTAAATCAAGAAATTGCATAATATTCATTTTCAATTTTCATCATTGCAAATGTTCTATAAAATTCCTTGAATAAAATGATAAATCCTATTTTCCAATTATTTCTATTTCCTCAAATTTTTAAAATGCAGAAATGAAATCAAGATATGATAGTATAGTATGCTTTGCATGAAATATATTTGCAAAGGAAATTTTATTCCATCCTTATACATGAAATTTGATCCTTTTATACTTTTGAGATAGTCAGAACATAGGCATACCTTGGCAGGGGAGATTCCACCAATGTTGAATCAGGTCCTTAAATTCATGATGCATATTCTATATAATCTGATATATGAAAGGAAAGGGACCTTTGGGCTTGTGATCTTCCTATCCCAAAACAAGAGCACTATGATCTAAAGTGGATCTAGGAAGGGCCAAGAGATGCAGTTTGGCAAGGATATCCTAGTCACCTGAAATCAACACCCTATCCAATTTAACTTGAATGTGATTTTTTCCATGACATCTATTAGACCAAATAAGCCTAGACCTCTTGAGGACAACATCCAAAAGGCTATGATCAGGAATGAAGTTACAAAAATACATCATATTGTCTAAGAATTCCTCCAAACCCCCCATTTCATTAGAAGGATAAATATGGCTATTAAAATCTCTATCCAACATCCATCACACTCTCTAGTTATTAGATATAAGAATAGATAATCAATTCCAAATTTTAATCCTAATAGCCCTTATGTTAGGAGCATGGTTATTGAGAAATTTCCACTTCGATGCATTCCTTCCATCTTACATGATGGTTTCCAAGAATTTTTGTTTGCAAAAGCCTTTGGATCCTTTAATTCTTGCAAGATTTAAAAGAGTGGAAAGGCCACCAGAGGCACCTTCCGTATTGCACAAATAATACTCCACCCTTGGCCAGATGTTTTTAACAATTTTTTCAAAAGTTTTGAGTTGTATTTTTGTTGCTTGGATAAGGAGAATATCCAATTTCAAATCCATGATTGAAAATTTAACCATATGATGTTTTAATGAGCTATTCAATCTTTGAATATTCCAAGTCACGATCTTTCTAAGGGAAAAGAAAAAAAAATCAATATCCTCTTGATAGTGACCATAGGGGAGAAGTCTCCCCTAAGCTAGTTTTTACTTTTTGTTTGGTTTGGGAGGCTCTCAAGGATCCAAATTGACATTCTAGATCCTTTTAAATGATGGTCCATTTTAATAAGAAGGAAAATTTCTCTTTTGCATATGGATAGCTAGTCCATCTATTTTTATTTGAGAATTATGGAAAGAGAAAATAGGATAAACTTTTTTCTTTTTCTTCCTTCTTCAGAAAGGTCCAAATTGCAATTAGGGAATTTTTCAAGAACCAAATCAAATCTCTTGCCTCAAAAGGGAATTTTGAATTCATTTTATTTTTAAATACTACTACAATAAATTATAAAAAAAATATATTCTCAAATAAAAGATATTGGTGAAAGTAGCAAAAAAAATGTTGGAGGGAATAAGGAACGAAGTGGATATACAAGTAGCATGGATAGGGATAAACTTATGTCAAAGGATGGGTTATGGGTGACTTCATTTAGAAGGAAATTATTTGATCATAACAAATTCCATCTACAAGAACAAGATGCCAAACTAGAAAATTCAAAAATTTATACCCATAATTTGGAAATGCCTCAGCTAGTTGGAGGATTTCAAATTGTCTCACATATTCTACGAAGGAAATGTTGAAGTAGATAGGATTTCGAAATTGGCCATTGAAATGATTGGAAGCAAAGAAGAAAGGATCATGGGTACTGAGTGGTTGAATCACATGAGTGAAGTACAAAGGAATGAGAATTATAGTATGATAGACATTTAAGACACCAATAACATGAGTTAATAAGGGTTGGGAGTTGGTAGCGTAGTGGATTTAAGAACTAGGGAAGGAAGGAAAATTAGCAGACCAAAAGATGTTGATGACAATAAGCTTGGCTGGAAAAGAGTGGGAGATGGCTTTCCACAAGCACATTATAGACAAGCGGTTGCAAAAAGTCTTCAACATTAGGGACCATGAGACATTGGAAGTGATCAAGGCTATTATAGGTTATTGTTTTTTGGCATCAAGCTACCATCACCAAGTGAATAGTGACATTATGTCAATATCTATAGCCTGGCTCTTCTGAATTATTACTTTGGGCTGCATAGGATGCGGTTTTCCATAAGACTTTGATGATTTAGGTAATTTTCCAATGAAAAAGAGACTCTTCATGTTGTATTCTCTGCATCCTTTGCCCTAGATCTGGATCTTTGGTGTGGAATGTGTGGTAAATGGGGTCTATAATTTTAGAAGGGTAGATGTATCAACATAGTTAGATGGAGTGGCAGATGAGGTGGAGGATGAGGCCTCTCGATTGATGGGAACTTGACGTTCAATAGTTCCTTTTAGGTTTGTGCAGTATTGAAAGGGATCAAGGTTGCCATGAATAGTAATTTTAGTGCCATTATAGGGAAATTTGAGGCATTGTTGGTAGGTGGATGGAATAGCCTTCATGGCATGAATCCATGGGTGACCAAGGAGAAGGTTTTACTATAAATCTAGATACAATACATGAAGCATTGTATTCTGTATTTCTGGACCAACTCTTATAGGAAGTGAAATTACGCCTTCGGATGATCATTCAACATCATCATAAGGTTTGATCACAATTTTCTTGGTTTGGTCTATGCAATTCTCAAAGTATCCCAATGCTTTCACCAATTTTAGTGAGCAAATGTTTAGACCTACTCCACCATATACTAGGACTCGTGTGATCTTGTGTTTATTAACACATACTTCAAGGTGTAGGGCATTGTTATGATCAGAATTTTGGGTGGAAGAGTTTTGTTCAGAGAAGGTGACATGGTGTGGCATATCTAGGTATCCAACCATGGCTTGAAATTCTTTGACATCTAGGTTAGTGGGTGTAGATGCTTTCTGCAAGGCTTTATCGAGGCCAACTCTATGTTGTGGTGATATGCAAAGGAGTTCTAGAATGTAAATCTAAGCGGGAGTCTTCCCTAGCTGATCTAGGAGATTGCACTGGTTTTGTGGTTGTGGATTAGAAGGTGGTCTTGGAAGAGTTATCTTGGCTCTGTGAATGGTGACCACACATTCTAAACTTGGCTTGTTTATGGTAATAGTGACAATGTGATCATCAAAGGGTCTTACATTAAGGATAATAATGCTATAATCATGTTTGACGATAGCATAATTGGCATTGTTGTCATTCCCTGAGCTGCTAGACACTTTTCCTTTGTCATGATCTTGAACTTGGGTGTTTTGAATATAGTATGATCAGCATTAGTTTTTCCTTGTATCGATATGGTTTCATCTTGAATAAGGTCTTGAATGGTATTTTGAGTATCCAACATCTAGATGCTTTGTATCCTTTTCCACAATGATATTCATAGTATTCATCTTCTTTCCAACAATCGGGTTTGATTTATGAAGGTCCATAATTTTTGATATTTGGTAGTTAAATGACATTAGATTGCAAAATTTGTTTAGGACTGATTTGATGGGTTCACCCAATTGGGTGTATGTTCTCTTAGCATGGGGAGGACCCATTCATTGTTGATTGTTTTGGATTGCATTTAATGTTTGGTTTTGACCTTGTGTTTGGGTGTTTGATTTGTTTGATGTATTTAATGAGGAAGGACCTTTGAGATGAATGGTTGGACCTTTGGTTATCACTTTGGCATCAACTCTGTCATTTGTAACATTCTTGTTTTGGGACCAGTATTTTCTTTTGTCATTATTGGGTTTTGGATTCTCTGTGTGTAGTTTTACTAGTCCTTTTGCGACGAGACCTTTTTAAATAAGGACACCTTTCTCAATGATTTCATCAAAATTTGTGCAACATTAGATTTGAATTTGACTCATCAATTCACCGTTAAGGTTTCCATAAACACATAGGTGACTAGTTGTTTCTCAGGAATGTGATAAAGGAACTTGCTAACCAAACTTCATCATCTCTGATAAAAGGAGGTAAGTGACTCCCCTTCTTCTTGTTTGGTTGTGCATAATTTTGGAAGGGTGATATCACTTTTAATGTTAAAGGAAAAGTGATTAATGAATTTATCAGTCAGTTCACCCCATGTTCTATACCCTAGAGGAAGACATGCCAACCAATCTAGGGCTGGCCCTATGAGACTTTGTCGAAATAATCTCATCAATTAGGTAGGATCATATGTGATTTCCATACATGTATTAAATTCTCATATGTGTTCTATTGGATCCCCTCTCCCTTTGTACTTGGAAAAAGGTGGTGTCGTGAAGTGAGGGGGAAAGGGTGGCATGTATAGATTTCTATCAAATGGAAAAGGGCATAATTCCTCCATGGAATAAGTTTTCTATTTGGTTCCCAATTGCATGTTTGTCATTTTTTTTTGATGGCTTGTATTTTTTACATCAAAGTATCTGTGAGAGATGGTGTTCAATTGGTTTGATTTGGTCCTATGGTGCTTGTGTTGACGTCATATGTTGGATTGGTATTTTGTGGCATGATACCTTAGTTTCCTTGTTGGTATTGATGTGCAAGTGTGACATTTTTTTTGGTTTGATTTGGAGTAAAATTGGCATTTAGATTGGTCCCAAAGGTCATGTTTGTATTTGGTATGGTGTTTTGAAGTTGTGGTGTAGGTCCTTGATTTGTTCCTTCGATTTGAAATGTAGGTTCTTGATTTGCACTTTGGAAAGATGATGTAGGTACTTGATTATCATTTTGAAATGATGGTGTAGGTCCTTGATTAATGTTTTGAAATGATGGTGTAGAAGTCTAAATTTGGACACTTAATTTATCCAAATTCATCCCCTTTCATCTTATTTTTGTTAATTAAGTAATGCTGCTATCATTTAATTAATATCTTTAATTTTGCCAAATCCCTAAGGTATTTATTAATTAAATACCTTACCCTCTTTAATCCCCTTTTCATCAAATAAATTAAATAAATAATACATTTATTTAATTCCTCACATCATTTTCATCTAATCTAATCCATCTCCTAATTTCTTCATTAGGGATGTGCACATGTCACCTAATCCTTGATTAGGATGTGTCACATCAACTTTACGCAGAGTTGGCTTCTAATCCTCATTTATCTTCTAATTGCGTTAATTAAATCTTAATCGTTACCTTGGTCAACTCTCATCCCCAAGGAATTTTTAATTCTTTTATTCCTCAGAATCCCTTTTCCCATGCATCTTCTAGACCTTTGACAGCATCAATCACATGGTAAATTCCCGCGGGGTTGTCTTATCCACCGGATTCTTCCAATCATTGTGAATTTAAAATTCACTTTTATTCACCAGATTTTTTCCCATCTCAAATGTACCAGGGTGCTTGTACTTCCCTCCATGTGCCTTTTTGGCCTCTACTTGCCTCATCTCACTTAGCCACTTCACCATCCACATGTCAAGATGTGAGGGCTTGTGGGTTCTCAACCCACCATAGCCCTTCATCTTGACCTTCTTGGATCAATTTTGACCGTTGAATTCTCTAGAGAATTCAAATTCTTCTATAAATACCCCCTCTTCAAGGGAATTTTCAACACTTTTGATTTTCATAACCTTATGCTGCCAATTTGCATTCTCAAACACTTAGCCATTTGATAACTACATGCTGCCAATTTGTATTCTCAATCACTTACCATCATCTAGCTATCCATTCTAATCATTTTGCACATTCAATATTGCATTTAGTCACTCAAGAAGCCATCTAAGGAGCACAAAAAATCATTCCAAGCAAGGGCCAATCAAGGAGACATCAACAGCAAGGAAGGTGAAATCATTTACATCTTGTTTTATCCATTTTCCTTCTTGTTCTATCACTCTTTAGGCTAATCTTGAAGTGTCCTTATTCTTTTATCACTTGCATTTTTAGTTATTTTGCACGTTAGAGTAGGATAAAATTCTTAGGTTCACAAACGGAATAGGCCCTTGACTAATGTTTTTGTTTCGCACTCTTTGTGGTACAATGTGAATCTTTCTATATGTATTTGTTTATTTTGATTTGATGAAGGGGTATTTTGAAATTGGAATGAAGGACCTTGGTTTGTGTTTTGAATTGTAGGTATACGACCTTGGTTTTTATTTTGAAGTAAGGGTGTGGGACCTTGTGATATTGGACCTTGATTTGTGTTTTGAAAAAGAGGATTTATAAAGGTCTTACCCATGCAATTTGATGAGCTTCCAAATGTGAAATTTTGTCCTTGTGTAGTAGCATGGGTCACTTTGTTTCCAAATTTACAAATGTTAGGGATATATGTGGTAGTGGTTGTTATGTGTGCATTTGTCCCAAGTGGTATAGTTGACATTTGTTGTGAAGAGGGAATCCCTAATGCAAATGGATTTTGGGTATCTTCTTCTACAATGGTTGAGTCATCAAAGCGTTGAGGGAGTTTGACACCCTTTTTGGCTAGTGCATAGAAAAATATATTAGGTTTAGCACCAACAAGTTGATCAACCATGCTCAAAACCCTTGGATCTTGGTAAGCTCTTTCAATATCTTCTAGAGTTAATTTCTTATTGAATTCATCTAGGTTTAGATTGGCAAATGTGTTGGTTTGGTCTCTTTGTGGTGTCCCTCTTTGAGGTGTGGATTGATTTGAGTTTGATCCAAGGGTGGTGTCATGAAAAGGGTCGCTTGAAAACTCCATGTCCTTTCTTTTGGTTCGTGACCTTGTTTCAACCATGTGAGACTTGCAAGTTGGAAGGTAATGCAAGGTGATAATGAAGCTAAACTATGTTTTTAGGATTTTTTGAATATAAGGATGCAAGGTGACTATGCAAGGATATGAAACTAATAGATGCTAAAGGATACCAAAGGTTTATTAAATAATGATCAAGTATAATGATAATGTGTTAAGCTAATGATGAAAGGTAATGGTGCAACTAATATTAAGATGAAATTAAGCTATATTTTTGTGTTTTTGGGATATAAAGGTGTAAAATGAAAGTGCAAGTTAAATGCAAGGCTAAGAATTGATAGAATGATAATGAAGCTATGGTCAAAGGGTATGAAATGAATCTAAATAAGACTAGGATAATGCTAAGGATATGAATTCTAAAAATTTAAGACAAAGGATGGTAATCAAGCTAATGTAGGTTGAAGATAAAAAAACCCAAATGTCATTGACCTTTGTGATAATTGAGATGGTAATTTTGACAAGGTAGAGTCTAGGATAGGACACAAGCTTGAGACTCAAATTTGACCAAGAGGATAATGAAAAAGATTGGTAAAGTGAAAAATTAAGGTCAATGACAAATTGGATAAGCGACCATGGACTGTCCAAAAGCTTAGTAGTCTTCCTATGTCTAAAATTTGAAAGAGAGATGCAACCTAAAGTTTAAGATTAATTTATGCAATGCAAAGGATGGGGAAGGTAACCTATAATATAGTGTAATCCTAAATGGAAATGCTGGAATGAATTGTAAATTCCTACAAGTCTCTGGTTTAGGAGTTAGGGCCACTATAAAATGAATTGATTGGATTTTGGACAAGGATTTTGAGAGTTTCTAGTTATTAGGTAGTTGCGGCATTGTTTTCTTAAAATGCATCGTTTCAGGTTATAGGTTTTCAAAGTGCAGTTGTGGTTCATAATGATAGTTGTAGCTCTATTTTCTGCAAATGCAGTTCAGTATAATAGTTGTGGTTTTCCAATGATCAATTGTGGCACAAAAGTGCATTTGCAGGATTTTTTTATAGTTTTGGTGACAAAATGTTGATTTTATAGTTTTAATGGTTTTGACTTGGTTTCGGAATGGATTTTGACTTATTTTGATGAAATTTGATTTGGAAAACATAGAATATAGTCACAAACACTTGTTTTGGTCTGATTTCATATGTGAAAAAGTTTGATTTCAAAATAAAACACTCATAGACAACATGCACAATTCCTATGGTTGGAAAGGAAACCACTGGTTGATATCAACACTTGGATTTCTCCAGCCACTTAAACAAGATGGAAATCGAGAGACTTGGTGGCACTAGCTCCCCCTTACACGACACTCACTTCTCGGGCTCACCAAGTCTCATTCCCCAAAGAAGAATTTATGTCTCTACACATGCTTAGTGAAAATTTAAGGTGGCTTCAGAGGTCTGACCTCCTACGATCAATGAGTGTATAAAAGGTTTTTGGCCACTAAAACAATTGGTTCTTAGTAAGGGCATCTATTCAAGGTGCACATACAAGTGGCAAGATTAGATCACGATTATGGTCAATCAAGAGGCCTCCTAGTCCCTTCCTAAGAAAGGATTTTGACATAGCTCGCAGGGCTACTGAGTGTGGCACTTGTCGGTATGACACATCTGCATCTATTGCTTAATGACTTTCATCAAAAAGCACTTGTTTTATATAGTGATTCAGAAGATCTTGGCTTTAGCTTGTTACCACTTGGGTCGTTCCAATCTTTCGAAATGGGGTGGAAATCCCTCTAATAGAAAGGTACACAATAGAAAGGAAGTATGTTGTTTTTTATCTCCCAGATAACACAAAGCACAAGGAGAGATTATACGCAACATCTTTTCCTCACGCTCTAATGGGGTTCATTTTAATTTCCAAAATCCAAATGTGGGGGGTGGTTATGCAAGATACCAAGGGAATTTTTTTGATCCTTAAAATTTCCAAGTGGAATGAGAGGAGAGCATACACATCCAATGGCACAAAGCAAACCACAAAAAACAAAAGACACTTGTAAATTTTAACCTTTGCTTATAATTTGAAGACACATGGATTCTTTTTATGCCAATGACGTTTTATGCATGTTCATTTTAATACCCATGAGTGAGAAAATTTATTTTGTTTTTCATTTTAAAACCTCATGAATGTGATATTCATGTTCATTTTACCCTTATGATCTTGATGCAAGGTATAGTTGTGGAAAACAAACAAAATAAAATTGCTTGAATCTAAACAAATAAATAGCTTGATTTTTTTGTTGTTTCTAAAGAATTTTTTTTGTGAAACTCCTTAGGTCCAAAGCCACGCACTAAAAAGAAACGGTTAGTACAAAAAAATCCTAACCTACTTGAAAACACAAAAAGAGAAACTTGAATAAAACTGAGACAATTTTTTTATACCTAACCAGGCGATTGCGTCGTTTGATTCTGCAAATGTGTCACTATAATGCGTCATTATAGAAAAATTGTGTTGCGATTTCAAACCCCAGTCTCCCACCCACAAATGTGTCCATGTTTTCCACAGATGTGTTGTTCATTTTAAATCCAACTTCCTGCCAAGCAGTTGCATCACTTTGCTTATCAGATGTGTCGTTTCTCTACAATTGTGTCATTTCATATGGAAACCTACAAAAACTTGTCTTCACGTTGGGCTCACCAATGTAAGATGGGTTAAAATGAGCTGGCCTAGAATCTAGTGACAACCACAACACTACTAAGCCAAAACCCAATCCAAAACAAGAGAAAACAAACAAAACATAAGGAAACATGAAAGCATCAAATGAAAACACTCCCCATGTTTGAACTTGAATCACTTCCCTTGCCTCTCCTCATTCTTCTTTTGCAAATATTCCTTAGATTTGTAGTTGAAATGTGCAAATGCCTACAAATTGTAAGCAAGAAAGTTGGAGATAAGTGGTTGTTAAGGAAGAAATGGAAAAAAAAGGCTTCTTTTATAGACAACCATTTGAATGGATAGATGAGATCAAGCTTCTAGAAATATGCCAAGATCAATGGTTGAGAAGACATGCAACACAAAGTGGAGGTTACAAAATGAACAGTCAATATTAGAAAGAGCCCAGAAATGATCAACGGTTGAGATTCAAAAATGAGATAGTGGAAGAAGAATATGGAGGAATTAAAAATTGAATATAATTAAATCATGAGAATGAATCTTTGGGCAAGTGGAGGCATAAATTATTTATTTAAACTATTTATTTGAGGAAAAGGCAAGTGGACATTTAATTAAAATAATTTATATAATCATTTTAATTAAATAAGAGGAAATGGGAAAAGAGCATTAAATAATTAATTTGGGTTAATTATTTAATAAAAGAGAAGGTTTCGGAAATAATTAAATAATTTTGATAATTATTTAACTATAGAAGAATTTAAAAGATCAGTTGAATAGTTAAATAATTAATAATAATTATTTAATTAGAGACAAATGTTGATAAGCAAATAATTAAATAAATAATAATTTATTTAATTATTGAAGAAAAGGGGGAATTAGTAACACAATTAGTTTATTTAATTGATCAAGATAGAATAGAGTTTAAGAAGTCAATTAATTAAATAATTAAAATCATTTAATTAATAAAGGAATGTGGTCAAGAATAGTAGACTCTTGCAAGTGTGAGAGGACACATAGACCATCAAATTTCTAATGTGAAAGCTCGTCAATGAAAGATGGCATGAGGGCATGGACAAATTCCTATTGTGGGGAGTGGTTGGGTGGGGACTAAGACCAACAATGAGGGTATGGTTGTTGCTCGTGGACTATAATGGCCTATGGATCCCCTTTATCATTTGGAACATGGGGAAAGACAAGGATGCACAAACGTAGGATGTAGCAGGGAATGTAGCATGGCTTAAAGAGTTGACATGGGGATATCAAATGGAGGCAAAGCCAACAATGTTTACAGTCCCAATAGCTTGGGGGGTGGAGCCAGGAGAAGTAGAGGCAAAAGAGGAGAACTAGCTAAGTACTATTTGGAGCAATAATGGTTTTTTGTGGAGATAATTTTTTAATTTTGATAACATGAAAAGTTGAACAATGTTGTATTTGGGGTTTGGCCCCCTTAGTGCCAAATTAATATATCAAAAAAAATCTCAATTTTTTGTATATGAATATCATTTTCAATATTTGTCTAAATGATGTTTAGAGTTAATATTTATATTTTATTTTTGTAGGTTATTTTTTTCTTTTCAAATATACTAGTTGTGTTTTATATTTTATTATTAATGTTTCCAAGTATGCTAGTTGTGTTTATATTTTATTTTAATGTTTTTCGATATTCTGAAATTATGTTTTTTCCTAAAAAAATAAAAGTAAAAATAAGAATTAATAATGTTTAGGCCTTTGGCCTTTTAAAAAAAGAAAAAAGAAAAGAATGATAATAATAAGTTTAGTAGAAAAAAAAAACATTTAAATAAATAATTAAAATTTACGAACAATGAAAATAATATATAGTGAGGTGAAAGCAAGAAAGAAAAATATGAGGGTTATCATAAATAAAATGATAATAGATTTAAATTAATTTTGTATTTTTGTTTATTTATTTATAATTACAAGTTAGAGTAAATAATTTATCAATAATGTAGAAAATCTCCAAAGTTTGAGGATAACCAATAATTTTCAGTGAGGTATATTTTACAAGTGTTGTATAGTCAAATTCCATGTTTTGTTTTTTCAAATTCTACAAAGTAGAATGAGAACGTGTGCCAAACATTTTGAGTGCTTCGAAATGTCACGTAAGTAGAATGAGAACGCGTGCCGATTTCTCTATTTGAATTTTACATTTGAAACGCATCTCCAATTCTATTCATGACTTTTCTATAAATCGACGAAGTCTGGCATAGATGAGACAAGTATGGCTGCGTCAGAGTTTGAATGGAACCACTTCTCCAACTCTATAAATTGACAAAGTTTGCAATAGATGAGACAACTATGGCTTCATCAGAGTCTTCCATTGAAGCACATCTCCAACTCTATGAAATAATTCTTTCAGCAGCCAAACACATGGCCCTTCGAGCTGCTGTTTTGCTTAACATTCCTGACATTATTGCCATCCATGGTAGTGAAAACCCCCTGTGTGGAAGAAATTGCTTCACATATTTCTACTTCCACCAACAAGCCTGCCCATACTGACAACCTGTTTAGAATCATGAGGCTTCTGGCTTGCATTGGTGTCTTCACAGAAGAGACCACAGTAGATTATGGTGGCAATCCCCAATTCAAATACGGCCTCACCAGCCTCTCTAATTTGCTGGTGAAAAATGGTGCCCAACAATCCTGTGCACCGACCGTGTAGGCCACTAATCTAAAGTGTATAATAGATGGTTATCAGCATCTTCATGACTCTGTCATAGAAGGCTGCTCTGCATTCACCAAAGCCAATGGCATGAGCTTATATGAGTACAACAGCAATAATCCTGAAACAAACAGGATTTTCAATGAGGGCATGGCTACTCATACTAGCCTTTTAATGGCTTCTGTGGTGAAGATGTACGATGGGTTTAAGAGGTTGAAGAGTGTGGTGGATGTTGCAGGGGGAGTGGGGTCTGCAATATCTGTAATCGTTGCAGAATATCCCCACATTCATGGCATCAATTTCGACCTTCCTCGTGTCATAAGGACTGCTGCTCCCATACATGGTCGGTAACAATCTTCATCTCTAAACTTCATACCTTGCAAGTAACCATTCCTTCAGCAAATGCAGTTTTCATGAAGGTGTATTTTCAAATTCTGTTGTATGCAAATGGAATTTAACTTTTGAAATGCTTGTTTTACAAAATGCTTTTGCTGTTTTTTCTGCAGTGGATTTTGCATAACTGGGATAATGAGCAGTGTGTGAAAATCTTAAAAAAGTGCTATGAAGCAATACCAGAGGGTGGGAAAGTGTTGATTGTGGATGCAGTTGTTGATGAAGAAGAAGGGACGAAGAGGCAGCAGGATTATTGTTCGATATGTGTATGATGGCTGCTTCTACCGGTGGGAAAGAAAGGACAACCAAAGAATTTGAGGACCTGTTTGTCAAAGCAGGGTTCACCAATTACCGTATCATTAAATTACCTTTGCTTCAGGCATTTCTAGAAATTTCTAAATAGAAAGTAAGAAGCAGTAACAACTACTTTCCAAATAATAATAGAAAATGGGGATATATGTATGACAGTTTAAAACCTTCTTACTGGAAAGATTGGAATTACCTTTCATCCAGTATTCTTGATTGATGTGATAAAATTTATTTTGTAATTTTGGTTGAATATATGTACAAATAATCTTTAATTCTATGTGCAATTAACCCATAATTCTTAATACAGGAATTTAATGTTGTGGAGATTCCTTTTGCATGGCTTTTTGAAAAAGATTCTTTTCAAAAATTCTTATTTTTAGAATAAGTTTTTGTTTAATTATAGGATTACGACTTTTTTTTTTTATTTATATGTTAACTTGTATAAAGATATAATCACATTGTAATATTATGTTTTAATTGTTAATTTCTATAAAGTTATAAACATAATATTATTGTATGTTAATTTGTATAATGTCATGAGTATGATATTTTTATCACTTTGAACTACACTTATAGTAGTAATATGATATTATAATAGTAGTTTTCAAAATCAAATTAGTATAAATCTGCAATCATAATATAATATTTTATTAGTTGATAGGCTATTTTGTTTGAAGTTTCCGCCAGGAATTTCGTCAGCCCATCCATGAATTGGATTTCCGGCGCCAGAGATGTCCCAGCTGGTGAAGATTAGACTGGGTTTTTTTGTGGCAACGTGGAGCCTAGGAAATACGCAGGTTGGTGGTGGTGGAGTTGGTGTCCTCGATATGTGGAAGCTGAAATGTAAGAGTTTGCTCGAGGGAGTGTTAATGCATTATGTCATTGTTGTATGATGGAAGTGGGAGTAGTAAATGCGAGCGGACGAAGTAAATGCAATATTGAGTGTTGCATTGTGGGAAAGTATACTTTCATTAGGTTGTATTGTTGTGGTATTGGTTTTGTAGCAGACTATTGTTAAAATCATTGCCTTCGGCTTCATGGCTAGTTTGATAGTAGACTATTCAAAAAATTGATGAACTATTGTTCTTTGGAATCTGTAAGGCATTTTACATGGGTATTTTGCATAGATGATTGATTTATTGTTGATGTCTTCTTGTAATATCTTTCTATCTTTCGCGTTATACCCATTTTGGATATTTCAAAGAGATTATCGCTCTGTATGTATGGACAAATTGCAGTTAAATCCTCTTTCTTTTGTGAAAAAATATGGTTAGGGTTAGTAATTTTTTTGCCCTTGGTTTATTGTTTTAGTTATCTTTGTGCATCTGTATGGTGAGTCATTTTGCATGGGTATTCTGCATAGATGATTAATTTATTATTCATGTCTTCTTGTTATGTGTTTCTATCTTTCACATTATACCCATTTTGGAGATTTGTAAGACATTATCACTCTATATGGATAGAGAAATTGCAGTTAAATATTTTTTCTTTCATCAAAAAATATGGTTAGGGTTCGTAATTTTTTCGTCGTTGGTTTATTCTTTTAGTTATCTCTGTGCATTTTTGGCGTTATACCCATTAGCATGGAAGAAATTGCATATTAACATAGGAGCAATTATTTTTTCGCACTTTGTTTATTGTTTTAGTTATCTCTATGAATCTTTCATTTATTGTTTGTAGTTATCTATGTGTATCTTTGGCATTGCACCCATTAGCATAGGAGCAATTGTAGTTAAATCTTCTTTCTTTTGTCAAAGAAAAATGGTTAGGGTTAGTAATTTTATCAGCCTTCATTTTTTGTTTTAGTTATCTCTGTGCATCTTTGTTGTTACACCCATTAAGATACGAGCAATTGCAGATTAACATAGGAGTGATTGCGTCTTATCTTTGTGAATATTTTGTTTATTGTTTGTGGTTATCTATGTGTATCTTTTTCAGAGCAATTGTAGATTACCATAGGAGCAATTGTAGTTAAACCTTCTTTCTTTCATATGCGGAAGGTGAAATGTAAGTGCTTGCTCATGCGAGGGTTAATGCATCCTGTCATTGTTGTATGATGGCAGCGGACGAAGTGAATGCAATATTCAATGTTGTAGTGTGGGAAAGTATAGTTTGACTAAGTTGTATCGTTAAAAGATCCATTGTGGTGTTGGTTTGATAGCAGACTATTGTTAAAATGGTCGCCTTCCACTCTGCTTTTTACCAAATTGGAGGGTTTTAAAACTGTTGTGCTACGGAATCTGTAAGCCGTTTTGTATGGGTATTTTGCATAAATGATTAATTTATTGTTCATGTCTTTCGTTCTCTGCTCATTCTTCCTTTTGATAGAAGGTTTGAGGGTTTAAACAGTGATGTGTTGTGAAATGTGTGAGAAAGTATATTGATTAAGTTGCATTTCCATTGTGGTGTTGGTTTGATAGCAGACTAGTGTAAAAATCATCACCTTCATCTCGGTTTGATAATAGATTGGAGGGTTTTAAGACTATTATGCTCCAGAATCTGTAAGTCATTTTATATGCATATTTTGCATAAATGTTTAATATATTGTTTGTGTCTTTAGCTCTCTGCTTATTGTTCCTTGTTATATGTTTGCATCTTTATCGTTATACCCATTTTGGAGATTTCAAAGAGATTATGGCTCTGTATGGATGGATGTATTGCAGTTAAATATTGTTTCTTTCACCAAAAAATATGGTTAGGGTTAGTAATTTTTTCAGGTTTCATTTATTGTTTGTAGTTACTATGCTCTGGCATCTGTAAGTCATTTTACATGGGTATTTTGCATAAATGATTAATTTATTGTTGATGTGTTTCATTGTCTGCTTATTGTTCCTTGTTATATGTTTCTATCTTTGTGTTTATACCCATTTTGGGGACTTCAAAGAGATTGTGGCTCTGTATGGATGGATTTATTATAGGTAAATGTTCTTTCTTTCATCAAAAAATATGGTGAGGGTTATTAATTTTTTATCCCTCTGTTTATTGTTTGTAGTTATCTTTATGCACCTTTGGTGGTATTTCCATGATGAAAAATTGTATTTAGGGTTGGGATGTTGAAAATCCTAGTGGAAACTTTAAAAAAATAGCCTATCAACTAAAAATATAAAGTTGAACAGATAAAAGAGCTATTAGAATAACACTTAAAAGCTAGGAAACTATTTTTTTGTCCATGGTAATACAGATTAATATAGGAGTGATTGCATATACATTTATGCAGAGGGTTAGTATGAAAGCTGTTAAATCTTATTGTAATAGCTCTTTTAGAATTTCTCTATTTCTATGGAAGGTCGCTATAACTGTTATTTTTTGTGGTTATTTTGTCTCTATGGAACATTTTATGTCTCTTGTATGAATATGTTTCCTGATATTGTTTTTGTGTGGACTGTTTGAAGTTCCCGATAAGAAACTATTCTTCATGGTATTGTTTTTTTCCATTTCTCCATAGCAAACTATTCATTATTGTAGTTTTCCTCTTCTATTTCCATATTTTAAAGTTATACTTAATGTGGGTTTTCAAACATCTATCATATTCGTGTGATTGTTAAGTGTTTTTGTAATAGCTCTTTTCCAATTTCCCTTTTTCTCTCAAAGATTTGAAGCTCCCCATAACAAATGGTTCCTCGTGATATTCCTTTTTCTAGTTCCTCATAGCAAACTCTTTATTATCATAGACTGCCTCTTCTATTTTCCATATTTTAAAGATCTATTTAATGTGGGTTTTTGAACATCTGTCACTTTTAACACTTATTGGGTATTAAATATTATAGACAAAAAGTGAAATTGTATTGAATTCCTTGGTAGATACATAGATACATGTACACACACACACACACACATATATGTATGTATTCAATTGCTTGTTCCATATTTTAAAATATACATATAGGCAGATATATATTTCCATATATATAGACAAAGACCACTGTGGTTTGTTTGACAAAGCAACTAGAATATATATATACATATATATATATATATATATATATATATATATATATATATATATATATATATATATATATCGTGGGGGTATTAATTCATTCTTTCGTTGTTGTATGATGGGGGTGGACAAAGTAAATGCAATATTGAGTGAACTCCAGTGTTGGAAAGAATACTTTGTTTAAGTTGTATTGTCGAAACAACCATTGTGGTGTTGGTTTCATAGCTGACTATTGTAAAAATCGTCACCTTCGGCTCCATGGTTGATTTCATAGCAAGTTGGAGGCTTTTAAAACTCTTGTTCTTCGCAATCTATAAGTCATTTTACATGGGTGTTTTGCATAAATGATTTATTTATTGTTTATGTTAAATTTTTTTTTCTTTGGAATCTATAAGCCATTTTACATGGGTGTTGCAGTGTGGGAAAGTATAGTCTGAAATGTGCCAAAAAATATATTGATTGAGTTGCATTGTCGAAAGAGCCATTACATGGTGTTGTTTGTCTTCAATATATATATGCACATATGTATCTATCTATGTTTCAAAGGATTGAATTTCACACACAGTTGACATTGTATGTAAATATATACATATGTATGTATGTATGTATGCATGTATGTATGTATATATATACATATATATGTATATATACACACACACACACATATATATATTTATACACACACACACACATATATATATATTTACACACACACACACACACATATATATATATATGTAATATAGATATATATACATGTGTATATATATGCCATATATGTGTATATGTATATCTATATGTATGTATGTTTAACTAATAGTTGTTTTACAATTTCCCTGTTTGCCTCTATAATATTGAGTTCCACATAATGGAGCTTGAATTTAGATTTGACAAGGTAGCTGTTACATAGATTTCTTGTCTTGTATGAATATTTTTGATGATACTATTTTTCCCCCATCTCTTTATAGCTCCTTGTAACAAATTATTCTACTGTTCTTGTAAAAAGGATTGTTTTCAATTTTTTAAATTGTGAAATTTTGGAGTTCTCGATCATGTGTCATTTTCCTATGATTCTTAAGTGTTTTGTTGTGATTTGGAATCTTTCCTAAAAAAAGTTTATATGTGGACATGCATGTATGCCAAATTAGTTACAAAGAACATTCAAAG
>VDFB02252616.1:13551442-13581902 GCA_007258455.2 Sequoia sempervirens | reverse complement strand
TATCTAGAGAATGCGTGACAACAATTTCTTCGCTAGGTCTAGGTTCATCATTTGTGTTGGGCTTGACAAAAGAAATATGACCAACACCTAAGGCAGAAATATATATGCATATATATAGACCAAAACCATTGTGGATCCTTTCACAGTGCAACAACAATAGACAAATAGAGAAATTGTAAAGGATCTATTGCATGAAAAATCCTATTCATGGTTGGGATGGCAAAAAACCTAGTGGAAATTTCAAGGAAATAAATTGAATAGATAAAAGAGATATTGAAAAGAATAATACTTAATAGCCACCAACCTAATTTTATCTATAATATGTTTATGCTTTCACAACCCTGTGCATATACATATATATGCAATGTCTCCTATGTTAATCTGCAATTTCTCCTATGTTAATGGGTGTAATGACAAATATGCATAGAGATAACTAAAACAATAACCGCCATATATTTGTTCTTACATAGATACATGTGTACACAAATTCTTACTTTGTGTTTTGGCTTTTAATGTCATATATTTGTTCTTCAATACATTTATTTATTTATTCTAAGAATCCAAAATATGTGTATTGCGTTACCACGCTCTTCTCTTTGTCGAGTTTTTTTATTAGTTTATGGGAAAAAATGGTTTGACTAAGTCTTCAATTGCACTATGAAGTAACTCATTAAAAATTGATATTTTTATTCTGAGCCTTATGATGGGAGGAATGAGCTTGATGCACAAAGGCTTTATGAAATAATTCATGTTTGACAAGGTGTTGCCACAATACTGTGTCTCACTTTTGGGATGTGCTGATTTTTGCCTAAAATCACTGTTTTTAGAAGAAAAAAATAATTTAAGTCTTGAGAGGCTCCATCTAAATCGTTTTAATTTAAGAGGGATATATAAGACCCCCTTAGATCAAACCCCCTTGGATAGAACCCCTATAGTATTAAATCATACCCACAATGGAGTCTCCTTCACAACTATCAAAATGCTGGCAAAAAACCACTTTTTCTTTACCTTTTGAGGGATTAAATAACATCATTTAAAAATTATATTTTTCAAGATTGTAGCCCTTGAAACTAACTTTCCAGCAAGTATAGTTTTGATATATTTTTATTTTATCATGTATTTAATTTTCATTTTTTACTCAACATAGGTTTTTCTCTAAAAATCAAGCTCTTTGTTGTGCAAAGGTGGAAAAATAGTAAACCATTGTAAAAAAAATCAAAAAATACCCATTCCCTAGATATTGATCTCTTTTTTTCACCCAAAAAATAAAAATTGAATTTCAATATATACACAAAAAGTTAGGTTGTACAACACACACATATGTCCAAATTATAGTTATAGTGACTTCAAAAATTAATTTTAAAAAAAAATATGCAACAAAAAATTATGAAAAAATATCATTTCCCTAGATATTGATGTTGAGAATCTATATTCCAAAAATTAGAATTTAATCCTTTATAGAGAAAAAGGGTATGTGCAGGATCGTGATGGGCCAAAAAGTGGCAATATGATGGGTATGTAGGCGTGACTATTTTTCACCCAAAAGGGTGATGAAGCGAGGGTTTTAAAGGAAATTCTCAACCTTCCCGATATAAATTATGCTTTACTTTGGATTTAATAACTAATTATTATTCATTTCTATTCAAATTATGAGCTAAGTCCTAATTGATAAGTGGTGAAAAACATCTATAACTTTCAAAGCGGTATCACATTTTTTGAATCCAAAACATGCGTCACATTCTATAATTTACATACTATAGGATTAAATAAAAGAAAAATGAACATGAAGTTTTGACCAAGTTAAGGTTGTCAAACATACGAGTTTTTATATTTTTTAAAAGGTTGCAATAAAAAATTCATAATTAATTATTAACTTGGAAAAAAATTACAAAAAAATATGCATCACATCGAGGCATGAATCCTCTACTTATATCTAAAATCTTATAAAAAAATATTATCATTTTATTATGGTTAGGGTAGTCAGACAGACACCTACTTCTTCTTTTTTCCCTGAAATTTAAGTACCACTGCATTGAAATTTCAAAATTTCACCAAATAGATTTTTTTTTTAAATAAACCTAGTAGTTTAGAAATTACATACAATTTTCTACAAATTCTATTATTACATATTTTTGAAATAATATAAATACCTTATTCAAATTTTTACATCAAGTTTCCTAACTCTGATTTTTATGAATTTTTGCCACTTAAGGGCCTTTTTATGAAGCATAGGCTTAGAGACACAAAAATAGCCACAAAGAGAACAATTTTATTATTCAGAAAATGGAACTTCTTACATCACCGAGAGGATCTCAAATCCCCAAGTTCACAACACACATACAAGTAAAAAGCTCTGAGAATAACCCTTTTAGCAATATCGCGAGCTTGTCCCCAAAGTTACCCAAAATTAGAAGCCATACATAAATGAGCTCCTCATTTGTTTGGAGCCAAAACAACATTCAATTTGAGTTTAGGCAGTTTGGCGCCAAAAATTTACAGCATGAAGTTTAAATTTCAAAAGAGCATTTGCAATGGTATCTTCTAGAAAGTGCGCCAACTTCGCGGGGTCATAACTTTTGATCCAGGACTCTGATTCGCGAACCGTCTGAACCGTTGGAAAGGTCTCGAAGTCAAGAACGCGCTTAAAATTTGCTATGCCGATTTTGGCAAGTTTCAGGGCCATTCCGGAAGCTCTAAGTGCCCCAAATCCCACTCAAAAGATTTTCAGGTGCAAATCTGGGAAACTAAAACTGCACTATCTTTCAACCCAGGAACCGAAATGAAAAACCATAAATTGGGAATTTCATTATGATGAAAGGGTATCCAAAAATATAAAAACATCTAAAAACTAAGAAAATTGAAATTTAACTATTTTTGGGTGATGCAAGATTGCCCTTACACCACTGGATGCTCCTGCATCAGACACCCTGGGTAATCTGAGAAGTGACCCCGTCACGTCTCAGATGGTTGAGGAAAAAACCCAACCGGTCAACCGCTGTCTTAGATAGCCAGGATGAATCTTCAACAGGCCTTCCTCTCCATTTCACCAGATATTCTTCATACTGCCTATTTCTAATACTCCTTCCCACACGACTATCCAAGATTGCTTCTATCTCCTCCTTTTCTGAAGTAGGTGTTGGAATCCTACACTGTTCCATCATTGGTACTTCCTTTGTGCCACCTTCATGATACTCTATCAAATCTGAAATGTTGAACACAGGGGAAATGTTGATTCCATCAGGCAACTCTACCTCATATGCATTCCCTGAATCATGCTTCTGCAAAATCTTACAGGGACCGAACTTCTTCATCTTCAATTTCTTATATGTTCCCACTGGAAACCTTTCTTTCCTCAAGTGGACCATCACTTCATCACTAATCTGAAACTCCTTATACCTCCTTTTCTAATCTGCCTTTGCCTTATACTACATATTCATCTTGTTAATATGTTCTCTTACCTTCTCATGTATATCCTTGATGTGTTCTACAAAATCTTCAGCTTCAGCACTTATTTTCTTCTCCTAGTCCATCTTCCTCAATTTTGGAGTTGTTCTGGGGCTACCTCCATACACAATCTAGAATAGTGATCTACCTATGCTTCTGTTGACAGAATTGTTGTAAGAAAATTTTGCCTAGGGTAAGATCAAGTCCCATCCCTTGGATTTATCTCCTACCAAACATCTCAATAGGTTACCCAGACTTTTGTTAACAACCTCTATCTACCCATCTGTTTGTGGATGGTATGTAGAACTAAACTTCAACTCTGTCTTCAACTTCTTCCACAAGGTCCTCCAAAAGTACCCCACAAATTTGGTGTCACGATCTGAAACAATACTCTTTGGCAAACCATTTAGCCTCACCACCTCTTTGAAGAACAAGTCAGCAATGTGGACTGCATCATGGGTCTTCTGACATGGAATGAAATGTGTCATCTTCGAAAACCTGTCAACTACCACAAATACTGAATCATTCCCTTTTTGTGTCCTTGGCAAACCAAGAACAAAGTCCATACTTATATCCTCCCAAAGCCTTTCTAGTACAGGTAAGGTCTGATACAAGCCTATATTTTGGCTCACTCCTTTAGCCATCTAACATACCCTACAACTCTACACAAACTTCTTCACATCTTGTGATAACTGAGGCCAATAATAATTCTCACTGATAATGGCAATGGTCTTATCCGACCAAAATGTCCTGCCATCCCTCCACTATGCTTCTCCTTTATCAGGTTCTCCCTCATAGAACTCCTCAGAATACACAATTGACTTCCCTTAAATAACATACCATCCTGGATTATGAAATCCAGCCACCTTGTCCTATCCACTGTAACAGGTTCCTTGCAAGCTTTCCAAGCCTCTACAAAATCAGGATCTTCTGCATATAGTGTCTTGAGTTCATTGAACCCAATCACTTCAATCTGCATCGTTATCATCAATGTATGCCTCCTAATTAAGGCATCTACAACCCTATTTGACTTCCCACTCCTATGTTTCAAAACAAAGCTATAACTCTGCAAAAACTCTACCCATTTCATATGCCTCTGATTTAATTTTCCCTGACTATTTATGTATTGCAAGGCCTGATGATCAGTATATAGAACAAATTCCTTTGGCAACAAATAATGTCTCCATTTCTTTAATGCTTGAACTATTGCATAAAATTCTGATCATATCTGAGTACTTTCTCTTACATCATTTAGCTTTTCACTAAAATAGGCAATGGGCTTACCTTCTTGGCTCAACCTTTGCTCCAATGGCACAACCATTGGCATCACAATCCACAGAAACACCTTGTTGAAATGCGGGAGAGCTGAGCGAGGGTTGCTCTATCACCTTCTACTTCAGCAGTTCAAAACTTTTGCTGGTCCGGTGCTCACTTGAATTCTTTTCTATCCTCTCATTTGTTTCAATCAGGGGTCCACAAATACTACTGAAGTTTCTAATGAATTTTCTATAAAATGGCCAAACCGTGAAATATCTCACCTCGGTAGCAGTTCTTAGGGTAGGCATTCGAAATAGCCTTCACCTTCTGCGGATCCATCTTGAGACCTGTGAGACAACAAACCCCAAGTATACTAACTCCCTCTTCACAAAACTGCACTTCTTAGGATTAATCAACAATTTCTCTTCTGCTTAACTTCCAGACTCTGCGAGATAGCCATCAGTGCTCATCCAGCGTCTTACTAAAAATCAAAATATCATCTAAATACACAATAACAAAACTTCCCGGAAATTATTTTGGTACCTCATTCATGGAGTCATGAATGTTAACGATTCATTGGTTAGCCCAAAGGCATGGCTAACCACTCATACAGGCCCTCTTTGGTCTTGAAGGCAATCTTCCATTCATCTCCCTCTCAAATTCGGATCTGGTAAAATCCACTCTTCAGATCAATCTTTGTGAAGTACTGAGCTCCACTCAAATAGTCCATCAGGTCATCCATCCTTGGCAGGGGAAATTTATACTTGATTGTTATCTTGTTTATGGCTCAGGAATATATACACATCCTCCACTCCCCATCCTTCTTTGGTGCTAGTACTGTAGGTACTGCACATGGAATCAAACTCTCCCGTATCAAACCCTTTCTCAACAACTCTTGAACTTGTCTGTTCAACAACTCATTTTCTGTTGGAGTCATTCTATGAGCTGCCTTATTTGGAAAACTGGCTCCAAGAATCAAGTCAACCTAATGACTGATTTTCCTTATTGGTGGTAAACCCTCAGGTACATTATCAGAAACAATATCCTGAAACTCATCCAACATCCCAGAGACTTCTTCTGGAATCTTCTCACTATCCTCCTTACTCACTCTAGGAATCAATGCATAACACACATGCTCATGCTTCATACCTTCTAAAAAATTTATTCCATCTACATAACAAATTCTAGCACTATTGCATACCCTTTCTTTAGTCTCCTTCAGGGGTTTCAACTTGTGATGAACCCCATCCTTTATCAAGGAATAAGTGTTTGCATGGCCATCATGTATGGCTTGCCTATCGAACTGTCACGGCCTCCCCAACAACATGTGACAAGCATCCATGGGGATGATATCACAGAGTACCTCATCATGGTAGCTCCCGATCTTGAACTTTACTAGGCATTGCTCATTTACCAAAACTTTGTGGTCTTTCTGCAACCAAGAAATTCGATATGGACGCGGGTGTCTTTCCCTCTTCAGCTTCAACTTTGTGACCATCTCTTCTGACACCAGATTATCAGTGCTTCCACCGTCAATAATGACATCACAACATTTTCCTTCACACTTGCACCTTGTGCAAAACAGATTCTTCCTCTATTCTGGTTCCTTTTCCTTAGTCACTAGGGCTCTCCTAATCACTAGGGTTTCTCCCCTTTCAGCATCATCTAAATGTTCAGATTGGGCCTCCTCATCTGCATGCGCGACCCTTCCATGACCTTCTGGCCTTTTCTCTACCCTTCCTTGGTGTTGTGGACATTCATAGGCTCGATTCCCTTCTTCACCACATTGGAAACACGTTCCTTTGAAACCAACTCTTCCAGATCCTTGTCCATATCTCCCTCGTCCTCTACCTCTTGCAGTCACCACTATTTTTGATCCAGAGGTGGTAAGTTGTCATTCCTTTGGCCCATTTTGGTACCCACATCTTCACTTTTCTTTTCATCATCATTTGGCTTCACGAAGGCTTTGCCCATTGCCCTTTACGCTTTGGCCTCCTGAGTCATTTTGCTTGCCATCAAATTTTTTGTTGACTTCTCTTCCCACCTTCAAAGCAAATTGATACATGTCTCAATGGTGGTCATTAAACTAGGCTTAACTCCTCACGAGATGCTCGATTGGTAACCCATTAAGATATCGGGCTACCTTCTCCTTATTGGCCTCGTGAGCTGTTAAGATGATTATCTTACGAAAATCTTGATTATATTCTTTCACATATCTGCTTCCTTGCTTCAACCCTTGCAATCTCTTCAACAGATCTAACTCGTAGTCCACTGGTATGAACTGCTTTTTCAGTTTCTCTACCATGTGATCCCATCTGGTGATCTTGACTTTCCCTCTTTGATTTCTTTCCAATTGGACCTCTTTCCACCAAATACTAGCATGGCCCTTCGGCTTCATTTTCGCAAACTTAACCTAATCTATGTCCTCTATTTCCTCATACTCAAAATATTCTTCTAACTCATTGATCCAGTCGATCAACTCTTCTGGGTTCAAACTTCTGGAATAACTGGGGACTTCTGCTCTAGGTCTTTTCCCGATCTTTGAAATGGCCCTTATTAGCCGCATTTAGTTTTGATCAATTGCTTCTTCTTCCTCTCCTTCATCCTCACTTTCCTCCCTCGGGTTTAACCCTCTTCTCAATTGCTCTTGTAATGCATCAACCTGTCTCTGGAGGGCTGCTAGTGCATCTCTTCCACCAGCATTTCTGCCACCTCGACCACCTCTGACACCACCACGCCTACCAGGCACCACTCTTGGAGGCATCTTTCTTGACCTTGACCCACAACCATGGTCTTGATGCGAACTGCCTCACGATCGGTGATCTGTCCACACACTCAAGAAAACCTGCTCTGATACCACTTGATGAAGACGCAAACCCGAGACACAAAAAATAACCCACAAACAAGAGAATAATTTTATTATTCAGAAAATGGAACTTTTTACATGCAGAGGATCTCAAATCACCAAGTTCTACAAGACATTCAAGCTACAAAAAGCTACAAAATAACCCTTTCGCAATATGCGAGCTTGTCCCCCAAAAAGTTACCCAAAAATTAGAAAACCCACCCATAAATAGAGCTCCTCATTTGTTTGGAGCCAAAACAACATTCAATTTGAGTTTAGGTGGTTTGGCGCCGAAAATTTACAACATGAAGTTCAAATTTCAAAAGAGCATTTGCAATGGTATCTTCTAGAAAGTGTGCCAACTTCGCGGGGTCATAACTTTTGATCCAGACTCCGATTCACGAACCGTCTGAACCATTGGAAAGGTCTCAAAGTCAATAATGTGCCCCAAGTTTGCTACAACGATTTCGGCAAGTTTTGGGGCCATTCCGGAAGCTCTAAGTGCCTCAAATCCCACTCGGAAGATTTTCAGGTGCAAATATGGGAAACTAAAACTACAATATCTTTCAACCCAGGAACTGAAATTAAAAACCATAAATTGGGAATTTCATTATGAAAAAAAGGGTATCCAAAAATATAAAAATATCTAAAAACTGAGAAACTTGAAATTTAATTATTTATGGGTGATGCAAGATTGCCCTTACACCACTGGATGCTCCTGCATCATTTTTCCATGATGATCCTGCACATACCCAAAAGTTATGTTGTATGACACAAACGTTACTTTCTAAAAATGTTATTTTCTATCTAAAACTAGTTATTAAAGGAAATGTTGAAAGATTCATGATTTATTTCAAAAAAAATAAAAAAAATATATTTAGAATCTACACACAAATTGCCACAAATCACTAGTTCACATCATCAACAATTTTTTTATGTTTTAGCTGTTATAGGTCTCAGAAGATGAAAATTTAGTTAAAAATATTGATGTAAATGTCCATCTTGGGAAAAAAGTGAGACACAGTATTGTGATTTCATCCGTGATTAAGGAGTAGGGTGTCAAGAGTGTGAAATATTTCATGAAGCCTCTGTGCATCAAGCTCATGCCATGTAATTGATAAACATGAAACTATTTTCCCCTAGTGAGCATGTTGTTTTTGGATATAAAAATTTGGTCGATTGTAATCATGGGTTATGTAGTTCATTGGTGAAATATTTGTACATTAAACTGTAATTGCTCTTATAGTAATGGGTATAATGGCAAAGACACATAGAGATAACTGCAAACAATAAAAAAATGACAAAAGGTGTTTGTATGTGTATATGTGTATGTATATGTATATATATGTATATCTATATGTACGTATATTTATATGTATATGTACCAAAAGTTTTATAAGTCAATAACATGTTTTGGACATCGCAGTGTATTAAACTATGTATGCACATAGTGTAGAAACATTCCCAAAAAAATGTGTTGTATTTGAATAATAAGTTTAAAATACTACATCCATGTTTCATTTGTTAGGGTTATAAGGCAGATATCTAACAATTAAATGCAGATTTGATCAATAAAAAAGAGAAATAAAACAAACAAAAAATTATAGTAGAAACAAGACAACACAGAGAATTTAACGTGGTTCACCCAATCTGGGCTACATCCACAAAACCACAGCCATCCAATGATTTTATTATCCATTGAAAAACTTGTTACAATCTCACAAATAATCACCTTTTTCTACATATTGTAACCCCCATCCCAACCCCTTATAACAAGCTTTTTTAGAAGCTTCCAAAATTAGGGTTTTACAAAGTCATTTTTTTTTCTTTTTAGGTGATTTTTCCTTTTTTGGCAGTCTAGTATAGCATGATCAGTCACCACATACCAACAATCTCCCACTTGGAGATTGATTAGGCTCCACACCAACACAATCTCCCACTTGGAGACTAATCTTGGACGACACTGTTGCACTTACAGCTCCCACTAGAAATAAGTACCTTGGAACCTGCTACTTTGTTATACTTGAATTCAACCTTGAAGGCCAACCAAAGTTGAAGAGGAGCTCATCTTATCCCTTGTCACCACCTTTATAAACATATCCACTAGATTGGCATCTGTATGTATCTTGTCCAACTTAACCTGTCCATCCTCCAACACTGACCGAATGAAATGATATCTCAACTGTATGTGTTTTTTTTTAGAGTGTAAGGAAAAATTATTTGCAAGATGTATAGCACTCTGGCTATCTGTAAATAAGTAATTTTCAGTCTGTTGTTTTCCCAACTCTTCCATGAAAATTTGCAACCATATCATCTCATTTGTCACCTCTGTTGTAGCAACACACTATGCCTTTGTGGTGGATAAAGCAACCACCTTTTGCAACCGAGAAATCTAACTCACTGTTGTCCCACCAACTGTAAATACATAGCATGTGGTACTCCGCCTGATATTTATATCCCCTACCAAATTTGAGTCAACATAGTCTTTTAAATCAATATTAGAGCCCCCAAAATATAAACATTTATTGGATGTACCTCTCAAGTACCTGAGAATCTATTTTACCGCATTCCAATGCTCAACACCAAGATGACTCATATATCTGCTAACAACTCCTACAACATGTGAAATATCTAGTCTTGTGCATACCATGACATACATTTTAAACTACCTACAACTGAAGCATATGGTCCTTGGACATTTTTTCTTCCTCCTCTTGTGTCTTTGGACACATATCCTTAGTCAACTTAACATGACTGGGCAAAGGTGTGCTGAAAGCTTTTGCATTTTCCATATGAAATTTTTTCAACACCTTCTCAACATAGTCAGCCTAAGATAAAAACAATTTTCTATTTTTCCTATCTCTTGTAATCTTCATACCAAGGATTTGCTTTGTTTACCCCAAATCCTTCATAGAAAATGAATTTGCTAACTGTTGTTGTAACTCCCTTATGTGATCCATGTTAGATCCTGCTACAAGCATATCATCAACATATAAACATAAGATAATGTAGCTATCATCATCTAACCTCTTAAAATAAACACAATGGTCTGAATTACACCGACTGTAGCCTTGCTTAGCCATAAAACTATCAAATTTAATATACCATTTCTGAGGTGATTGCTTTAAGCCATATAGACTTTTCTTCAATCTACACACAAATTTCTGCTTACCTATGACCTCAAATCCTTGTGGTTGCTCCATATATATTTCCTCTTCCAAATGACCATGGAGAAAGGCAATTTTAACATCAAGTTGTTCTAAAAGAAAATCTTCAACAACCACGATACTTAAAACAGTATGAATAGAAGTATTTTTAATAATAGGAAAAGATTTTATCAAAATAAATACCCTTTTTTTATGCAAATCTCTTTACAACTAATCTAGCTTTAAATCTTTTCTTACCTCCATCCTCCTCTTTCAGCCTATAAACCCATTTGTTTGGTAAAGCCTTTTTACCTACAAGCAACTTGCATAATTCCCAAGTCTAATTTTTCAGCAAGAAATCCATTTCTTCTTCCATTCCATGATCCCACTAAACCTTGGTATCCATCTGCATAGCTTCATCATAACATTTCATCTTACCAATATTAGTTAATAAAATAGAATAGAAAGAGGGAGAAAATCTTTCTAGAGGTCTACTTATCCTTGAAGATTGTCTAACATTCACTGGAGTTTGTGGTATTTCTTGTTGTTTTTGTTGTGGAGTATCAGGAACCACTGGAACATTCTTGTTTGGTGTATCATCCAACACTACATAATCATTTTTTTTCTTCTCATATTGTTGCAACTAATCTTTGTACACCACTTTCTCATTGAATATGACATCCCTGCTTCTCACAATTTTTTGATTTTCAAAATCCCAAAGCCTATAACCAAATTCATCAATGCCATATCCAAAAAATATATATTTCTTTGATTTTACATCAAGTTTGGTTCTATTTTCAGAATCTACACGTGCAAATGCTTCACAACCAAAGGTCTTGAGAAAAGAATAACTCACCTTCTTACCTATCCATGCTTCCTCTAGAATACCACAACCCAAAGGATTAGAGGGACCTCTATTGATTAAATAAACAGGAGTGTTTACAGCCTCTTCCCACATGTTTAAAGGTAGTCCAACATGCAATCTCATAGTTTGTGCACGCTCCCTTATTGTTCTATTCATGCACTTAGCTGCTCCATTTTCTTATGGAGTCCTTGGAACCATTTTCTGCCTATGAATACCATTAGAGGAACAATAATCTTCAAACTCTTTGCTACAATACTCACCACCATTATCAGATCTAAAACATTTTAAATTTTAACCTATCTCATTCTCAACCAAGCTTCTCCATTTCTTAAAAGTTTCAAATATATAAAATTTATTCTTAAGGAAATAAATCCATACCTTCCTTATTGCATCATCAATAAAAGTGAAATAGTACCTAGAGCCACCGAGAGAAGATACTTGAGCTAGTCCCCATACATCCATATGCACAAGCTCCAATTTCTCATCTTTCTTTTGCTTCCCATCCTTGAGAAAACTAACTCTCTTTTGTTTTCCATACACAAAACTTTCACAGAAATCCATATTAACACATTTCAGACCTGGTAAAAAATTCTTTGAATGAAGTACATTCATACCTTTTGCACTCATATTCGCAAGTCTATTATGCCATAGTGCTGATTCAGAATCCACAACAACTATCTGATTTTCTGCCTATTGAACTGCATCAACTATTCCTAAACATTGATTTTTATCTGCAATAGCTAAAGTAGAAAGAACAGTATGACCTATACAAAGATATAAGGTGCCAACTTTCACACCTTTTTCTACCACTAAGGCACCTTTTGTAACCTTCCAATTTTTATCACTAAATGTAACAGCACAACCTCCATCATCTAGTTGCCCTATTGAAATTAAATTTATTTTTAACTTTGGAACATGCCTTACCTCATGTAGTAGCCAATGATTCCCATTCTACAACTTAATCTTCATTCTTCCCTTTCCAACAATCTGACAGGGTTTGTTATCTCCCAAATAAACCAACCCAAAATCCCCTTGGACATAATCAAGAAAATAATTGAACTATGGGGCATAGCATGAAATCAAGCCCCTAAATTTAACACCCAAAAATCATCAACATTATCAAGGGAAAGAATCAAAGCATCCTCATTAGATTTATTACTTACCACATTTTCCTCTTTATTGCCTTCCTTTTTGTCTCTTTTATTTTTTTGAGACCAACAATCTTTCTTTAAATGACCCGGCTTACCAGTACAGTACTAGAAATACCTCTTGTGTCTAGATTGGGACCTTTTGTCCTTTGATTTTCCTTGTGACTTCACACAACTTCTAGAATTGTTTTTCTCTCTTTTCTTTTGCCCTTGCTTTCTGCATTCAAAACACTTCCTGATGTGGATGTTCCACCTGAGCTTTTCCTATGAATTTCCTTGCTCAAAATAACACCAACAACATCATCAAATTTTAGTGTATTCAAACCAAAAATAGAATTGCTAGTAGCCATTACCAAGCTATTCCAGCTTTCTAGCAAAGAACAAAAAATCAAAAGATCCCTAACTTCTTCATCAAAGTTTATATTTACAGAAAATAATTGACTAGTAATTGTATTAAACTAATTTAAATGATCAACAACTGACCCACCTTCTACCATTTTCATATTAAATAAATGCTTCATAAGAAACACCTTATTCAAAGTGGAAGGATTTTCATATAACTTCACCAGGGTTTCCATCAACTCTTGAGTTGTCTTTGATGTTGTAATATTGAATGCCACCGATTGAGCCAGGAATAAACGAATGGCTCCCAGTTCCTTTCTATCCAAAAGTTTCCATTTCTCATCACTCATTGTTGTCAATTTCTTGGCTATTCCTTCCAATGGCCTCCATAAATCCTTCTAATAGAGATAATCCTCCATCTGCATCTTCCATAACTGATAGTTCTTCCCATTGAATTTATCTACCTTCAATTTACCCTCATCTACAATTGCTCCCACTTAACCGTGAGACTCCCACTCAACCATTAGACTTTCCTAAAGATGATTAATCTAACACAACCTGCTCTAATACTACTTGTTAGGGTTAGAAGGTAGATATCTAACAGTTAAATGCAAATTTGATCAATAAAATAGAGAAATAAAACACACAGAAAATTATAACAGAAACAAGACAACACAGAGAATTTAACGTGGTTCACCCAAACCGGGCTACATCCACAAAATCGTAGCCATCCAATGATTTTATTATCTAGTCCAAAACCTATTGCAATCTCATGAATAATTTCTTTTTTCTACATACTGTAACCCCCATCCCAACCCCTTATAACAAGCTTTTTTAGAAGCTTCTAGAATTAGGGTTTTACAAAGTCATTTTTTTTCTTTTTTGGTGATTTTCCTTTTTTGGTGATGACGCAAAAAGAATGGGGAAAAAAAATTATCGTCGGCAAGGATACATGCCAGGGTATATAGTATAGCATGATCAGTCACCACATACCAACATCATCTTCCATTTTCATAACTATAATCATGGGATATGTAGCTCATTGGATAAATATTTTCCAAGTAGATATTTCACTTAAAATCGTGGGGATGAAAAAACAAAAGCAGCTATTTTGGCCTACAGAGGGTGCATGGAAATGTTAGAAAACTTGTGGCATTTATGATGACTTTAGAATTGAGGGAATTTTCCAATAAATCATGAGTTATGGTTTTTTCCATGGATTTTATAACATTTTTGACTACATGTTTTGTAGCCAGGAGTGCTTTGTTGTGCATACGTCAGATTTCCCACATGGTCATCATGTTGATTACATGTTGAGTATACATCTATTTTAGGCAACTCTTTATCAATAAATGCATCTTTTAAAATTTGTTACATGGAAAAAGATAGTGCAATATAAGACATCATATATGGAAACAACACAATTTCCTATGTTTTGCCATTGTGTGATATATAATATGGATCCATTGAATTTATGATATGCCTTGCATACTGTTCTTGCTTGGGGGTTTGACTAGAGCCCATGAGGCTTCATGATGTCAATATGGTAGGGAGGAAAATGGGCATGAGTTTTGTGGTTTTCCCTATCAACGACATACATTGGCTCATACATATGGACACAACATATTGTACTCTATCGACTACATTTCTCAATGCTTGTAGAGTTATTTTTCAGCTTCCTAATTGAACTATTTAAACCTTGTTCTTTATGACGATACTGTATAAAAGTGAATTTTCACCCCATGGGAAATTCCCTTTTTTTGCTTTGTCCACCTTAGAAAACCTAAGTCGGAGGCTTAATTCTACTTAAGCTCGCTGATGGTAGACCATTTGGCACTTGTTTTGTGTGTCGGTGGAGGCATTTTTGTTGGGGACACACATGAGGCATGCAGACATTTGCACGATGTGCTTACATCCCTAGAAAATTCTTTTGGCTAACCCAACAGAGGCGTTACTCTTCCCATTGATAGAAAAGTTGTAATGCCTCCTTCAGTCACCTGACCCGAATATGGTCGTTTCCTTTCTCACTCCTTCATAATCAATCTTTGAACTGGCATTTCGAGGTTGGATAAAAGATTGGAGGATCTCTTCACCACTTTTTGACTCCACCCACAATATTCTTTCAAGCATTGAGCTCACTCTTGGCAGCTCTAAGCATTTTAGCAAACACTTTACACTTCACAACAACAACATCAACACTCCACCACATCAGTAGAGCAAGTGTAGAACAAAACACCATTGTAGCAGAGGCTTGATTTCCTCTCATTTTCTCCCCCATTAGCTTTGAGTACTCTTGGTGGAGGTGGTAAGCTTTCACTCCTCTCCTCTATTACTTGGTTGAGTACCATAGCACTGTTTTGTAGTGCTTTGGTGCTCTTTACTTCATTTCTACTTCTCTATCTATCTGGCTATCTGTGGAGGTGGGAACACCAAAACGAGGTCTGACTAAGGAAGGCTCCTATACAACCCCAACATTCTTGCCCTCTTATGTGAAGATTTTGAAGATATTTGTTCGGTGGAGGCTTCATCATCTGCATGGTCGTAAGTATCTGCTTTCTTCTCCTTATCTTTATCATTTACTCTTTACTTTATCTCAGTTCTATCACTCTCTGCTATTTTACTGTATTCTATGGTTTTTAGCATTCAAAGTTGAAGTGGTTGTTTATGTGTTTTCTGTGATAAACTCGATCTTTGGCCCATAAGAGATGCCAATGCGCCTCTGGGACACCAGCGGACCATGCTGTTGTCAATTTCTACACTAACATCCTCTGGCTGAGAGCCTGTCAATTTGTCCAGAGACCCTCTATGACCTCTTTTGGATTCTAGAACTTCTGCAATGTTCCATTGAGGTGATATAGGGAAGTTCACCCCGTGAGGCTCCCTAGATGAAGAGAACTCATGAGTAGAGAATCCCCCTATATCACATTTTGGTGAATCCAATGTGAAGAACATTGTTCTTCAAAAAGCTCTTTTGTTAGTTCCATATCTAATATTATCCAAAATATTAATGATATTACATTAAATGCATGTGATAGTGACTTGGCTTTATCCATGTCACTTAGTATCTTTGATCCTTCTCATGAGATTCCTCTTTCTTCGGAGGATACCTTATTGCAAGAAGACAAAATCATTGATACCTTTCTCAATGTTACTCTACCTACTCTTCATTCTAATGCACTCTCGTATAGAGATGATACATTGGTGAATTATGAATCTACCTCTCATTCCAATGCACTCTCTTTTGGATATGATGCATTTTTGAATCATGAATCTAATATTTTTTCTAATGCACCCTCTTCTAGAGATGATGCATTAGCGAATGATGAACCCCCTTCCACATCTAATTCTCCTTGGATTGATGTTGAGAATGTTTCTTTAAGTAACTATTCCACATTTGATCTTGTTTGGATTAATGTTGAGAATATGTATTCAACTAATTATTCTACTAGTTGTAATGATTCAGTAAATGTGACCTATGTCTTCTTTGCCCCTCAAAGGCCTAAGAGACTAGTTATTTATGTGACTCCAACTAGTCCTTCTCCTAAAAGGGTTTGTTCTATTGATGGTGTTTCATTTAATAGTAACTCTCCTACTATTCCTATGGCTCCCTCTTATAGAGCGGTAGTCTATACTTATGAGAATAAAATGAATAAAAAACCAAGTATTCCTTTAGCTCCTAAACCTATAGCTAAAGCACCTAGTGATTACGATCTTGTCGAGCAACCTCGGGTTACTCTGGATAAGATCTCACTGCGGGACTTACTTCAGTCTGATTTGGTTTATCAAGGTATGCTTCAGGAAGCCTTGCAAAAGATCCTCTTGCCTTCTTCCACTAGGCCAATGGATGCTAATGCATTGCTGGCGTATATTCATGTGAATTCGTCAAACATTACGTTTTATCTATAGGAGTTTCCAACTCTGAAAGTATAGAAGCAAGCGGATCCTCTAATGATTATAGTTAATATCAATAAGATTGGCATTAGATGTACTCTCGTTGACGCTAGTTTGGTGCTCAACATATGTATCATCGATCTATTACCTAAGATTAACATTGACTCATCTTCTATTAATGCTTCTTCTATTGTTATTCATGGGTTTGATAATGTTGTGCGACAAGCTCTAGGTACAATAGTATTACCTTTACAGCTTGGACCCATTACTATACACACTCTTGTATATGTTATGGTAGAGAAGTTACCTTATAACCTTCTTCTTGGTAGACCGTGGATTCACGCTATGGGTGTAGTCCCCTCTACCTTGCATAAATCTATTATGTTTATTTGCAATAATAAAGTAGTCACAATTAAAGCTAACCCTGATGCTATGCACTTATGTGAGATGGAAGCTACTAGTCAAGCTTTGGTTGTGCCTACTCTAATTCCTTTAGTATCTTCTAGTGTGTTGATTTTTACCCTAGCAGTACCTACTACAAAGGGTACTCTTAAGATGAACATCCCTAAAGAAGATCACTCTAAAGCAAGGAGCCCTGAGTGCACTCCTCCTACCTCTTCTCAAAGGAACACATGTCTCGGTGATGATTGGGGTTCCTTAGACTTTACGAACTCCTTCATTGGGGAATATAAAGTTGACCTGATCTGCTTAGACCTTCTGATGAAATCATCCACACCCGCTATCAAAGATGGTCATTTTTTTGTATTGCGGGGAAATGTGGATGCAAATTGTAATATTCTTGGTGTTGATCCTCCTTCTAAGGAAGATGATCACACTTATGTTAATGAGGTTAATATTGGTAGTCCTATAAGGAAGGATTATGCTGATCTCATAGAGTATAATCCCCATTGCCGGAATAATACTCTCCATGTAGATCCTCCATTGTCTGCTACCTTTGTATCTTCTTCTCGTGAGCAGTCAAAATTTTCTCCACAAGAAAAAGGGTTACTTCCTGCTCCTCATCCTTTATCTAAGCAAGAGCATATTTTTTTGTAGCTTCTTAAATCCCACTTGATTACTCTTTCTTCTCCTACACACAAGAAATTTCATAAGCATAAACATTCTTTCTGTTACCATCAAGTGCTTGGCCATTCCACTAGCGAATGTAAGGCCTTGAAGGAAAAAATACAACTTCATGATTCAGGTGCCATCAAACTCTTGTTTGATTGAAACACCTACCTTTACTTTGCATGACAAGTGATATCAAGGTTTACTTCTATCCTATTCTAAGTATTTTGCATGGTTCTCCTCCCTTGTACATTGGGGGTAGTGATAACTCATCTCGGAGATGTGTGTCCTTCTTAAGGACCTCTCTCTTTGCTCTCTCTTTCAAATGAAGCGTCCCTTGAGTGGACCCCTCTTCCTTTTGAAGGGTTCCCGAGGGACCTCTTTGAAAGCCTTTCTTTCAAATTAAACTCTTTTTGTCTATCTTGGGGGCAGCCTGACTAGACCTTATCTTTCAAATAGCACATCCCTTGAGTGGACCTCTCTCCTTTTGAAGGGTTCCCAAGGGACCCCTTTGAAAGTTTCTCAGTCTATGTGACCAGCCGCTTTAGAAATGTTCTATCTGCGGGTAGACATGTCACCACTTTTAGATGTGTTCTATCTGCGGGTAGACGTATCAACACTTTAGATATGTTCTATATGTGGGTAGACATGTCACCACTTTTAGATGTGTTCTATCTACAGGTAGACGTATCCACACTTTAGACATGTTCTATCTACGGGTAGACATGTCACCGCTTCTTGACTCTATCAAGTCCACTTCCTTAGGGTTTCTTTCATGTGAGAGTTCTTGAAGGATACCTTCCTTGCATGTCTGTGGGTTTGTAAGGCACTTTCTCGGCTTCTTCCATGTGAGAGATCTTGGGAGATGCCTCTTTGCAGGTCTGTGGATCTGTAAGGTACTTTTATAGTTATTGGTGATACAGGTTCTCCTCCTTGAGTGGGGTTTGCTTTTATCACCTCTTTTGTGGTGTGTGTTCTACTCCTGAGTAGGTCTTACTTTCACCACGTGCTTTTCAGTGATATGGGTTTCCTCCTTGAGCGGGCTTTGCTTTTATCACCTTCTTTGTGGTGCAGGTTCTACTCTTGAGTGGGTTTTTCTTTCACGACATACTTTACCTCTCTCTTATCTCTTGTATATATCATATTGAAGATCTGCATCTTCTTCATCCTGAGTATATGCTCTTCCTCTCTTCATCTTAAAATTCTTCTATATGTTATTATTTGGGGATGACACATGGTACTGAGAGAACCTTTTAAATCGAGGTATCTTTACTTTTTTGACTCAAATCCTATAGCTTTTTATGTTCTAACTTCGCTATCTGTTGTAATTTCTTGTTTAATGTATTATCTACTTCCTCGACGATTCAGGTATACATTTCTAACCTTAATCTTTCTTGATCTACTTTACCGAGCACTCATCAATATTCATGCTTGCTAAAGTGGGGGGAAAATGTATAAGAGATAATTTGCACCCCATGTACAATTCCCCTTTTTTCCTTTGTCCACCTTAGAAAACCTAAGTCGGAGGATTAATTCTACTTAAGCCCACTGATGGCAGTCCACTTGTCACTTGTTTTGTGTGTTGATGGAGGTGTTTCTATTGGGGATGCCCATGCGGAGTGCAAATGTCCCTGGCATATTCATGTGGTTGAGCCAGCAGAGGCATTACTCTTCCCATTGGAAATGAAGTTGTAATGCCTCCTTCGGCCAACCGACCCGAATATGACCATTTCCTTTCTCACTTCTACATAATCAGTCTTTGAATTTGCATTTGGAGGTTGGATGAAAGATTGGAGGATATCTTCACCACTTTTGGACTCCACCCGCAATCTTCTTTCAAGCATTGAGCTCACTCTTGGTAGCTCTAAGCATTTTAGCAAACACTTTACACTTCATAGTAGCAACATCAACACTCCACCACATCAATAGAGCAAGTGTGGAATAAAACACCATTGTAGCAGAGGCTTAAGTTCCTCTCATTTTCTCCCCCATTATCCTTGAGTGCTCTTGGTGGAGGTGGTAAGTTTTCACTCCTCTCCTCTATTACTTGGTTGAGTACCATAACACTAGTTTGTAGAGCTTTGGTGCTCTTTACTTTATTTCTACTTCTCTATCTATCTGGCTGTCCATGGAGGTGGAAACACCAAAACGGGGTTTGAGTGAGGCAAGCCCCTATACAGCCCCAACATTCTCTCCCTCTTGTGTGAAAATTTTGAAGATATTTGTTCGATGGAGGCTTCATCACCCGCACAGTCATAAGTATCTCCTTTATTCTCCTTATCTTTATCATTTACTCTTTACTTTATCTCAATTTTGTCACTCTCTACTATTTTACTGTATTATGTGGTTGTTTATGCGTTTTCTATGATAAACTCGGTCTCTGGCTTGTACGCGACGCTAGCGAGCCTCTAGGATGCCAATGTTTCGTGCTGTCATCCGATTTCTACGCTGATGTCCTCTGGCCGAGAGCCTGTCAGTTTGTTCGGAGACCCTCTGTTACCTTCTCTTTCGGATTCGAGAACTTCTGCGTTGTTCCATTGAGGTGATATAGGGCAGTTCTCCCCATGAGGCTCCCTGGACGAAGAGAACTCATGAGTAGTGAATCCCCCTATATCACAGATTCCTATTTTCTTTAGGTTATGACAACAATTATATGATGTGATTCTAAATGTTTTTTGTGTAGATAAAACCTTGCACATATCTGTAAACTTATACATAGCTAACAAAATATGAAACATATTGATACAAGATTCAAGCTACGTCCTTTAGTGGTAAATATTAAAGACAAATAGAGAATTGTATGACGTATTATAATAAAACTAATTTGCTACTAAATATTACAAACAAAAAAACACATTAAATAGAGCTTAAAAATATGGAGTATAGGAGAGGCAAACTACAATTATGAACATTTTTTTACGGGGAACTAAAAAGAAGAATATCATAAAGAACAGTTTATTTTCAAACTAAATAACACATACAAAGGGAAAAAAAATTGAAAGTAATGCAAAGGTACAGGTGAATGTCATGTTTGTACTTTATACCAATCTAAAAAATTTAGAATTTTGAAACTTAAAAACAATAGTTCTTTTACAACTTCTCATTTTTGTCTACAATATTCAATGGTAAATAATGCAGTTTGAATTTTGAATTGACTTGACCAATTGTTACATAGATTTCCTATGTTGTATCAATATCCACTTGCTCATAACAAACTATTCATTATTGTAGTTCACCTCTTCTATTCTCCATGTTTTTAAGTTTTATTTATTATGTTGACTTTTTAATGTTCACTATGGGATGCTAAGGCTTATGTTTTGCAAATATGAGCATAACTTATTCCTATGTTTGCATATATATATTTGTACATTCGTTGAGCTTGTCCTCCTCTCTACATGGTGTATACCTACATCTTGTTTATGTGATCTCTTTTATTGTAGATGCATTACATATTATTTTGTTTAAACTATACAACTATTTATATTTCCTAATTTAGATATTGTCTACCAATTACACATTTTCGCCGTACTAAACTTCAAATTTTCCTTGTGACTAACTATATCTGATTGAAACCATTTTAGATTGCAAACGTTTTGAACTATAACTACACATCTCCACAATACTAAATAGCTTTGTGATCACATGTTTTCCATGGTGTACAAGCTGCAACTCTATTCTATTTATATAGAAGGTAAGGCTATATTTCCTTTATTCTATCTCTTATTTCATGACTACATTTCAAATTCTTTGTCATAAAAGGTACAACTATATATATTTTTAATCAAATATCCAGAAACAACAAACTGAGGTGCCCAAAAATTGGCTTCACCGTTGATCATAGTGGTGGGAAGTCTATGTTCTTGCTTCGGGGTATGGTGACAGGCCATGAGCCTATATCACCCAATATGGAAGGGCAAACAATAGGCCTTTTTTCTTCTGTTCATACTACATTCAGTTGCATGCAAAAGGTATGCCTACATCTTATCTAAGACTTTTGTTTTGTAAATATGAATGTAATTTATTCGTATGTTTGCATATATATATTAACACATTCATTGAGTTCCCATGCTTCTGATTTTAATATGGTGTTGTCTCTTATTTCATGACTACATGTCAAATTTTTTGTCATAAATAATACAACTATATATATTTTTAAAAATGTATAACACTTCTTTCAACTAAAGAAAATTCTCATGTTATATCTTCTTGCTCAGGGGTTTGGTGACAACCCATGAACCTTGATGACCTAATATCACAGGGTGGAGATCCGATCTTTTTTTATATTCATACTACATCCAATTGCACCCACAAGGTATGGTTGCATCTTATCTAGGACTTTTGTTTTGCAACTATGAATGTAATTTATTCATGTGTTTGTATATACATATTTGCACATTCATATAATTGTTGTCATGGCCTAGATAAAATAGGTATGTTGATAAAGAACTGGGTTTAAATAATTCATTTGGAAAGTTGAAAAGATATATGTCATTTTCTATAATATTTAGTGCCAGATAATGTGGCTTCAATTTAGAATTGATAAGCCAGCTATTACATAGTGTGTGAACCAAGATCCTAATACCTACAAAACACAACAAACAAACACATTAGAAGATTGAAATGCAAATTAGAATCTAATTTCCTCAAGAAATCCATTTATCAATGCTCTAAATAGGAAAATGAAAGCAATACAATGAGAAATCAACAAAAGAGATTGAATCCTATGAAAGCAATATAAATTCTTGATCTCTTGAGGGAGTTGGTGCTAATTTGATGTGGAAATTGGCCCTTTCCCAACTCCTATGCAAGCTTTGTTGATTGATGATGAAGAGTGATCCACTTTGATGAAGATTGATGAATGCTCCAAGATAACATCTGCATAACCTAGCTATAAAACTCAATGAGATGGATGAAAATTGCTATGAATTTGAGTATAGTAAGTTTACTCAAGTTGTGGATGATGAAATAAGGATATGAGCTCTTTATTTATAGATTGATAAGTTGAAGAGATGTCCAAATTTGATCAATGTGGGACAAAGATTCAACCAATGATATGATGCCACTTGTCAACATGTGAGAGGATGACGGTTGAGCAAGTTTTGAGGATTGTGCCAATAAATGCATAGATTTGAATTTCAAATTTGTTGAAATGACTTGAAAGGGGGGAAGAAAGAAAGCACTAAATTCCACTTGGCTCAAGGAAAAGGACATGTAAGGTGGAGTTATTGCCTTGTTGGAAGGACATGTCAACTCACATTTTTGAATTCAAATTTGGGAATATTCCTTCAAAGATGCCTTGTGAGGAAAATAGAGATTTAATAAATCAATTAAATCTATTTTCATGTGTAAGTTGCAAAATCTAGAGGATGGGACATGATAAGAGATTAAATTAATCAAGGGTCAATTAATTTAATAGGAGATTAGATGATGTGACTTATTTGACTTAGATTTTAGGATTTATTTAAATCAAATAATGAGAAGAATGTGATAAGATATTAATCAAATAAAGATTTTGATTTATTTAATTAAAAGGAGTTGATGTTAGATTAAATTAAATAAATTTTTAATTTATTTAATTTAATAGATAGACTTAAGAGATTTAATCAAATAAAATTGATTATTTAATTAAATTGGATAATTAGATCAAGATGATTAATTTAATTATCATGAAGAGGTGACTTAATTAGATAAAGTGATTTATTTAATTAAGAGAGGAATACTGATGAATTTAATCAGATAAGGAGATTTGATTAAATGGTTAGACCGAGAGATGATTCAAGATGAAACGATGTTAGTGGATCAGGATCAAGTGTGCGATATCAATCTGTATATTTTTGATGTCTACACATAGATTGCTTATGTTGTATGAATATGTTTTATGAACTATTATCTCCTATTGTTTAAACATTCTATTTAATGTTGGGTTTTGATCATCTATCATTTTCTTGTGGCTCTTCAATATTTTCCTAATAGTTCTTTTACAATTTACCTATTTGTCTATAATATTTAATCCCAAATAATGCAGCTCCAATTTAGAATATATGTATGTTTATATGTGTGTATATATATACATATACATATATATGCATATATACAATGCATTATCTAGCATTCAATATATATATATATACATATACATATATGTGCATATATACAGTGCATTATCTAGCATTCAATATTATAGAGAAATAGGCAAATTGTAACATATCTACTAGTATAACATAGATACGTATATTTATGCATATATACGTATATATACACATGTATATATATTTATATTACATATATATATGTGTGTGTGTGTGTGTATATAAATATATATACATATATGTATATATGTATACATGTATATATATGAAACTAGCACCACAATGGCTCTTTCGACAATGCAACTCAATCAAAGTATAGTTTCCCACACTATGATATTCAATATTCCATTTACTTTGTCCCTCTGTATTTACTTTGTCCCACCCCATTGTACAAGAACAATAGGATGCATTAACCCTCACGTGGGAAAACGCTTGCCACTCAGCCTCCATGTATCAATGACACTAACTCCACCAGTGCCAACCCACGTAATTACAAAGCTTCGCAGCACCATAGAAAAGAAAAGGCACCGGTCATGTCACCACCACCCGGGACATCTTTGGTGTTTCCTATGATTCTTAAGTGTTTTCCCTAATGGTTGTTTCACAGTTTCCCTCTTTTGTCTACAAAATTTAGTGTAAAATAATGTAGCTTCCATTTTGAATTGACAAGCCAACTGTTACATAGAATTCCCTATTGCACCTTGTCTAGACAATGATAGAATTATTGGTAAGCAAGAATATGCTGCAAACTCAAATCTATAAATGGGATATGAACAAGAACCATTCACCTTTTCCCAATTTCTTTGGCCTTTGTATGTTTTTCTACCTCTCTTAAACTTCTATTTGAAGTGGTTTTTTTTTACCATCTAGCATTTACCTGTGATTCTAAAGTGTTTTTGTAACTATTGTTTTAGAGTCTCTCAAATGGAAAATCATCTATAAGATATTTTATATGGAAGTTTAACATATGGAGAGTACAAGCTGCAAACCATAGATATGGAGAGTTTCTTATATAGAGCTTTTGTTGTACAAAATACATATAGGATTAATATGTATATATATATATGTATAACACCACAATGGTTGTTTCAACAATAAAACTTAATCAAAGTATACTTTCCCACAATGCAACACTCAATATTGCATTGACTTTTCCCGCTCACATTTACTACCCCCGCCTCCATTGCACAACAATGACAAAATGCATTAACACTCTCATGAGAAAACACTTACGTTTCATCTTTTGCATACCAAGGACACCAATTCCCCCACATTATGGAGCACAATAGTTTTAAGGCCCTCCAATCTACTATAAAACAGAGGCAGGGCAAACAATTTTTAAAATAGCCTACTATCAAACTAGCACCATTGTGATGCCAAGAATATATATATATATTAAATGCACAAAAAACTCTTTTACAGTTTCCCTATTTGTCTATAATATTTAGTGCCAAATATTGTAGCTTGAATTTTGAATTGACAACACAATGGTTACATAGATTGCTTTTCTTATATCAATATGTTTCATGATATAGAGAAATTGTAAAAGAACTATTAGGAAAACACTTTAAAAATTAGAGATACATGACAGATTATCAAAACCCACATGAAACATATCGATACAAGACAAAGAGTCTATGTAAGATTTGTTCCAGGAACCTTGAAGTAGATGAGGGAAGTTTAAACATGCATGTGTATATATAGATTGTTGTTGCATTGTGGAACGAGCCACAGTGGTCTTGGACTATATATATGGATATATATTTTTTCCTATATCTATATTTTTAAACATGAAAGGGGGATTCCAATATATATATATGTGTACTTTTCTATGTTTTAGGAAATCCAATACAATTTCCCTCTTTTGTGAATGATACTTATAGTAAGTGTGTCATTCTTGCTTGCGGGTTTGGCTAAAGCCCGTGAGGCTTCATGATTCAAATATGGTATATACATGGACACACAAATTTTGCGATGTGCTAGCCTATGAAAACCATACTCTATTGTATCAATGATTGCTTTTTATATTCTTCCCACAGATCTCTTTTCAACTTTCCAAATAGATCCCTTGTCGAAAATTTCTTACCAACATGGCATGTACTCAAAATATTCCATTTTATCTCTTCCTATTTAGAACAGATAGTGCTAACCTCTTTTATTATTATCTATATTATTTCATTTATAGTACTGTACAGATACAATTGACATTCAACACAATTAATTCTATTGTAAAGTGTCTATTTGAAATTCTCCCATGGTAGTAGAACTTGATCCAATACAAATTTTACTTGTTACACACCATCAATAGTGCATGTATATGTGTGTGTATATATATATATATATTTCTATATCGATATATATATACACACACATACATGTATGTATATATATATATTTACATACAATGTGAACTATATGTGAAAATCAATGGTTGGAAACATAGACATATACATATGTGTATATATATATTGAAGACAAATAGACTAATTGTATAATAGGTGTTGGAATAACACTTATTCAGTACTAAATATTATAGACAAAAAGTGAAATTTGAAAGAAGGGTCGGTTGTGCTTCAACCAGTTGCCTCGGTGTGTGGAAAGAGCATTGCAAGTGTTGGCTCACATCATGATTAATACATCTTGTTGTTGTTGTAGGATAGAACAGATTCTTACAAGGAAAGCAGCCTAAGTAATAGTTGAAAGATGTAATGGAATAACATTTAGCAATCACACGTAAATTCCAAATGGACGGAAACCTTTGGCCTAGTTTCAATTTCTTTGCTCTGTGTATGTTTTTGTATCATCTGTCATTTACCTGTGACTCTTGTATGTTTTGCTAATTGATATAATATGAACAATCTATTTGAGAGTTGGCTTGTCAATTCTAAATTCAAGCTACAATATTTGCCACTAAACACTATAGACAAATAGGTAAATTGTAAAAGAACTATTAGAAAAATAATTAGGAACCACAACAACATAACAGATGATCGTAAATAAACTTTACAATATGGAGCATGGAACAGGGAAACTACGATAATGAGCATTTTGTTATGGAAATTGAAAAAAAAACAATATCATGAAGAACACTTTGTTATTGTGAACTTGAAATAGATGAGAAAAGAAGAGTATGATGAAACATATTGATACAAGGCATATAACATGTTCCATCCAAACAAAATAACCATGAAAAAAATTTAAGAATTTTAAAAATTGATAACATTCATTCTTACAAGATCAATAGAATAATTTATTGTAGGGCCCTTCAAATAGATGAGGCAAAAAGAATATCATGAAACATATTGATACAAAACCATCAATCTATGTAACAGTTCGGTTGTCAATTCTAAATTCATAATTTTTTTGCAACCCTCATCAAAAAATGAGCCACATTTAACAACATGCTTTGTTCAAGAGGTAAGCTCCACGTCTTCATAAAAAAACCCAAGCAAGTATCCTCTATTTTTCTATAATATTTACTGCCAAGTGATGTAGCTCAAATTCCCAATTAACTCTATGGCATTATACCCATTTTGCACAGATTATTTGCACCCATTCCCTTCACAAGTGTTTAGTGTGGGTTTATTGTCAAAGAATATAGTTCAAAATTTCAATTGACAACTCAACTCTTACATACATTGTTTCTCTTGTATGAATATGCTTACTGTGGGTTTTCAATGATCTGTCATTTACCTATGATTCTTAAGCAATCTACAATAATGAAGAGTCTACTATGGGGAACTGGGGAAAAGAGTATCATGAAGAATAGTTTGTTATGGGGAACTTGAAACAAAGATGAGGCACAATTTTTACAATAGTCTGGTATCAAGCCAGCACCACAATGGCTCTTTTGAAAATGCAACCTAATGAATATATTTTCTTCCACATTTTGAAGTATACTTTCCCTTACCCTAACCATATTTTTTGGATGAAAGTGAAATAAGATTTAACTATTATTTCTCCATCCATACAAAACCATAACGCCAAACACACATGTAAAATGGCTTGCAATTTCTAGACAACAACATTTTTAACATAAACAATAAATAAAACATTTATGAAAAACACCCATGTAAAACAACTTACAGATTGTGGAGAACAATAGTTTTCAAACCCTTCAATCTACTATAGAATGGAGCCGAAGCCATCAATTTTTAGAATGGCCCCCCATTGAACCAACCACGGACCCAAACCTAACAATTTTTAAAATAGGACCTGTTATCAAACCAACACCACTATATATATATATATATATACAATATGTATACATGTATGGGTTAAGCCACAATAGTGGTTTACAATTAAAAGGAGGAAAGAAATTTCATTTTTTTGTGTTTCAACTATGTGAAGGGGTTCGGTCAAACTAACACATTCATACGAACCATCCTAGAGGTTCGTTTGAACCATAGGGTTTGGTTGAACACCCTGTTCGACTGAACCCCTCAACGTATAAATAAAAAATTAATATTTTATGGGGTTCGATCAAATGGGGGTTCGAACAAACCCCTTGAAATAGGGATTAAAAAAAAAAATTGTCACTATCACCGACATTCCTTTTCTATTCTGAGCATGTGCGGCAAACGGAAAATGTGAACAAATCTCAACCAAATGGTGAACGAAACTCTCAGGGGAAAAAAGCGCACCACCTCAAGCCACAGTTCATCAACCTTGACCTCCGTAGCAGCATGTTGGTAAACTTTAAATCACATTTGTTTGAAATAAAATTAAACCCTAAATGTGAACGAGTAGGGAGAATGTTGAATTTGACTTTGCAGTTGCCAATTCCATTTGCTTGAAAGCTTCTAAAATGTTATCCAAAAAAAAAAATTGTGAATATCTTGCAATCTTTGCATTCCATTAGATGACATTTCTTCTAGGTATTCTGTCAAAAAATTAATGTTCCTTGTCTATGCTTCCACGTTTTGCATACATTTCTACCAAGGCACCTGCCAATTGCATTTGCTTGAATGTTTCTAAAGCCTTAACTATTAACAAATTTATTTGAGGTGTAAGGAAAGCTAAGGTTTGGAACTAACTCTCCTAACGTCGAAACCTCAGGGAAGAATGCAGAGATACTTTTAAATTTTCAATTACAATCCAATTAAGGTACACTTGAAAGCAATAACAGAAACAGAGAAATAATCATACATAGATGAACACTAGATTTACGTGGGAAAACCCTTACAGGAGAAAAACCCACCACACCAAGAAAATCCCCTTTGTATTACAGTAATGGAAATTACATACAGAGATTAGACTTATCTTTCTGATGTCAATTTACAATAGAATAATCCTTGATTAACCTTGTATAGAACATTCAAGATTCAATGCTCTCAAAATCGAATTAATTGATCACTCATCGAGCTATTCATCCAACTGTTCATACAACCACCAAAAAAAATGTCTGCAATTCCTGAGTATATTCATGATGCCCATGGTCTGTCGATCTTCCTCTCAGTAATAGCCACAATAATCTTACTTTCAACTATTCCCATTCAGCTTCTCTGATTGGTCATAGACTCACCATGTAGGATAGTCATCACTCGGTCAAAGGCGTTCAACCTGTGTCGCATGTCGGTGAGACACTAACCATGTCTCCCCGATGCCATAAGACCTGGTTATCATTATCGCCAAGAGTCCTAACCATCAGCAAGATGTTACATTGAGTTCACAAGCCGCATCGACCTTAGCATTCTCATCGGTGAGACAATCGCCATTCGATGAGACATCATACTAATGTTCAAAGGTCACATAGATATCAACTTTCCCTTCAGTGAGACTATCGCTCTTCACCAAGAGATCATATTGATGCCTTCAAGTTACATCACAATGTTCCATTGTTGGCGAGACTTCATTTTTCACTAAGACTTCATACCGAAGCCTCCATGTTACCCCAAGACCACCTTTCACCAGGAGTCATATCGAAGATATCCGATAACAAACACATGATGCATTGTCAGCAAGACTTACCGCTATTGCTGAGAGTTCTTACCAAAATCTTTAAGTTGCCCTAAGATCTTCTAGTGAATAACTGTCAGCGAGAGAAACAACAGTCAGCAAGAGTTCTTTCCGAGGCTTTCACATCACCTTGATAGCTCCGAGTGTATGCTTATCGGTGAGACATATCACCTATCGCCAAGACTTCATACCGAAGCCTTTGTGTTACTCTGATGACTCCAGTCGCCATGAGTCTCCCTAACCAACACATGGAACCAAACCGTCGGCCAAAGATCTCCCCAAGCGGAGTGAGATAGAAATTGTCATAGCGATAAGTCCATTGGACAAGACTGAAACAAGGTCTCAACGACCAGAACTTTTCACAAGGTTCCAAAGCTTCTAGTTAGCTAGAAAATATGGATGTCACA